>OX101810.2:35370508-35403008 GCA_944452925.2 Chrysolina oricalcia | reverse complement strand
AAAAATTTTTCAAAAAAAAAATTGAAAAAAAAAATTCAAAAAAAATTAAAAAAAAAATCGAAAAAAAAAATTTTCAAAAAAAAATTGAAAAAAAAAAATAAAAAAAAAAATTTTCAAAAAAAAATTTCAAAAAAAATTCAAAAAAAAATCGAAAAAAATTTTTTTGAAAAAATAAAAAAAAAATTTCAAAAAAAAAATTCAAAAAAAAAATTCTAAAAAAATTCAAAAAAAAAATCGAAAAAAAAAATTTTCGAAAAAATAAAAAAAAAAATTCAAAAAAAATTTAAAAAAAATTTTCAAAAAAAATTTTTCGAAAAAATAAAAAAAAAATCTCAAAAAAAATAAAAAAAAATTTTTCGAAAAAATAAAAAAAAAATTAAAAAAAAAAAATTCAAAAAAAAAATTCTAAAAAAATTCAAAAAAAAAAATCGAAAAAAAAAATTTTCGAAAAAATAAAAAAAAAATTCAAAAAAAATTTAAAAAAAATTTTCAAAAAAAAATTGAAAAAAAATTTCAAAAAAAATTCAAAAAACAATCGAAAAAAAAAATTTTCGAAAAAATAAAAAAAAAAAATTCAAAAAAAAATTTCAAAAAAAAAATCGAAAAAATAAAAAAAAATCTCAAAAAAAATAAAAAAAAAATCGAAAAAAAATTTTTTCGAAAAAATAGAAAAAAAAATTCAAAAAAAAAATCAAAAAAAAAAATTTTCAAAAAAAAAAATTCAAAAAAAATTCAAAAAAAAAAATTTCAAAAAAAAAAAAAAAAAAATTTCAAAAAAAAAATCAAAAAAAAATTTTCAAAAAAAAATTGAAAAAAAATTTCAAAAAAAATTCAAAAAAAAAATCGAAAAAAAAATTTTTCGAAAAAATAAAAAAAAAATTTAAAAAAAAATAAAAAAAAAATCGAAAAAAAAAATTTTCGAAAAAATAAAAAAAAAAATTTCAAAAAAAAATCAAAAAAAAATTTTTCAAAAAAAAAATTGAAAAAAAAAATTCAAAAAAAATTAAAAAAAAAATCGAAAAAAAAATTTTCAAAAAAAAAATTGAAAAAAAAATTAAAAAAAAAAATTTTCAAAAAAAAATTTCAAAAAAAATTCAAAAAAAAAATCGAAAAAAATTTTTTCGAAAAAATAAAAAAAAAATTCAAAAAAAAAATCGAAAAAAAAAATTTTCGAAAAAATAAAAAAAAATCTCAAAAAAAATAAAAAAAAAATTTTCGAAAAAATAAAAAAAAAATTTCAAAAAAAAAATTCAAAAAAAAAATTCTAAAAAAATTCAAAAAAAAAATCGAAAAAAAAAATTTTCGAAAAAATAAAAAAAAAATTTCAAAAAAAATTTAAAAAAAATTTTCAAAAAAAAATTGAAAAAAAATTTCAAAAAAAATTCAAAAAAAAAATCGAAAAAAAAAATTTTCGAAAAAATAAAAAAAAAATTTCAAAAAAAAAATTCAAAAAAAAATTTCAAAAAAAATTCAAAAAAAAAATCGAAAAAAAAATTCAAAAAAAAAATCGAAAAAAAAATTTTTCGAAAAAATAGAAAAAAAAATTCAAAAAAAAAATCAAAAAAAAAAATTTTCAAAAAAAAAATTTCAAAAAAAATTCAAAAAAAAAAATTCAAAAAAAAAAAAAAAAAATTACAAAAAAAAAATCAAAAAAAAATTTTCAAAAAAAAAATTGAAAAAAAAATTTCAAAAAAAATTCAAAAAAAAATCGAAAAAAAAAAAATTTTCAATAAAAATTCAAAAAAAAATCGAAAAAAAAAATTTCGAAAAAATAAAAAAAAATTTCAAAAAAAATAAAAAAAAAATCGAAAAAAAAAATTTTCGAAAAAATAAAAAAAAAATTTCAAAAAAAAATCAAAAAAAAAAATTTCAAAAAAAAATTGAAAAATAATTCAAAAAAAAATCGAAAAAAAAAATTTTCGAAAAAATAAAAAAAAAATCAAAAAAAAAAATTTCAAAAAAAAAATTGAAAAAAAAAATCCAAAAGAAATTCAAAAAAAAAACGAAAAAAAAAATTTTCGAAAAAATAAAAAAAAAAATTCAAAAAAAATAAAAAAAAATTTTCAAAAAAAAATTTCAAAAAAAATTCAAAAAAAAAATCGAAAAAAAATTTTTCGAAAAAATAAAAAAAAAATTCAAAAAAAAAAATTTTCAAAAAAAATTCAAAAAAAAATCGAAAAAAGAATTTTTCGAAAAAATAAAAAAAAAAATTCAAAAAAAATAAAAAAAAAATTTTCAAAAAAAAATTTCAAAAAAAATTCAAAAAAAAAATCGAAAAAAAAATTTTCGAAAAAATAAAAAAAAAATTCAAAAAAAAAAATTTTAAAAAAAATTTCAAAAAAAAATTGAAAAAAAATTTCAAAAAAAATTCAAAAAAAAATCGAAAAAAAAAATTTTCGAAAAAATTTAAAAAAAATTTTCAAAAAAAAATTGAAAAAAAAATTCAAAAAAAAAATCGAAAAAAAAATTTTTCGAAAAAATAAAAAAAAAATTTCAAAAAAAAAATTCAAAAAAAAAATTCTAAAAAAATTCAAAAAAAAAATCGAAAAAAAAAAATTTCGAAAAAATAAAAAAAAAATTTCAAAAAAAATTTAAAAAAAATTTTCAAAAAAAAATTGAAAAAAAATTTCAAAAAAAATTCAAAAAAAAAATCGAAAAAAAAAATTTTCGAAAAAATAAAAAAAAAATTTTCAAAAAAAAATTGAAAAAAAATTTCGAAAAAAATTCAAAAAAAAAATCGAAAAAAAAATTCAAAAAAAAAATCGAAAAAATAAAAAAAAATCTCAAAAAAAATAAAAAAAAAATTGAAAAAAAAATTTTTCGAAAAAATAGAAAAAAAAATTCAAAAAAAAAATCAAAAAAAAAAATTTTCAAAAAAAAAATTTCAAAAAAAATTCAAAAAAAAAAATTTCAAAAAAAAAAAAAAAAAATTACAAAAAAAAAATCAAAAAAAAATTTTCAAAAAAAAAATTGAAAAAAAAATTGAAAAAAAAATTCAAAAAAAAATCGAAAAAAAAAAAATTTTCAATAAAAATTCAAAAAAAAATCGAAAAAAAAAATTTCGAAAAAATAAAAAAAAAATTTCAAAAAAAATAAAAAAAAAATCGAAAAAAAAAATTTTCGAAAAAATAAAAAAAAAAATTCAAAAAAAAATCAAAAAAAAATTTTCAAAAAAAAATTGAAAAATAATTCAAAAAAAAAATCGAAAAAAAAAATTTTCGAAAAAATAAAAAAAAAATCAAAAAAAAAAATTTCAAAAAAAAAATTGAAAAAAAAAATCCAAAAGAAATTAAAAAAAAAAACGAAAAAAAAAATTTTCGAAAAAATAAAAAAAAAAATTCAAAAAAAATAAAAAAAAAATTTTCAAAAAAAAATTTCAAAAAAAATTCAAAAAAAAAATCGAAAAAAAATTTTTCGAAAAAATAAAAAAAAAATTCAAAAAAAAAAATTTTCAAAAAAAATTCAAAAAAAAATCGAAAAAAGAATTTTTCGAAAAAATAAAAAAAAAATTCAAAAAAAATAAAAAAAAAATTTTCAAAAAAAAATTTCAAAAAAAATTCAAAAAAAAAATTTCAAAAAAAAATTGAAAAAAAATTTCAAAAAAAATTCAAAAAAAAAAATTTTAAAAAAAATTTCAAAAAAAAATTGAAAAAAAATTTCAAAAAAAATTCAAAAAAAAATCGAAAAAAAAAATTTTCGAAAAAATTAAAAAAAATTTTCAAAAAAAAATTGAAAAAAAAATTCAAAAAAAAAATCGAAAAAAAAATTTTTCGAAAAAATAAAAAAAAATTTCAAAAAAAATAAAAAAAAAAATTTCAAAAAAAAATTTCAAAAAAAAATTTTAAAAAAAATCGAAAAAAAAATTTTTCGAAAAAATAAAAAAAAAATTTCAAAAAAAAATCAAAAAAAAAATTTTCAAAAAAAAAATTGAAGAAAAAAATTCAAAAAAAATTTAAAAAAAAATCGAAAAAAAAAATTTTCAAAAAAAAAATTGAAAAAAAAAATAAAAAAAAAATTTTCAAAAAAAAATTTCAAAAAAAATTTAAAAAAAATTTTCAAAAAAAAATTTCAAAAAAAATTCAAAAAAAAAAATCGAAAAAAAATTTTTCGAAAAAATAAAAAAAAAATTCAAAAAAAAAATCGAAAAAAAAAATTTTCGAAAAATGAAAAAAAATCTCAAAAAAAAATTCAAAAAAAAAATCGAAAAAAAAATTTTCGAAAAAATAAAAAAAAATTCAAAAAAAAAATCGAAAAAAAAATTTTTCGAAAAAATGAAAAAAAATAAAAAAAAATCTTTCGAAAAAATAAAAAAAATTTCAAAAAAATTTAAAAAAAAATTTCAAAAAAAAATTGAAAAAAAATTTAAAAAAAAATTCAAAAAAAAATGGAAAAAAAAAAATTTCGAAAAAATAAAAAAAAAATTTCAAAAAAAATAAAAAAAAAATCGAAAAAAAAATTTTCGAAAAAATAAAAAAAAAATTCAAAAAAAAAATCGAAAAAAAAATTTTTCGAAAAAATAAAAAAAAATTTTAAAAAAAATAAAAAAAAAAATCGAAAAAAAAAATTTTCGAAAAAATAAAAAAAAAAATTTCAAAAAAAAATCAAAAAAAAATTTTTCAAAAAAAAAATTGAAAAAAAAAATTCAAAAAAAATTAAAAAAAAAATCGAAAAAAAAAATTTTCAAAAAAAAATTGAAAAAAAAAATAAAAAAAAAAATTTTCAAAAAAAAATTTCAAAAAAAATTCAAAAAAAAATCGAAAAAAATTTTTTTGAAAAAATAAAAAAAAAATTCAAAAAAAAAATCGAAAAAAAAAATTTTCGAAAAAATAAAAAAAAAATCTCAAAAAAATAAAAAAAAAATTTTCGAAAAAATAAAAAAAAAATTTCAAAAAAAAAATTCAAAAAAAAAATTCTAAAAAAATTCAAAAAAAAAATCGAAAAAAAAAATTTTCGAAAAAATAAAAAAAAAATTCAAAAAAAATTTTAAAAAAATTTTCAAAAAAAAATTAAAAAAAAATTTCAAAAAAAATTCAAAAAACAATCGAAAAAAAAATTTTCGAAAAAATAAAAAAAAAAAATTCAAAAAAAAATCGAAAAAATAAAAAAAAAATTTCAAAAAAAATTTAAAAAAAATTTTCAAAAAAAAATTGAAAAAAAATTTCAAAAAAATTCAAAAAA
Organism: Chrysolina oricalcia; assembly: GCA_944452925.2. Taxonomy (NCBI): domain Eukaryota; kingdom Metazoa; phylum Arthropoda; class Insecta; order Coleoptera; family Chrysomelidae; genus Chrysolina; species Chrysolina oricalcia. Next base: position 35,397,830 of record OX101810.2, on the reverse strand, counting down.
AAATCGAAAAAAAAAATTTTCGAAAAAATAAAAAAAAAAATTCAAAAAAAAAATTCAAAAAAAAATTTCAAAAAAAATTCAAAACAAAATCGAAAAAAAAATTTCGAAAAAATAAAAAAAAATTTCAAAAAAAATAAAAAAAAAATCGAAAAAAAAATTTTTCAAAAAAAAAATAAAAAAAAAATTTTCAAAAAAAAATTGAAAAAAAATTTCAAAAAAAATTCAAAAAAAATCGAAAAAAAAAATTTTCGAAAAAATAAAAAAAAAATTTCAAAAAAAAATCAAAAAAAAAATTTTCAAAAAAAAAATTCAAAAAAAAATTGAAAAATAATTCAAAAAAAAAATCGAAAAAAAAAATTTTCGAAAAAATAAAAAAAAAATCAAAAAAAAAAATTCAAAAAAAAATCGAAAAAAAAATTTTTCGAAAAAATAAAAAAAAAATTTAAAAAAAAATAAAAAAAAAATCGAAAAAAAAAAAATTCGAAAAAATAAAAAAAAAATTTCAAAAAAAAATCAAAAAAAAATTTTCAAAAAAAAATTGAAAAAAAATTTCAAAAAAAATTCAAAAAAAATCGAAAAAAAAAATTTTCGAAAAAATAAAAAAAAAATTTCAAAAAAAATAAAAAAAAAATCGAAAAAAAAATTTTTCAAAAAAAAAATAAAAAAAAAATTTTCAAAAAAAAATTGAAAAAAATTTTCAAAAAAAATTCAAAAAAAAATCGAAAAAAAAATTTTCGAAAAAATAAAAAAAAAATTCAAAAAAAAAATCGAAAAAAATTTTTTTCGAAAAAATAGAAAAAAAATTCAAAAAAAAAAATTTTCAAAAAAAATTCAAAAAAAAATCGAAAAAAAAATTTTCGAAAAAATAAAAAAAAAATTCAAAAAAAAAATCGAAAAAAATTTTTTTCGTAGAAATAGAAAAAAAATTCAAAAAAAAAAAATTTTCAAAAAAAATTCAAAAAAAAATCGAAAAAAAAATTTTCGAAAAAATAAAAAAAAAATTCAAAAAAAAATCGAAAAAAAAAATTTTCGAAAAAATGAAAAAAAATCTCAAAAAAAATAAAAAAAAAATCGAAAAAAAAATTTTTCGAAAAAATAAAAAAAAATTTCAAAAAAAATTTAAAAAACAATTTCAAAAAAAAATTGAAAAAAAATTTCAAAAAAAATTCAAAAAAAAAATCGAAAAAAAAAATTTTCGAAAAAATAAAAAAAAAATTTTCAAAAAAAAATTGAAAAAAAATTTCGAAAAAAATTCAAAAAAAAAATCGAAAAAAAAATTTTTCGAAAAAATAAAAAAAAAAATTTCAAAAAAAATAAAAAAAAAAATTTCAAAAAAAAATTTCAAAAAAAATTCAAAAAAAAATCGAAAAAAAAATTTTCGAAAAAATAAAAAAAAAATTCAAAAAAAAAATCGAAAAAAATTTTTTCGAAAAAATAAAAAAAAAATTCAAAAAAAAAATCGAAAAAAAAAATTTTCGAAAAAATAAAAAAAAAATCTCAAAAAAAATAAAAAAAAAATTTTCGAAAAAATAAAAAAAAAATTTCAAACAAAAAATTCAAAAAAAAAATTCTAGAAAAATTCAAAAAAAAAATCAAAAAAAAAATTTTCGAAAAAATAAAAAAAAAATTTCAAAAAAAATTAAAAGAAAATTTTCAAAAAAAAATTGAAAAAAAATTTCAAAAAAAATTCAAAAAAAAATCGAAAAAAAAAATTTTCGAAAAAATAAAAAAAAATTTCAAAAAAAAAATTCAAAAAAAAATTTCAAAAAAAATTCAAAAAAAAAATCGAAAAAAAAATTCAAAAAAAAAATCGAAAAAATAAAAAAAAATCTCAAAAAAAATAAAAAAAAAATCGAAAAAAAAATTTTTCGAAAAAATAGAAAAAAAAATTCAAAAAAAAAATCAAAAAAAAAATTTTTCAAAAAAAAAATTTTAAAAAAAATTCAAAAAAAAAAATTTCAAAAAAAAAAAATTTCAAAAAAAAAATCAAAAAAAAATTTTCAAAAAAAAATTGAAAAAAAATTTCAAAAAAAATTCAAAAAAAAAATCGAAAAAAAAATTTTTCGAAAAAATAAAAAAAAAATTTTAAAAAAAATAAAAAAAAATCGAAAAAAAAAAATTTTCGAAAAAATAAAAAAAAAAATTTCAAAAAAAAATTTTTCAAAAAAAAAATTGAAAAAAAAAAATTCAAAAAAAATCGAAAAAAAAAATTTTCAATAAAAATTCAAAAAAAAATCGAAAAAAAATTTTTTCGAAAGAATAAAAAAAAAATTTAAAAAAAAATAAAAAAAAAATCGAAAAAAAAATTTTTCGAAAAAATAAAAAAAAAATTTCAAAAAAAATAAAAAAAAAATCGAAAAAAAAATTTTTCAAAAAAAAAATAAAAAAAAAATTTTCAAAAAAAAATTGAAAAAAATTTTCAAAAAAAATTCAAAAAAAAATCGAAAAAAAAATTTTCGAAAAAATAAAAAAAAAATTCAAAAAAAAAATCGAAAAAAATTTTTTTCGAAAAAATAGAAAAAAAATTCAAAAAAAAAAATTTTCAAAAAAAATTCAAAAAAAAATCGAAAAAAAATTTTTCGAAAAAATAAAAAAAAAATTCAAAAAAAAAATCGAAAAAAATTTTTTTCGAAGAAATAGAAAAAAAATTCAAAAAAAAAAATTTTCAAAAAAAATTCAAAAAAAAATCGAAAAAAAATTTTTCGAAAAAATAGAAAAAAAAATTCAAAAAAAAATTCAAAAAAAAAAATTTCAAAAAAAAAAAATTTCAAAAAAAAAATCAAAAAAAAATTTTCAAAAAAAAATTGAAAAAAAATTTCAAAAAAAATTCAAAAAAAAAATCGAAAAAAAAATTTTTCGAAAAAATAAAAAAAAAATTTAAAAAAAAATAAAAAAAAATCGAAAAAAAAAAATTTTCGAAAAAATAAAAAAAAAAATTTCAAAAAAAAATTTTTCAAAAAAAAAATTGAAAAAAAAAATTCAAAAAAAATCGAAAAAAAAAATTTTCAATAAAAATTGAAAAAAAAATCGAAAAAAAATTTTTTCGAAAAAATAAAAAAAAAATTAAAAAAAAAATAAAAAAAAAATCGAAAAAAAAAATTTTCGAAAAAATAAAAAAAAAAATTTCAAAAAAAAATCAAAAAAAATTTTTTCAAAAAAAAAATTGAAAAAAAAAATTCAAAAAAAATAAAAAAAAAATCGAAAAAAAAAATTTTCAAAAAAAAATTGAAAAAAATTTCAAAAAAAATTCAAAAAAAAATCGAAAAAAAAATTTTTCGAAAAAATAAAAAAAAAAATTTCAAAAAAAATAAAAAAAAAAATTTCAAAAAAAAATTTCAAAAAAAAATCGAAAAAAAAATTTTCGAAAAAATAAAAAAAAATTCAAAAAAAAATCGAAAAAAATTTTTTCGAAAAAATAAAAAAAAATTCAAAAAAAAAATCGAAAAAAAAAATTTTCGAAAAAATAAAAAAAAAATCTCAAAAAAAAAAAAAAAAATTTTCGAAAAAATAAAAAAAAAATTTCAAAAAAAAAATTCAAAAAAAAAATTCTAAAAAAATTCAAAAAAAAAATCGAAAAAAATTTTTTCGAAAAAATAAAAAAAAAATTTCAAAAAAAAAATTCAAAAAAAAATTTCAAAAAAAATTCAAAAAAAAAATCGAAAAAAAAATTCAAAAAAAAATCGAAAAAATAAAAAAAAATCTCAAAAAAAAATAAAAAAAAAATCGAAAAAAAAATTTTTCGAAAAAATTGAAAAAAAAATTCAAAAAAAAATCAAAAAAAAAAATTTTCAAAAAAAAAATTTCAAAAAAAATTCAAAAAAAAAAATTTCAAAAAAAAAAAAAAAAAAATTTCAAAAAAAAAATCAAAAAAAAATTTTCAAAAAAAAATTGAAAAAAAATTTCAAAAAAAATTCAAAAAAAAAATCGATAAAAAAATTTTTCGAAAAAATAAAAAAAAAATTTAAAAAAAAATAAAAAAAAAAATCGAAAAAAAAAATTTTCGAAAAAATAAAAAAAAAATTTCAAAAAAAAATTTTTCAAAAAAAAAATTGAAAAAAAAAATTCAAAAAAAAATCGAAAAAAAAAATTTTCAATAAAAATTCAAAAAAAAATCGAAAAAAAATTTTTTCGAAAAAATAAAAAAAAAATTAAAAAAAAAATAAAAAAAAAATCGAAAAAAAAAATTTTCGAAAAAATAAAAAAAAAATTTCAAAAAAAAATCAAAAAAAAATTTTTCAAAAAAAAATTGAAAAAAAAAATAAAAAAAAAATTTTCAAAAAAAAATTCCAAAAAAAATTCAAAAAAAAAATCGAAAAAAATTTTTTCGAAAATATAAAAAAAAATTTAAAAAAAAATCGAAAAAAAAAATTTTCGAAAAAATAAAAAAAAAATCTCAAAAAAAATCGAAAAAAAAATTTTCGAAAAAATAAAAAAAAAATTCAAAAAAAAAATCGAAAAAATAAAAAAAAATCTCAAAAAAAATAAAAAAAAAATCGAAAAAATAGAAAAAAAAATTCAAAAAAAAAATCAAAAAAAAAATTTTCAAAAAAAAAATTTCAAAAAAAATTCAAAAAAAAAAATTTCAAAAAAAATTCAAAAAAAAAAATTTAAAAAAAAAAATCAAAAAAAAATTTTCAAAAAAAAAATTGAAAAAAAAATTTCAAAAAAAATTCAAAAAAAATCGAAAAAAAAAAATTTTCAATAAAAATTCAAAAAAAAATCGAAAAAAAAAATTTCGAAAAAATAAAAAAAAAATTTCAAAAAAAATAAAAAAAAAATCGAAAAAAAAATTTTTCAAAAAAAAAATAAAAAAAAAATTTTCAAAAAAAAAATTCAAAAAAAAAATTGAAAAGAAATTAAAAAAAAATCGAAAAAAAAAATTTTCGAAAAAATAAAAAAAAAATTCAAAAAAAATAAAAAAAAAATTTTCAAAAAAAAATTTCAAAAAAAATTCAAAAAAAAAATCGAAAAAAAAATTTTCGAAAAAATAAAAAAAAATTCAAAAAAAAAAATTTTCAAAAAAAATTCAAAAAAAAATCGAAAAAAAAATTTTCGAAAAAATAAAAAAAAAATTCAAAAAAAAAATCGAAAAAAATTTTTTTCGAAAAAATAGAAAAAAAATTCAAAAAAAAAAGTTTCAAAAAAAATTCAAAAAAAAATCGAAAAAAAATTTTTCGAAAAAATAAAAAAAAAATTCAAAAAAAAAATCGAAAAAAAAAATTTTCGAAAAAATGAAAAAAAATCTCAAAAAAAATTAAAAAAAAATCGAAAAAAAAATTTTTCGAAAAAATAAAAAAAAATTTCAAAAAAAATTTAAAAAAAAATTTCAAAAAAAAATTGAAAAAAAATTTCAAAAAAAATTCAAAAAAAAATCGAAAAAAAAAATTTTCGAAAAAATAAAAAAAAAATTTTCAAAAAAAAATCGAAAAAAAATTTCGAAAAAAATTCAAAAAAAAAATCGAAAAAAAAATTTTTCGAAAAAATAAAAAAAAAATTTCAAAAAAAATAAAAAAAAAAATTTCAAAAAAAAATTTCAAAAAAAATTCAAAAAAAATCGAAAAAAAAATTTTCGAAAAAATAAAAAAAAAAATTCAAAAAAAAAATCGAAAAAAATTTTTTCGAAAAAATAAAAAAAAAATTCAAAAAAAAATCGAAAAAAAAAATTTTCGAAAAAATAAAAAAAAAATCTCAAATAAAATAAAAAAAAAATTTTCGAAGAAATAAAAAAAAAATTTCAAAAAAAAAATTCAAAAAAAAAATTCTAAAAAAATTCAAAAAAAAAATCGAAAAAAAAAATTTTCGAAAAAATAAAATAAAAATTTCAAAAAAAATTAAAAAAAAATTTTCAAAAAAAAATTGAAAAAAAATTTCAAAAAAAATTCAAAAAAAAATCGAAAAAAAAAATTTTCGAAAAAATAAAAAAAATTTCAAAAAAAAAATTCAAAAAAAAATTTCAAAAAAAATTCAAAAAAAAAATCGAAAAAAAAATTCAAAAAAAAAATCGAAAAAATAAAAAAAAATCTCAAAAAAAATAAAAAAAAAATCGAAAAAAAAATTTTTCGAAAAAATAGAAAAAAAAATTCAAAAAAAAAATCAAAAAAAAAATTTTTCAAAAAAAAAATTTTAAAAAAAATTGAAAAAAAAAATTTCAAAAAAAAATTGAAAAAAAATTTCAAAAAAAATTCAAAAAAAAAATCGAAAAAAAAATTTTTCGAAAAAATAAAAAAAAAATTTTAAAAAAAATAAAAAAAAAAACGAAAAAAAAAAATTTTCGAAAAAATAAAAAAAAAAATTTCAAAAAAAAATCAAAAAAAAATTTTTCAAAAAAAAAATTGAAAAAAAAAAAAATTCAAAAAAAAATCGAAAAAAAAAATTTTCAATAAAAATTCAAAAAAAAATCGAAAAAAAATTTTTTCGAAGAAATAAAAAAAAAATTTAAAAAAAAATAAAAAAAAAATCGAAAAAAAAAATTTTCGAAAAAATTAAAAAAAAAATTTCAAAAAAAAATCAAAAAAAAATTTTTCAAAAAAAAAATTGAAAAAAAAAATTCAAAAAAAATTAAAAAAAAAATCGAAAAAAAAAATTTTCAAAAAAAAATTGAAAAAAAATTTCGAAAAAAATTCAAAAAAAAAATCGAAAAAAAAATTTTTCGAAAAAATAAAAAAAAAAATTTCAAAAAAAATAAAAAAAAAAATTTCAAAAAAAAATTTCAAAAAAAAATATAAAAAAAAATTTTCGAAAAAATAAAAAAAAAATTCAAAAAAAAAATCGAAAAAAATTTTTTCGAAAAAATAAAAAAAAAATTCAAAAAAAAAATCGAAAAAATAAAAAAAAAATCTCAAAAAAAAATAAAAAAAAAATTTTCGAAAAAATAAAAAAAAAATTTCAAAAAAAAAATTCAAAAAAAAATTCTAAAAAAATTCAAAAAAAAAATCGAAAAAAAAATTTTCGAAAAAATAAAAAAAAAATTTCAAAAAAAAAATTCAAAAAAAAATTTCAAAAAAAATTCAAAAAAAAAATCGAAAAAAAAATTCAAAAAAAAATCGAAAAAATAAAAAAAAATCTCAAAAAAAATAAAAAAAAATCGAAAAAAAAATTTTTCGAAAAAATAGAAAAAAAAATTCAAAAAAAAAATCAAAAAAAAAAATTTTCAAAAAAAAAATTTCAAAAAAAATTCAAAAAAAAAAATTTCAAAAAAAAAAAAAAAAATTTCAAAAAAAAAATCAAAAAAAAATTTTCAAAAAAAAATTGAAAAAAAATTTCAAAAAAAATTCAAAAAAAAAATCGAAAAAAAAATTTTTCGAAAAAATAAAAAAAAAATTTAAAAAAAAATTTCAAAAAAAATTCAAAAAAAAATCGAAAAAAAAATTTTCGAAAAAATAAAAAAAAAATTCAAAAAAAAAATCGAAAAAATTTTTTTCGAAAAAATAAAAAAAAAATTCAAAAAAAAAATCGAAAAAAAAAATTTTCGAAAAAATAAAAAAAAAATCTCAAAAAAAATAAAAAAAAAATTTTCGAAAAAATAAAAAAAAAATTTCAAAAAAAAAAATTCAAAAAAAAAATTCTAAAAAAATTCAAAAAAAAAATCGAAAAAAAAAATTTTCGAAAAAATAAAAAAAAAATTCAAAAAAAATTAAAAAAAAATTTTCAAAAAAAAATTGAAAAAAAATTTCAAAAAAAATTGAAAAAAAATTTCGAAAAAAATTCAAAAAAAAAATCGAAAAAAAAATTTTTCGAAAAAATAAAAAAAAAATCTCAAAAAAAATAAAAAAAAAATTTTCGAAAAAATAAAAAAAAAATTTCAAAAAAAAAATTCAAAAAAAAAATTCTAAAAAAATTCAAAAAAAAAATCGAAAAAAAAATTTTTCGAAAAAATAAAAAAAAAATTTCAAAAAAAATTAAAAAAAAATTTTCAAAAAAAAATTGAAAAAAAATTTCAAAAAAAATTCAAAAAAAAATCGAAAAAATAAAAAAAAAATTTCAAAAAAAAAATTCAAAAAAAAATTTCAAAAAAAATTCAAAAAAAAAATCGAAAAAAAATTCAAAAAAAAATCGAAAAAATAAAAAAAAATCTCAAAAAAAATAAAAAAAAAATCGAAAAAAAATTTTTTCGAAAAAATAGAAAAAAAAATTCAAAAAAAAAATTTTTCAAAAAAAAAATTTAAAAAAAAATTGAAAAAAAAAAAATTTCAAAAAAAAAAAAAAAAAATTTAAAAAAAAAATCAAAAAAAAATTTTCAAAAAAAAATTGAAAAAAAATTTCAAAAAAAATTCAAAAAAAAAATCGAAAAAAAAATTTTTCGAAAAAATAAAAAAAAAATTAAAAAAAAAATAAAAAAAAAATCGAAAAAAAAAAATTTTCGAAAAAATAAAAAAAAAAATTTCAAAAAAAAATCAAAAAAAAATTTTTCAAAAAAAAAATTGAAAAAAAAAATTCAAAAAAAAATCGAAAAAAAAAAATTTTCAATAAAAATTCAAAAAAAAATCGAAAAAAATTTTTTTCGAAAAAATAAAAAAAAAATTTTAAAAAAAATAAAAAAAAAATAGAAAAAAAAAAGTTTCGAAAAAATAAAAAAAAAATTTCAAAAAAAAATCAAAAAAAAATTTTTCAAAAAAAAAATTCAAAAAAAATTAAAAAAAAATCGAAAAAAAAAATTTTCAAAAAAAAAATTGAAAAAAAAAATAAAAAAAAAATTTTCAAAAAAAAATTCCAAAAAAAATTCAAAAAAAAAATCGAAAAAAATTTTTTCGAAAATATAAAAAAAAATTAAAAAAAAAATCGAAAAAAAAAATTTTCGAAAAAATAAAAAAAAAATCTCAAAAAAAATCGAAAAAAAAATTTTCGAAAAAATAAAAAAAAAATTCAAAAAAAAAATCAAAAAATAAAAAAAAATCTCAAAAAAAATAAAAAAAAAATCGAAAAAATAGAAAAAAAAATTCAAAAAAAAAATCAAAAAAAAAATTTTCAAAAAAAAAATTTCAAAAAAAATTCAAAAAAAAAATTTCAAAAAAAATTCAAAAAAAAAATTTCAAAAAAAAAATCAAAAAAAAATTTTCAAAAAAAAAATTGAAAAAAAAATTTCAAAAAAAATTCAAAAAAAAATCGAAAAAAAAAAATTTTCAATAAAAATTCAAAAAAAAATCGAAAAAAAAAATTTCGAAAAAATAAAAAAAAAATTTCAAAAAAAATAAAAAAAAAATCGAAAAAAAAATTTTTCAAAAAAAAAATAAAAAAAAAATTTTCAAAAAAAAAATTCAAAAAAAAAATTGAAAAGAAATTAAAAAAAAATCGAAAAAAAAAAATTTAGAAAAAATAAAAAAAAAATTCAAAAAAAATAAAAAAAAAATTTTCAAAAAAAAATTTCAAAAAAAATTAAAAAAAAAATCGAAAAAAAAATTTTCGAAAAAATAAAAAAAAAATTCAAAAAAAAAATCGAAAAAAATTTTTTTCGAAAAAATAGAAAAAAAATTCAAAAAAAAAAATTTTCAAAAAAAATTCAAAAAAAAATCGAAAAAAAAATTTTCGAAAAAATAAAAAAAAAATTCAAAAAAAAAATCGAAAAAAAAATTTTTCGAAAAAATGAAAAAAAATCTCAAAAAAAATTAAAAAAAAATCGAAAAAAAATTTTTTCGAAAAAATAAAAAAAAATTTCAAAAAAAATTTAAAAAAAAATTTCAAAAAAAAATTGAAAAAAAATTTCAAACAAAATTCAAAAAAAAATCGAAAAAAAAAATTTTCGAAAAAATAAAAAAAAAATTGAAAAAAAATTTCGAAAAAAATTCAAAAAAAAAATCGAAAAAAAAATTTTTCGAAAAAATAAAAAAAAAAATAAAAAAAAAAAATTCAAAAAAAAATTTCAAAAAAAATTCAAAAAAAAATCGAAAAAAAAATTTTCGAAAAAATAAAAAAAAAAATTCAAAAAAAAAATCGAAAAAATAAAAAAAAAATTCAAAAAAAAAATCGAAAAAAAAAATTTTCGAAAAAATAAAAAAAAAATCTCAAAAAAAAAAAAAAAAAAAATTTCAAAAAAAAAATTCAAAAAAAAATTCTAAAAAAATTAAAAAAAAAATCGAAAAAAAAAATTTTCGAAAAAATAAAAAAAAAATTTCAAAAAAAATTTAAAAAAAATTTTCAAAAAAAAATTGAAAAAAAATTTCAAAAAAAATTCAAAAAAAAATCGAAAAAAAAAATTTTCGAAAAAATAAAAAAAAAATTTAAAAAAAAAATTCAAAAAAAAATTTCAAAAAAAATTCAAAAAAAAAATCGAAAAAAAAATTCAAAAAAAAAATCGAAAAAATAAAAAAAAATCTCAAAAAAAATAAAAAAAAAATCGAAAAAAAAATTTTTCGAAAAAATAGAAAAAAAAATTCAAAAAAAAAATTTTTCAAAAAAAAAATTTTAAAAAAAATTTTCAAAAAAATTTTCAAAAAAAAAATTTCAAAAAAAAAAAAAAAAAAATTTCAAAAAAAAAATCAAAAAAAAATTTTCAAAAAAAAATTGAAAAAAAATTTCAAAAAAAATTCAAAAAAAAAATCGAAAAAAAATTTTTTCGAAAAAATAAAAAAAAAATTTTAAAAAAAATAAAAAAAAAATCGAAAAAAAAAAATTTTCGAAAAAATAAAAAAAAAAATTTCAAAAAAAAATCAAAAAAAAATTTTTCAAAAAAAAAATTGAAAAAAAAAATTCAAAAAAAAATCGAAAAAAAAAATTTTCAATAAAAATTCAAAAAAAAATCGAAAAAAAATTTTTTCGAAAAAATAAAAAAAAAAATTAAAAAAAAATAAAAAAAAAATCGAAAAAAAAATTTTTCGAAAAAATAAAAAAAAAAATTTCAAAAAAAAATCAAAAAAAAATTTTTCAAAAAAAAAATTGAAAAAAAAAATTCAAAAAAAATTAAAAAAAAAATCGAAAAAAAAAATTTTCAAAAAAAAATTGAAAAAAAATTTCGAAAAAAATTCAAAAAAAAAATCGAAAAAAAAATTTTTCGAAAAAATAAAAAAAAAAAATTCAAAAAAAATAAAAAAAAAAATTTCAAAAAAAAATCGAAGAAAAAATTTTCGAAAAAATAAAAAAAAAATTCAAAAAAAAAATCGAAAAAAATTTTTCCAAAAAAATAAAAAAAAAATTCAAAAAAAAAATCGAAAAAAAAATTTTTCGAAAAAATAAAAAAAAAATCTCAAAAAAAATAAAAAAAAATTTTTCGAAAAAATAAAAAAAAAATTTCAAAAAAAAAATTCAAAAAAAAAATTCTAAAAAAATTCAAAAAAAAAATCGAAAAAAAAAATTTTCGAAAAAATAAAAAAAAAATTTCAAAAAAAAAATTCAAAAAAAAATTTCAAAAAAAATTCAAAAAAAAAATCGAAAAAAAAATTCAAAAAAAAATCGAAAAAATAAAAAAAAATCTCAAAAAAAATAAAAAAAAAATCGAAAAAAAAATTTTTCGAAAAAATAGAAAAAAAAATTCAAAAAAAAAATCAAAAAAAAAAATTTTCAAAAAAAAAATTTCAAAAAAAATTCAAAAAAAAAATTTCAAAAAAAAAAAAAAAAAAATTTCAAAAAAAAAATCAAAAAAAAAATTTTTCGAAAAAATAAAAAAAAAATTTAAAAAAAAATTCAAAAAAAATTCAAAAAAAAATCGAAAAAAAAATTTTCGAAAAAATAAAAAAAAAATTCAAAAAAAAAATCGAAAAAAATTTTTTCGAAAAAATAAAAAAAAAATTCAAAAAAAAATCGAAAAAAAAATTTTTCGAAAAAATAAAAAAAAAATCTCAAAAAAAATAAAAAAATAATTTTCGAAAAAATAAAAAAAAAATTTCAAAAAAAAAATTCAAAAAAAAAATTCTAAAAAAATTCAAAAAAAAAATCGAAAAAAAAAATTTTCGAAAAAATAAAAAAAAAATTTCAAAAAAAATTAAAAAAAAAATTTTCAAAAAAAAATTGAAAAAAAATTTCAAAAAAAATTGAAAAAAAATTTCGAAAAAAATAAAAAAAAAAAATCGAAAAAAAATTTTTTCGAAAAAATAAAAAAAAAATTTCAAAAAAAATTAAAAAAAAAATTTCAAAAAAAAATTTCAAAAAAAATTCAAAAAAAATCGAAAAAAAAATTTTCGAAAAAATAAAAAAAAAATTCAAAAAAAAAATCGAAAAAATAAAAAAAAATCTCAAAAAAAATAAAAAAAAAATCGAAAAAATAGAAAAAAAAATTCAAAAAAAAAATCAAAAAAAATAATTTCAAAAAAAAAATTTCAAAAAAAATTCAAAAAAAAAAATTTCAAAAAAAATTCAAAAAAAAAATTTCAAAAAAAAAATCAAAAAAAAATTTCAAAAAAAATTCAAAAAAAATCGAAAAAAAAAATTTTCAATAAAAATTCAAAAAAAAATCGAAAAAAAAAATTTCGAAAAAATAAAAAAAAAATTTCAAAAAAAATAAAAAAAAAATCGAAAAAAAAATTTTTCAAAAAAAAAATAAAAAAAAAATTTTCAAAAAAAAAATTCAAAAAAAAAATTGAAAAGAAATTCAAAAAAAATCGAAAAAAAAAATTTTAGAAAAAATAAAAAAAAAAATTCAAAAAAAATAAAAAAAAAATTTTCAAAAAAAAATTTCAAAAAAAATTCAAAAAAAAATCGAAAAAAAAATTTTCGAAAAAATAAAAAAAAAATTCAAAAAAAAAAATTTTCAAAAAAAATTCAAAAAAAAATCGAAAAAAAAATTTTCGAAAAAATAAAAAAAAAATTCAAAAAAAAAATCGAAAAAAATTTTTTTCGAAAAAATAGAAAAAAAATTCAAAAAAAAAATTTTCAAAAAAAATTCAAAAAAAAATCGAAAAAAAAATTTTCGAAAAAATAAAAAAAAAATTCAAAAAAAAAATCGAAAAAAAAAATTTTTCGAAAAAATGAAAAAAAATCTCAAAAAAAATAAAAAAAAAATCAAAAAAAAAATTTTTCGAAAAAATAAAAAAAAATTTCAAAAAAAATTTAAAAAAAAATTTCAAAAAAAAATTGAAAAAAAATTTCAAAAAAAATTCAAAAAAAAATCGAAAAAAAAAATTTTCGAAAAAATAAAAAAAAAATTTTCAAAAAAAAATTGAAAAAAAATTTCGAAAAAAATTCAAAAAAAAAATCGAAAAAAAAATTTTTCGAAAAAATAAAAAAAAAAATTTCAAAAAAAATAAAAAAAAAAATTTCAAAAAAAAATTTCAAAAAAAATTCAAAAAAAAATCGAAAAAAAAATTTTCGAAAAAATAAAAAAAAAATTCAAAAAAAAAATCGAAAAAAATTTTTTCGAAAAAATAAAAAAAAAATTCAAAAAAAAAATCGAAAAAAAAAATTTTCGAAAAAATAAAAAAAAAATAAAAAAAAAATAAAAAAAAAATTTTCGAAAAAATAAAAAAAAAATTTCAAAAAAAAATTCAAAAAAAAAATTCTAAAAAAATTCAAAAAAAAATCGAAAAAAAAAATTTTCGAAAAAATAAAATAAAATTTCAAAAAAAATTAAAAAAAAATTTTCACAAAAAAATTGAAAAAAAATTTCAAAAAAAATTCAAAAAAAAATCGAAAAAAAAAATTTTCGAAAAAATAAAAAAAAAATTTAAAAAAAAAAATTCAAAAAAAAATTTCAAAAAAAATTCAAAAAAAAAATCGAAAAAAAAATTCAAAAAAAAAATCGAAAAAATAAAAAAAAATCTCAAAAAAAATAAAAAAAAAATCGAAAAAAAAATTTTTCGAAAAAATAGAAAAAAAAATTCAAAAAAAAAAAAATTTTTCAAAAAAAAAATTGAAAAAAAAAATTCAAAAAAAATTAAAAAAAAAATCGAAAAAAAAAATTTTCAAAAAAAAATTGAAAAAAAATTTCGAAAAAAATTCAAAAAAAAAATCGAAAAAAAAATTTTTCGAAAAAATAAAAAAAAAATTTCAAAAAAAAATCAAAAAAAAATTTTTCAAAAAAAAAATTGAAAAAAAAAATTCAAAAAAAATTAAAAAAAAAATCGAAAAAAAAAATTTTCAAAAAAAAATTGAAAAAAAATTTCGAAAAAAATTCAAAAAAAAATCGAAAAAAAAATTTTTCGAAAAAATAAAAAAAAAAATTTCAAAAAAAAATCAAAAAAAAATTTTTCAAAAAAAAAATTGAAAAAAAAAATTCAAAAAAAATTAAAAAAAAAATCGAAAAAAAAAATTTTCAAAAAAAAATTGAAAAAAAATTTCGAAAAAAATTCAAAAAAAAAATCGAAAAAAAAATTTTTCGAAAAAATAAAAAAAAAAAATAAAAAAAAAATAAAAAAAAAAATTTCAAAAAAAAATTTCAAAAAAAAATCGAAGAAAAAATTTTCGAAAAAATAAAAAAAAAATTCAAAAAAAAAATCGAAAAAAATTTTTTCGAAAAAATAAAAAAAAAATTCAAAAAAAAAATCGAAAAAAAAATTTTTCGAAAAAATAAAAAAAAAATCTCAAAAAAAATAAAAAAAAAATTTTCGAAAAAATAAAAAAAAAATTTCAAAAAAAAAATTCAAAAAAAAAATTCTAAAAAAATTCAAAAAAAAAATCGAAAAAAAAAATTTTCGAAAAAATAAAAAAAAAATTTCAAAAAAAAAATTCAAAAAAAAATTTCAAAAAAAATTCAAAAAAAAAATCGAAAAAAAAATTCAAAAAAAAATCGAAAAAATAAAAAAAAATCTCAAAAAAAATAAAAAAAAAATCGAAAAAAAAATTTTTCGAAAAAATAGAAAAAAAAATTCAAAAAAAAAATCAAAAAAAAAAATTTTCAAAAAAAAAATTTCAAAAAAAATTCAAAAAAAAAATCGAAAAAAAAATTCAAAAAAAAATCGAAAAAATAAAAAAAAATCTCAAAAAAAATAAAAAAAAATCGAAAAAAAAATTTTTCGAAAAAATAGAAAAAAAAATTCAAAAAAAAAATCAAAAAAAAAAATTTTCAAAAAAAAAATTTCAAAAAAAATTCAAAAAAAAAAATTTCAAAAAAAAAAAAAAAAATTTCAAAAAAAAAATCAAAAAAAAATTTTCAAAAAAAAATTGAAAAAAAATTTCAAAAAAAATTCAAAAAAAAAATCGAAAAAAAAATTTTTCGAAAAAATAAAAAAAAAATTTAAAAAAAAATTTCAAAAAAAATTCAAAAAAAAATCGAAAAAAAAATTTTCGAAAAAATAAAAAAAAAATTCAAAAAAAAAATCGAAAAAATTTTTTTCGAAAAAATAAAAATAAAATTCAAAAAAAAAATCGAAAAAAAAAATTTTCGAAAAAATAAAAAAAAAATCTCAAAAAAAATAAAAAAAAAATTTTCGAAAAAATAAAAAAAAAATTTCAAAAAAAAAAATTCAAAAAAAAAATTCTAAAAAAATTCAAAAAAAAAATCGAAAAAAAAAATTTTCGAAAAAATAAAAAAAAAATTCAAAAAAAATTAAAAAAAAATTTTCAAAAAAAAATTGAAAAAAAATTTCAAAAAAAATTGAAAAAAAATTTCGAAAAAAATTCAAAAAAAAAATCGAAAAAAAAATTTTTCGAAAAAATAAAAAAAAAATCTCAAAAAAAATAAAAAAAAATTTTCGAAAAAATAAAAAAAAAATTTCAAAAAAAAAATTCAAAAAAAAAATTCTAAAAAAATTCAAAAAAAAAATCGAAAAAAAAATTTTTCGAAAAAATAAAAAAAAAATTTCAAAAAAAATTAAAAAAAAATTTTCAAAAAAAAATTGAAAAAAAATTTCAAAAAAAATTCAAAAAAAAATCGAAAAAATAAAAAAAAAATTTCAAAAAAAAAATTCAAAAAAAAATTTCAAAAAAAATTCAAAAAAAAAATCGAAAAAAAATTCAAAAAAAAATCGAAAAAATAAAAAAAAATCTCAAAAAAAATAAAAAAAAAATCGAAAAAAAATTTTTTCGAAAAAATAGAAAAAAAAATTCAAAAAAAAAATTTTTCAAAAAAAAAATTTTAAAAAAAATTGAAAAAAAAAAAATTTCAAAAAAAAAAAAAAAAAATTTAAAAAAAAAAATCAAAAAAAAATTTTCAAAAAAAAATTGAAAAAAAATTTCAAAAAAAATTCAAAAAAAAAATCGAAAAAAAAATTTTTCGAAAAAATAAAAAAAAAATTAAAAAAAAAATAAAAAAAAAATCGAAAAAAAAAAATTTTCGAAAAAATAAAAAAAAAAATTTCAAAAAAAAATCAAAAAAAAATTTTTCAAAAAAAAAATTGAAAAAAAAAATTCAAAAAAAAATCGAAAAAAAAAAATTTTCAATAAAAATTCAAAAAAAAATCGAAAAAAATTTTTTTCGAAAAAATAAAAAAAAAATTTTAAAAAAAATAAAAAAAAAATAGAAAAAAAAAAGTTTCGAAAAAATAAAAAAAAAATTTCAAAAAAAAATCAAAAAAAAATTTTTCAAAATAAAAATTCAAAAAAAATTAAAAAAAAATCGAAAAAAAAAATTTTCAAAAAAAAAATTGAAAAAAAAAATAAAAAAAAAATTTTCAAAAAAAAATTCCAAAAAAAATTCAAAAAAAAAATCGAAAAAAATTTTTTCGAAAATATAAAAAAAAATTAAAAAAAAAATCGAAAAAAAAAATTTTCGAAAAAATAAAAAAAAAATCTCAAAAAAAATCGAAAAAAAAATTTTCGAAAAAATAAAAAAAAAATTCAAAAAAAAAATCAAAAAATAAAAAAAAATCTCAAAAAAAATAAAAAAAAAATCGAAAAAATAGAAAAAAAAATTCAAAAAAAAAATCAAAAAAAAAATTTTCAAAAAAAAAATTTCAAAAAAAATTCAAAAAAAAAATTTCAAAAAAAATTCAAAAAAAAAATTTCAAAAAAAAAATCAAAAAAAAATTTTCAAAAAAAAAATTGAAAAAAAAATTTCAAAAAAAATTCAAAAAAAAATCGAAAAAAAAAAATTTTCAATAAAAATTCAAAAAAAAATCGAAAAAAAAAATTTCGAAAAAATAAAAAAAAAATTTCAAAAAAAATAAAAAAAAAATCGAAAAAAAAATTTTTCAAAAAAAAAATAAAAAAAAAATTTTCAAAAAAAAAATTCAAAAAAAAAATTGAAAAGAAATTTAAAAAAAATCGAAAAAAAAAAATTTAGAAAAAATAAAAAAAAAATTCAAAAAAAATAAAAAAAAAATTTTCAAAAAAAAATTTCAAAAAAAATTAAAAAAAAAATCGAAAAAAAAATTTTCGAAAAAATAAAAAAAAAATTCAAAAAAAAAATCGAAAAAAATTTTTTTCGAAAAAATAGAAAAAAAATTCAAAAAAAAAAATTTTCAAAAAAAATTCAAAAAAAAATCGAAAAAAAAATTTTCGAAAAAATAAAAAAAAAATTCAAAAAAAAAATCGAAAAAAAAATTTTTCGAAAAAATGAAAAAAAATCTCAAAAAAAATTAAAAAAAAATCGAAAAAAAATTTTTTCGAAAAAATAAAAAAAAATTTCAAAAAAAATTTAAAAAAAAATTTCAAAAAAAAATTGAAAAAAAATTTCAAACAAAATTCAAAAAAAAATCGAAAAAAAAAATTTTCGAAAAAATAAAAAAAAAATTGAAAAAAAATTTCGAAAAAAATTCAAAAAAAAAATCGAAAAAAAAATTTTTCGAAAAAATAAAAAAAAAAATAAAAAAAAAAATTTCAAAAAAAAATTTCAAAAAAAATTCAAAAAAAAATCGAAAAAAAAATTTTCGAAAAAATAAAAAAAAAAATTCAAAAAAAAAATCGAAAAAATAAAAAAAAAATTCAAAAAAAAAATCGAAAAAAAAAATTTTCGAAAAAATAAAAAAAAAATCTCAAAAAAAAAAAAAAAAAAAATTTCAAAAAAAAAATTCAAAAAAAAATTCTAAAAAAATTAAAAAAAAAATCGAAAAAAAAAATTTTCGAAAAAATAAAAAAAAAATTTCAAAAAAAATTTAAAAAAAATTTTCAAAAAAAAATTGAAAAAAAATTTCAAAAAAAATTCAAAAAAAAATCGAAAAAAAAAATTTTCGAAAAAATAAAAAAAAAATTTAAAAAAAAAATTCAAAAAAAAATTTCAAAAAAAATTCAAAAAAAAAATCGAAAAAAAAATTCAAAAAAAAAATCGAAAAAATAAAAAAAAATCTCAAAAAAAATAAAAAAAAAATCGAAAAAAAAATTTTTCGAAAAAATAGAAAAAAAAATTCAAAAAAAAAATTTTTCAAAAAAAAAATTTTAAAAAAAATTTTCAAAAAAATTTTCAAAAAAAAAATTTCAAAAAAAAAAAAAAAAAAATTTCAAAAAAAAAATCAAAAAAAAATTTTCAAAAAAAAATTGAAAAAAAATTTCAAAAAAAATTCAAAAAAAAAATCGAAAAAAAATTTTTTCGAAAAAATAAAAAAAAAATTTTAAAAAAAATAAAAAAAAAATCGAAAAAAAAAAATTTTCGAAAAAATAAAAAAAAAAATTTCAAAAAAAAATCAAAAAAAAATTTTTCAAAAAAAAAATTGAAAAAAAAAATTCAAAAAAAAATCGAAAAAAAAAATTTTCAATAAAAATTCAAAAAAAAATCGAAAAAAAATTTTTTCGAAAAAATAAAAAAAAAATTTAAAAAAAAATAAAAAAAAAATCGAAAAAAAAATTTTTCGAAAAAATAAAAAAAAAAATTTCAAAAAAAAATCAAAAAAAAATTTTTCAAAAAAAAAATTGAAAAAAAAAATTCAAAAAAAATTAAAAAAAAAATCGAAAAAAAAAATTTTCAAAAAAAAATTGAAAAAAAATTTCGAAAAAAATTCAAAAAAAAAATCGAAAAAAAAATTTTTCGAAAAAATAAAAAAAAAAAATTCAAAAAAAATAAAAAAAAAAATTTCAAAAAAAAATTTCAAAAAAAAATCGAAGAAAAAATTTTCGAAAAAATAAAAAAAAAATTCAAAAAAAAAATCGAAAAAAATTTTTCCAAAAAAATAAAAAAAAAATTCAAAAAAAAAATCGAAAAAAAAATTTTTCGAAAAAATAAAAAAAAAATCTCAAAAAAAATAAAAAAAAATTTTTCGAAAAAATAAAAAAAAAATTTCAAAAAAAAAATTCAAAAAAAAAATTCTAAAAAAATTCAAAAAAAAAATCGAAAAAAAAAATTTTCGAAAAAATAAAAAAAAAATTTCAAAAAAAAAATTCAAAAAAAAATTTCAAAAAAAATTCAAAAAAAAAATCGAAAAAAAAATTCAAAAAAAAATCGAAAAAATAAAAAAAAATCTCAAAAAAAATAAAAAAAAAATCGAAAAAAAAATTTTTCGAAAAAATAGAAAAAAAAATTCAAAAAAAAAATCAAAAAAAAAATTTTCAAAAAAAAAATTTCAAAAAAAATTCAAAAAAAAAATTTCAAAAAAAAAAAAAAAAAAATTTCAAAAAAAAAATCAAAAAAAAAATTTTTCGAAAAAATAAAAAAAAAATTTAAAAAAAAATTCAAAAAAAATTCAAAAAAAAATCGAAAAAAAAATTTTCGAAAAAATAAAAAAAAAATTCAAAAAAAAAATCGAAAAAAATTTTTTCGAAAAAATAAAAAAAAAATTCAAAAAAAAATCGAAAAAAAAATTTTTCGAAAAAATAAAAAAAAAATCTCAAAAAAAATAAAAAAATAATTTTCGAAAAAATAAAAAAAAAATTTCAAAAAAAAAATTCAAAAAAAAAATTCTAAAAAAATTCAAAAAAAAAATCGAAAAAAAAAATTTTCGAAAAAATAAAAAAAAAATTTCAAAAAAAATTAAAAAAAAAATTTTCAAAAAAAAATTGAAAAAAAATTTCAAAAAAAATTGAAAAAAAATTTCGAAAAAAATAAAAAAAAAAAATCGAAAAAAAATTTTTTCGAAAAAATAAAAAAAAAATTTCAAAAAAAATTAAAAAAAAAATTTCAAAAAAAAATTTCAAAAAAAATTCAAAAAAAATCGAAAAAAAAATTTTCGAAAAAATAAAAAAAAAATTCAAAAAAAAAATCGAAAAAATAAAAAAAAATTTCAAAAAAAATTCAAAAAAAAATCGAAAAAAAAATTTTCGAAAAAATAAAAAAAAAAATTCAAAAAAAAAATCGAAAAAATAAAAAAAAAATTCAAAAAAAAAATCGAAAAAAAAAATTTTCGAAAAAATAAAAAAAAAATCTCAAAAAAAAAAAAAAAAAAAATTTCAAAAAAAAAATTCAAAAAAAAATTCTAAAAAAATTAAAAAAAAAATCGAAAAAAAAAATTTTCGAAAAAATAAAAAAAAAATTTCAAAAAAAATTTAAAAAAAATTTTCAAAAAAAAATTGAAAAAAAATTTCAAAAAAAATTCAAAAAAAAATCGAAAAAAAAAATTTTCGAAAAAATAAAAAAAAAATTTAAAAAAAAAATTCAAAAAAAAATTTCAAAAAAAATTCAAAAAAAAAATCGAAAAAAAAATTCAAAAAAAAAATCGAAAAAATAAAAAAAAATCTCAAAAAAAATAAAAAAAAAATCGAAAAAAAAATTTTTCGAAAAAATAGAAAAAAAAATTCAAAAAAAAAATTTTTCAAAAAAAAAATTTTAAAAAAAATTTTCAAAAAAATTTTCAAAAAAAAAATTTCAAAAAAAAAAAAAAAAAAATTTCAAAAAAAAAATCAAAAAAAAATTTTCAAAAAAAAATTGAAAAAAAATTTCAAAAAAAATTCAAAAAAAAAATCGAAAAAAAATTTTTTCGAAAAAATAAAAAAAAAATTTTAAAAAAAATAAAAAAAAAATCGAAAAAAAAAAATTTTCGAAAAAATAAAAAAAAAAATTTCAAAAAAAAATCAAAAAAAAATTTTTCAAAAAAAAAATTGAAAAAAAAAATTCAAAAAAAAATCGAAAAAAAAAATTTTCAATAAAAATTCAAAAAAAAATCGAAAAAAAATTTTTTCGAAAAAATAAAAAAAAAATTTAAAAAAAAATAAAAAAAAAATCGAAAAAAAAATTTTTCGAAAAAATAAAAAAAAAAATTTCAAAAAAAAATCAAAAAAAAATTTTTCAAAAAAAAAATTGAAAAAAAAAATTCAAAAAAAATTAAAAAAAAAATCGAAAAAAAAAATTTTCAAAAAAAAATTGAAAAAAAATTTCGAAAAAAATTCAAAAAAAAAATCGAAAAAAAAATTTTTCGAAAAAATAAAAAAAAAAAATTCAAAAAAAATAAAAAAAAAAATTTCAAAAAAAAATTTCAAAAAAAAATCGAAGAAAAAATTTTCGAAAAAATAAAAAAAAAATTCAAAAAAAAAATCGAAAAAAATTTTTCCAAAAAAATAAAAAAAAAATTCAAAAAAAAAATCGAAAAAAAAATTTTTCGAAAAAATAAAAAAAAAATCTCAAAAAAAATAAAAAAAAATTTTTCGAAAAAATAAAAAAAAAATTTCAAAAAAAAAATTCAAAAAAAAAATTCTAAAAAAATTCAAAAAAAAAATCGAAAAAAAAAATTTTCGAAAAAATAAAAAAAAAATTTCAAAAAAAAAATTCAAAAAAAAATTTCAAAAAAAATTCAAAAAAAAAATCGAAAAAAAAATTCAAAAAAAAATCGAAAAAATAAAAAAAAATCTCAAAAAAAATAAAAAAAAAATCGAAAAAAAAATTTTTCGAAAAAATAGAAAAAAAAATTCAAAAAAAAAATCAAAAAAAAAAATTTTCAAAAAAAAAATTTCAAAAAAAATTCAAAAAAAAAATTTCAAAAAAAAAAAAAAAAAAATTTCAAAAAAAAAATCAAAAAAAAAATTTTTCGAAAAAATAAAAAAAAAATTTAAAAAAAAATTCAAAAAAAATTCAAAAAAAAATCGAAAAAAAAATTTTCGAAAAAATAAAAAAAAAATTCAAAAAAAAAATCGAAAAAAATTTTTTCGAAAAAATAAAAAAAAAATTCAAAAAAAAATCGAAAAAAAAATTTTTCGAAAAAATAAAAAAAAAATCTCAAAAAAAATAAAAAAATAATTTTCGAAAAAATAAAAAAAAAATTTCAAAAAAAAAATTCAAAAAAAAAATTCTAAAAAAATTCAAAAAAAAAATCGAAAAAAAAAATTTTCGAAAAAATAAAAAAAAAATTTCAAAAAAAATTAAAAAAAAAATTTTCAAAAAAAAATTGAAAAAAAATTTCAAAAAAAATTGAAAAAAAATTTCGAAAAAAATAAAAAAAAAAAATCGAAAAAAAATTTTTTCGAAAAAATAAAAAAAAAATTTCAAAAAAAATTAAAAAAAAAATTTCAAAAAAAAATTTCAAAAAAAATTCAAAAAAAATCGAAAAAAAAATTTTCGAAAAAATAAAAAAAAAATTCAAAAAAAAAATCGAAAAAATAAAAAAAAATCTCAAAAAAAATAAAAAAAAAATCGAAAAAATAGAAAAAAAAATTCAAAAAAAAAATCAAAAAAAATAATTTCAAAAAAAAAATTTCAAAAAAAATTCAAATAAAAAAATTTCAAAAAAAATTCAAAAAAAAAATTTCAAAAAAAAAATCAAAAAAAAATTTCAAAAAAAATTCAAAAAAAATCGAAAAAAAAAATTTTCAATAAAAATTCAAAAAAAAATCGAAAAAAAAAATTTCGAAAAAATAAAAAAAAAATTTCAAAAAAAATAAAAAAAAAATCGAAAAAAAAATTTTTCAAAAAAAAAATAAAAAAAAAATTTTCAAAAAAAAAATTCAAAAAAAAAATTGAAAAGAAATTCAAAAAAAATCGAAAAAAAAAATTTTAGAAAAAATAAAAAAAAAAATTCAAAAAAAATAAAAAAAAAATTTTCAAAAAAAAATTTCAAAAAAAATTCAAAAAAAAATCGAAAAAAAAATTTTCGAAAAAATAAAAAAAAAATTCAAAAAAAAAAATTTTCAAAAAAAATTCAAAAAAAAATCGAAAAAAAAATTTTCGAAAAAATAAAAAAAAAATTCAAAAAAAAAATCGAAAAAAATTTTTTTCGAAAAAATAGAAAAAAAATTCAAAAAAAAAATTTTCAAAAAAAATTCAAAAAAAAATCGAAAAAAAAATTTTCGAAAAAATAAAAAAAAAATTCAAAAAAAAAATCGAAAAAAAAAATTTTTCGAAAAAATGAAAAAAAATCTCAAAAAAAATAAAAAAAAAATCAAAAAAAAAATTTTTCGAAAAAATAAAAAAAAATTTCAAAAAAAATTTAAAAAAAAATTTCAAAAAAAAATTGAAAAAAAATTTCAAAAAAAATTCAAAAAAAAATCGAAAAAAAAAATTTTCGAAAAAATAAAAAAAAAATTTTCAAAAAAAAATTGAAAAAAAATTTCGAAAAAAATTCAAAAAAAAAATCGAAAAAAAAATTTTTCGAAAAAATAAAAAAAAAAATTTCAAAAAAAATAAAAAAAAAAATTTCAAAAAAAAATTTCAAAAAAAATTCAAAAAAAAATCGAAAAAAAAATTTTCGAAAAAATAAAAAAAAAATTCAAAAAAAAAATCGAAAAAAATTTTTTCGAAAAAATAAAAAAAAAATTCAAAAAAAAAATCGAAAAAAAAAATTTTCGAAAAAATAAAAAAAAAATAAAAAAAAAATAAAAAAAAAATTTTCGAAAAAATAAAAAAAAAATTTCAAAAAAAAATTCAAAAAAAAAATTCTAAAAAAATTCAAAAAAAAATCGAAAAAAAAAATTTTCGAAAAAATAAAATAAAATTTCAAAAAAAATTAAAAAAAAATTTTCACAAAAAAATTGAAAAAAAATTTCAAAAAAAATTCAAAAAAAAATCGAAAAAAAAAATTTTCGAAAAAATAAAAAAAAAATTTAAAAAAAAAAATTCAAAAAAAAATTTCAAAAAAAATTCAAAAAAAAAATCGAAAAAAAAATTCAAAAAAAAAATCGAAAAAATAAAAAAAAATCTCAAAAAAAATAAAAAAAAAATCGAAAAAAAAATTTTTCGAAAAAATAGAAAAAAAAATTCAAAAAAAAAAAAATTTTTCAAAAAAAAAATTGAAAAAAAAAATTCAAAAAAAATTAAAAAAAAAATCGAAAAAAAAAATTTTCAAAAAAAAATTGAAAAAAAATTTCGAAAAAAATTCAAAAAAAAAATCGAAAAAAAAATTTTTCGAAAAAATAAAAAAAAAATTTCAAAAAAAAATCAAAAAAAAATTTTTCAAAAAAAAAATTGAAAAAAAAAATTCAAAAAAAATTAAAAAAAAAATCGAAAAAAAAAATTTTCAAAAAAAAATTGAAAAAAAATTTCGAAAAAAATTCAAAAAAAAAATCGAAAAAAAAATTTTTCGAAAAAATAAAAAAAAAAATTTCAAAAAAAAATCAAAAAAAAATTTTTCAAAAAAAAAATTGAAAAAAAAAATTCAAAAAAAATTAAAAAAAAAATCGAAAAAAAAAATTTTCAAAAAAAAATTGAAAAAAAATTTCGAAAAAAATTCAAAAAAAAAATCGAAAAAAAAATTTTTCGAAAAAATAAAAAAAAAAAATAAAAAAAAAATAAAAAAAAAAATTTCAAAAAAAAATTTCAAAAAAAAATCGAAGAAAAAATTTTCGAAAAAATAAAAAAAAAATTCAAAAAAAAAATCGAAAAAAATTTTTTCGAAAAAATAAAAAAAAAATTCAAAAAAAAAATCGAAAAAAAAATTTTTCGAAAAAATAAAAAAAAAATCTCAAAAAAAATAAAAAAAAAATTTTCGAAAAAATAAAAAAAAAATTTCAAAAAAAAAATTCAAAAAAAAAATTCTAAAAAAATTCAAAAAAAAAATCGAAAAAAAAAATTTTCGAAAAAATAAAAAAAAAATTTCAAAAAAAAAATTCAAAAAAAAATTTCAAAAAAAATTCAAAAAAAAAATCGAAAAAAAAATTCAAAAAAAAATCGAAAAAATAAAAAAAAATCTCAAAAAAAATAAAAAAAAAATCGAAAAAAAAATTTTTCGAAAAAATAGAAAAAAAAATTCAAAAAAAAAATCAAAAAAAAAAATTTTCAAAAAAAAAATTTCAAAAAAAATTCAAAAAAAAAATTTCAAAAAAAAAAAAAAAAAAATTTCAAAAAAAAAATCAAAAAAAAAATTTTTCGAAAAAATAAAAAAAAAATTTAAAAAAAAATTCAAAAAAAATTCAAAAAAAAATCGAAAAAAAAATTTTCGAAAAAATAAAAAAAAAATTCAAAAAAAAAATCGAAAAAAATTTTTTCGAAAAAATAAAAAAAAAATTCAAAAAAAAATCGAAAAAAAAATTTTTCGAAAAAATAAAAAAAAAATCTCAAAAAAAATAAAAAAATAATTTTCGAAAAAATAAAAAAAAAATTTCAAAAAAAAAATTCAAAAAAAAAATTCTAAAAAAATTCAAAAAAAAAATCGAAAAAAAAAATTTTCGAAAAAATAAAAAAAAAATTTCAAAAAAAATTAAAAAAAAAATTTTCAAAAAAAAATTGAAAAAAAATTTCAAAAAAAATTGAAAAAAAATTTCGAAAAAAATTAAAAAAAAAAATCGAAAAAAAATTTTTTCGAAAAAATAAAAAAAAAATTTCAAAAAAAATTAAAAAAAAAATTTCAAAAAAAAATTTCAAAAAAAATTCAAAAAAAATAGAAAAAAAAATTTTCGAAAAAATAAAAAAAAAATTCAAAAAAAAAATCGAAAAAATAAAAAAAAATCTCAAAAAAAATAAAAAAAAAATCGAAAAAATAGAAAAAAAAATTCAAAAAAAAAATCAAAAAAAATAATTTCAAAAAAAAAATTTCAAAAAAAATTCAAAAAAAAAAATTTCAAAAAAAATTCAAAAAAAAAATTTCAAAAAAAAAATCAAAAAAAAATTTCAAAAAAAATTCAAAAAAAAATCGAAAAAAAAAATTTTCAATAAAAATTCAAAAAAAAATCGAAAAAAAAAATTTCGAAAAAATAAAAAAAAAATTTCAAAAAAAATAAAAAAAAAATCGAAAAAAAAATTTTTCAAAAAAAAAATAAAAAAAAAATTTTCAAAAAAAAAATTCAAAAAAAAAATTGAAAAGAAATTCAAAAAAAATCGAAAAAAAAAATTTTAGAAAAAATAAAAAAAAAAATTCAAAAAAAATAAAAAAAAAAATTTTCAAAAAAAAATTTCAAAAAAAATTCAAAAAAAAATCGAAAAAAAAATTTTCGAAAAAATAAAAAAAAAATTCAAAAAAAAAAATTTTCAAAAAAAATTCAAAAAAAAATCGAAAAAAAAATTTTCGAAAAAATAAAAAAAAAATTCAAAAAAAAAATCGAAAAAAATTTTTTTCGAAAAAATAGAAAAAAAATTCAAAAAAAAAAATTTTCAAAAAAAATTCAAAAAAAAATCGAAAAAAAAATTTTCGAAAAAATAAAAAAAAAATTCAAAAAAAAAATCGAAAAAAAAAATTTTTCGAAAAAATGAAAAAAAATCTCAAAAAAAATAAAAAAAAAATCAAAAAAAAAATTTTTCGAAAAAATAAAAAAAAATTTCAAAAAAAATTTTAAAAAAAATTTCAAAAAAAAATTGAAAAAAAATTTCAAAAAAAATTCAAAAAAAAATCGAAAAAAAAAATTTTCGAAAAAATAAAAAAAAAATTTTCAAAAAAAAATTGAAAAAAAATTTCGAAAAAAATTCAAAAAAAAAATCGAAAAAAAAATTTTTCGAAAAAATAAAAAAAAAAATTTCAAAAAAAATAAAAAAAAAATTTCAAAAAAAAATTTCAAAAAAAATTCAAAAAAAAATCGAAAAAAAAATTTTCGAAAAAATAAAAAAAAAATTCAAAAAAAAAATCGAAAAAAATTTTTTCGAAAAAATAAAAAAAAAATTCAAAAAAAAAATCGAAAAAAAAAATTTTCGAAAAAATAAAAAAAAAATAAAAAAAAAATAAAAAAAAAATTTTCGAAAAAATAAAAAAAAAATTTCAAAAAAAAATTCAAAAAAAAAATTCTAAAAAAATTCAAAAAAAAATCGAAAAAAAAAATTTTCGAAAAAATAAAATAAAATTTCAAAAAAAATTAAAAAAAAATTTTCAAAAAAAAATTGAAAAAAAATTTCAAAAAAAATTCAAAAAAAAATCGAAAAAAAAAATTTTCGAAAAAATAAAAAAAAAATTTAAAAAAAAAAATTCAAAAAAAAATTTCAAAAAAAATTCAAAAAAAAAATCGAAAAAAAAATTCAAAAAAAAAATCGAAAAAATAAAAAAAAATCTCAAAAAAAATAAAAAAAAAATCGAAAAAAAAATTTTTCGAAAAAATAGAAAAAAAAATTCAAAAAAAAAATCAAAAAAAAAATTTTTCAAAAAAAAAATTTTAAAAAAAATTTCAAAAAAAAAATTTCAAAAAAAAAAAAAAAA
This sequence comes from Chrysolina oricalcia, assembly GCA_944452925.2. Taxonomy (NCBI): domain Eukaryota; kingdom Metazoa; phylum Arthropoda; class Insecta; order Coleoptera; family Chrysomelidae; genus Chrysolina; species Chrysolina oricalcia. The sequence continues at coordinate 35,370,624 of OX101810.2, read as the reverse complement.
AATTTCAAAAAAAAATCAAAAAAAAATTTTCAAAAAAAATTGAAAAAAAATTTCAAAAAAAATTCAAAAAAAAAATCGAAAAAAAAATTTTTCGAAAAAATAAAAAAAAATTTAAA
>OX101810.2:35360508-35365508 GCA_944452925.2 Chrysolina oricalcia | reverse complement strand
ATCGAAAAAAAAATTTTTCGAAAAAATAAAAAAAAAATCTCAAAAAAAATAAAAAAAAATTTTTCGAAAAAATAAAAAAAAAATTTCAAAAAAAAAATTCAAAAAAAAAATTCTAAAAAAATTCAAAAAAAAAATCGAAAAAAAAAATTTTCGAAAAAATAAAAAAAAAATTTCAAAAAAAAAATTCAAAAAAAAATTTCAAAAAAAATTCAAAAAAAAAATCGAAAAAAAAATTCAAAAAAAAATCGAAAAAATAAAAAAAAATCTCAAAAAAAATAAAAAAAAAATCGAAAAAAAAATTTTTCGAAAAAATAGAAAAAAAAATTCAAAAAAAAAATCAAAAAAAAAAATTTTCAAAAAAAAAATTTCAAAAAAAATTCAAAAAAAAAATTTCAAAAAAAAAAAAAAAAAAATTTCAAAAAAAAAATCAAAAAAAAAATTTTTCGAAAAAATAAAAAAAAAATTTAAAAAAAAATTCAAAAAAAATTCAAAAAAAAATCGAAAAAAAAATTTTCGAAAAAATAAAAAAAAAATTCAAAAAAAAAATCGAAAAAAATTTTTTCGAAAAAATAAAAAAAAAATTCAAAAAAAAAATCGAAAAAAAAATTTTTCGAAAAAATAAAAAAAAAATCTCAAAAAAAATAAAAAAATAATTTTCGAAAAAATAAAAAAAAAATTTCAAAAAAAAAATTCAAAAAAAAAATTCTAAAAAAATTCAAAAAAAAAATCGAAAAAAAAAATTTTCGAAAAAATAAAAAAAAAATTTCAAAAAAAATTAAAAAAAAAATTTTCAAAAAAAAATTGAAAAAAAATTTCAAAAAAAATTGAAAAAAAATTTCGAAAAAAATAAAAAAAAAAAATCGAAAAAAAATTTTTTCGAAAAAATAAAAAAAAAATTTCAAAAAAAATTAAAAAAAAAATTTCAAAAAAAAATTTCAAAAAAAATTCAAAAAAAATCGAAAAAAAAATTTTCGAAAAAATAAAAAAAAAATTCAAAAAAAAAATCGAAAAAATAAAAAAAAATCTCAAAAAAAATAAAAAAAAAATCGAAAAAATAGAAAAAAAAATTCAAAAAAAAAATCAAAAAAAATAATTTCAAAAAAAAAATTTCAAAAAAAATTCAAAAAAAAAAATTTCAAAAAAAATTCAAAAAAAAAATTTCAAAAAAAAAATCAAAAAAAAATTTCAAAAAAAATTCAAAAAAAATCGAAAAAAAAAATTTTCAATAAAAATTCAAAAAAAAATCGAAAAAAAAAATTTCGAAAAAATAAAAAAAAAATTTCAAAAAAAATAAAAAAAAAATCGAAAAAAAAATTTTTCAAAAAAAAAATAAAAAAAAAATTTTCAAAAAAAAAATTCAAAAAAAAAATTGAAAAGAAATTCAAAAAAAATCGAAAAAAAAAATTTTAGAAAAAATAAAAAAAAAAATTCAAAAAAAATAAAAAAAAAATTTTCAAAAAAAAATTTCAAAAAAAATTCAAAAAAAAATCGAAAAAAAAATTTTCGAAAAAATAAAAAAAAAATTCAAAAAAAAAAATTTTCAAAAAAAATTCAAAAAAAAATCGAAAAAAAAATTTTCGAAAAAATAAAAAAAAAATTCAAAAAAAAAATCGAAAAAAATTTTTTTCGAAAAAATAGAAAAAAAATTCAAAAAAAAAATTTTCAAAAAAAATTCAAAAAAAAATCGAAAAAAAAATTTTCGAAAAAATAAAAAAAAAATTCAAAAAAAAAATCGAAAAAAAAAATTTTTCGAAAAAATGAAAAAAAATCTCAAAAAAAATAAAAAAAAAATCAAAAAAAAAATTTTTCGAAAAAATAAAAAAAAATTTCAAAAAAAATTTAAAAAAAAATTTCAAAAAAAAATTGAAAAAAAATTTCAAAAAAAATTCAAAAAAAAATCGAAAAAAAAAATTTTCGAAAAAATAAAAAAAAAATTTTCAAAAAAAAATTGAAAAAAAATTTCGAAAAAAATTCAAAAAAAAAATCGAAAAAAAAATTTTTCGAAAAAATAAAAAAAAAAATTTCAAAAAAAATAAAAAAAAAAATTTCAAAAAAAAATTTCAAAAAAAATTCAAAAAAAAATCGAAAAAAAAATTTTCGAAAAAATAAAAAAAAAATTCAAAAAAAAAATCGAAAAAAATTTTTTCGAAAAAATAAAAAAAAAATTCAAAAAAAAAATCGAAAAAAAAAATTTTCGAAAAAATAAAAAAAAAATAAAAAAAAAATAAAAAAAAAATTTTCGAAAAAATAAAAAAAAAATTTCAAAAAAAAATTCAAAAAAAAAATTCTAAAAAAATTCAAAAAAAAATCGAAAAAAAAAATTTTCGAAAAAATAAAATAAAATTTCAAAAAAAATTAAAAAAAAATTTTCACAAAAAAATTGAAAAAAAATTTCAAAAAAAATTCAAAAAAAAATCGAAAAAAAAAATTTTCGAAAAAATAAAAAAAAAATTTAAAAAAAAAAATTCAAAAAAAAATTTCAAAAAAAATTCAAAAAAAAAATCGAAAAAAAAATTCAAAAAAAAAATCGAAAAAATAAAAAAAAATCTCAAAAAAAATAAAAAAAAAATCGAAAAAAAAATTTTTCGAAAAAATAGAAAAAAAAATTCAAAAAAAAAAAAATTTTTCAAAAAAAAAATTGAAAAAAAAAATTCAAAAAAAATTAAAAAAAAAATCGAAAAAAAAAATTTTCAAAAAAAAATTGAAAAAAAATTTCGAAAAAAATTCAAAAAAAAAATCGAAAAAAAAATTTTTCGAAAAAATAAAAAAAAAATTTCAAAAAAAAATCAAAAAAAAATTTTTCAAAAAAAAAATTGAAAAAAAAAATTCAAAAAAAATTAAAAAAAAAATCGAAAAAAAAAATTTTCAAAAAAAAATTGAAAAAAAATTTCGAAAAAAATTCAAAAAAAAAATCGAAAAAAAAATTTTTCGAAAAAATAAAAAAAAAAAATTTCAAAAAAAAATCAAAAAAAAATTTTTCAAAAAAAAAATTGAAAAAAAAAATTCAAAAAAAATTAAAAAAAAAATCGAAAAAAAAAATTTTCAAAAAAAAATTGAAAAAAAATTTCGAAAAAAATTCAAAAAAAAAATCGAAAAAAAAATTTTTCGAAAAAATAAAAAAAAAAAATAAAAAAAAAATAAAAAAAAAAATTTCAAAAAAAAATTTCAAAAAAAAATCGAAGAAAAAATTTTCGAAAAAATAAAAAAAAAATTCAAAAAAAAAATCGAAAAAAATTTTTTCGAAAAAATAAAAAAAAAATTCAAAAAAAAAATCGAAAAAAAAATTTTTCGAAAAAATAAAAAAAAAATCTCAAAAAAAATAAAAAAAAAATTTTCGAAAAAATAAAAAAAAAATTTCAAAAAAAAAATTCAAAAAAAAAATTCTAAAAAAATTCAAAAAAAAAATCGAAAAAAAAAATTTTCGAAAAAATAAAAAAAAAATTTCAAAAAAAAAATTCAAAAAAAAATTTCAAAAAAAATTCAAAAAAAAAATCGAAAAAAAAATTCAAAAAAAAATCGAAAAAATAAAAAAAAATCTCAAAAAAAATAAAAAAAAAATCGAAAAAAAAATTTTTCGAAAAAATAGAAAAAAAAATTCAAAAAAAAAATCAAAAAAAAAAATTTTCAAAAAAAAAATTTCAAAAAAAATTCAAAAAAAAAATTTCAAAAAAAAAAAAAAAAAAATTTCAAAAAAAAAATCAAAAAAAAAATTTTTCGAAAAAATAAAAAAAAAATTTAAAAAAAAATTCAAAAAAAATTCAAAAAAAAATCGAAAAAAAAATTTTCGAAAAAATAAAAAAAAAATTCAAAAAAAAAATCGAAAAAAATTTTTTCGAAAAAATAAAAAAAAAATTCAAAAAAAAATCGAAAAAAAAATTTTTCGAAAAAATAAAAAAAAAATCTCAAAAAAAATAAAAAAATAATTTTCGAAAAAATAAAAAAAAAATTTCAAAAAAAAAATTCAAAAAAAAAATTCTAAAAAAATTCAAAAAAAAAATCGAAAAAAAAAATTTTCGAAAAAATAAAAAAAAAATTTCAAAAAAAATTAAAAAAAAAATTTTCAAAAAAAAATTGAAAAAAAATTTCAAAAAAAATTGAAAAAAAATTTCGAAAAAAATTAAAAAAAAAAATCGAAAAAAAATTTTTTCGAAAAAATAAAAAAAAAATTTCAAAAAAAATTAAAAAAAAAATTTCAAAAAAAAATTTCAAAAAAAATTCAAAAAAAATAGAAAAAAAAATTTTCGAAAAAATAAAAAAAAAATTCAAAAAAAAAATCGAAAAAATAAAAAAAAATCTCAAAAAAAATAAAAAAAAAATCGAAAAAATAGAAAAAAAAATTCAAAAAAAAAATCAAAAAAAATAATTTCAAAAAAAAAATTTCAAAAAAAATTCAAAAAAAAAAATTTCAAAAAAAATTCAAAAAAAAAATTTCAAAAAAAAAATCAAAAAAAAATTTCAAAAAAAATTCAAAAAAAAATCGAAAAAAAAAATTTTCAATAAAAATTCAAAAAAAAATCGAAAAAAAAAATTTCGAAAAAATAAAAAAAAAATTTCAAAAAAAATAAAAAAAAAATCGAAAAAAAAATTTTTCAAAAAAAAAATAAAAAAAAAATTTTCAAAAAAAAAATTCAAAAAAAAAATTGAAAAGAAATTCAAAAAAAATCGAAAAAAAAAATTTTAGAAAAAATAAAAAAAAAAATTCAAAAAAAATAAAAAAAAAAATTTTCAAAAAAAAATTTCAAAAAAAATTCAAAAAAAAATCGAAAAAAAAATTTTCGAAAAAATAAAAAAAAAATTCAAAAAAAAAAATTTTCAAAAAAAATTCAAAAAAAAATCGAAAAAAAAATTTTCGAAAAAATAAAAAAAAAATTCAAAAAAAAAATCGAAAAAAATTTTTTTCGAAAAAATAGAAAAAAAATTCAAAAAAAAAAATTTTCAAAAAAAATTCAAAAAAAAATCGAAAAAAAAATTTTCGAAAAAATAAAAAAAAAATTCAAAAA
>OX101810.2:35325508-35345508 GCA_944452925.2 Chrysolina oricalcia | reverse complement strand
AAAATTTCAAAAAAAATTCAAAAAAAAAAATTTCAAAAAAAAAAAAAAAAAATTTCAAAAAAAAAATCAAAAAAAAATTTTCAAAAAAAAATTGAAAAAAAATTTCAAAAAAAATTCAAAAAAAAAATCGAAAAAAAAATTTTTCGAAAAAATAAAAAAAAAATTTAAAAAAAAATTTCAAAAAAAATTCAAAAAAAAATCGAAAAAAAAATTTTCGAAAAAATAAAAAAAAAATTCAAAAAAAAAATCGAAAAAAATTTTTTCGAAAAAATAAAAAAAAAATTCAAAAAAAAAATCGAAAAAAAAAAATTTCGAAAAAATAAAAAAAAAATCTCAAAAAAAATAAAAAAAAAATTTTCGAAAAAATAAAAAAAAAATTTCAAAAAAAAAATTCAAAAAAAAAATTCTAAAAAAATTCAAAAAAAAAATCGAAAAAAAAATTTTTCGAAAAAATAAAAAAAAAATTCAAAAAAAATTAAAAAAAAATTTTCAAAAAAAAATTGAAAAAAAATTTCAAAAAAAATTGAAAAAAAATTTCGAAAAAAATTCAAAAAAAAAATCGAAAAAAAAAATTTTCGAAAAAATAAAAAAAAAATCTCAAAAAAAATAAAAAAAAAATTTTCGAAAAAATAAAAAAAAAATTTCAAAAAAAAAATTCAAAAAAAAAATTCTAAAAAAATTCAAAAAAAAAATCGAAAAAAAAATTTTTCGAAAAAATAAAAAAAAAATTTCAAAAAAAATTTAAAAAAAATTTTCAAAAAAAAATTGAAAAAAAATTTCAAAAAAAATTCAAAAAAAAATCGAAAAAATAAAAAAAAAATTTCAAAAAAAAAATTCAAAAAAAAATTTCAAAAAAAATTCAAAAAAAAAATCGAAAAAAAAATTCAAAAAAAAAATCGAAAAAATAAAAAAAAATCTCAAAAAAATAAAAAAAAAATCGAAAAAAAATTTTTTCGAAAAAATAGAAAAAAAAATTCAAAAAAAAAATTTTTCAAAAAAAAAATTTTAAAAAAAATTGAAAAAAAAAAATTTCAAAAAAAAAAAAAAAAAAATTTCAAAAAAAAAATCAAAAAAAAATTTTCAAAAAAAAATTGAAAAAAAATTTCAAAAAAAATTCAAAAAAAAAATCGAAAAAAAAATTTTTCGAAAAAATAAAAAAAAAATTTAAAAAAAAATAAAAAAAAAATCGAAAAAAAAAAATTTTCGAAAAAATAAAAAAAAAAATTTCAAAAAAAAATCAAAAAAAAATTTTTCAAAAAAAAAATTGAAAAAAAAAATTCAAAAAAAAATCGAAAAAAAAAAATTTTCAATAAAAATTCAAAAAAAAATCGAAAAAAATTTTTTTCGAAAAAATAAAAAAAAAATTTAAAAAAAAATAAAAAAAAAATAGAAAAAAAAAATTTTCGAAAAAATAAAAAAAAAATTTCAAAAAAAAATCAAAAAAAAATTTTTCAAAAAAAGAATTCAAAAAAAATTAAAAAAAAATCGAAAAAAAAAATTTTCAAAAAAAAAATTGAAAAAAAAAATAAAAAAAAAATTTTCAAAAAAAAATTCCAAAAAAAATTCAAAAAAAAAATCGAAAAAAATTTTTTCGAAAATATAAAAAAAAATTAAAAAAAAAATCGAAAAAAAAAATTTTCGAAAAAATAAAAAAAAAATCTCAAAAAAAATCGAAAAAAAAATTTTCGAAAAAATAAAAAAAAAATTCAAAAAAAAAATCAAAAAATAAAAAAAAATCTCAAAAAAAATAAAAAAAAAATCGAAAAAATAGAAAAAAAAATTCAAAAAAAAATCAAAAAAAAAATTTTCAAAAAAAAAATTTCAAAAAAAATTCAAAAAAAAAATTTCAAAAAAAATTCAAAAAAAAAATTTCAAAAAAAAAATCAAAAAAAAATTTTCAAAAAAAAAATTGAAAAAAAAATTTCAAAAAAAATTCAAAAAAAAATCGAAAAAAAAAAATTTTCAATAAAAATTCAAAAAAAAATCGAAAAAAAAAATTTCGAAAAAATAAAAAAAAAATTTCAAAAAAAATAAAAAAAAAATCGAAAAAAAAATTTTTCAAAAAAAAAATAAAAAAAAAATTTTCAAAAAAAAAATTCAAAAAAAAAATTGAAAAGAAATTCAAAAAAAATCGAAAAAAAAAAATTTAGAAAAAATAAAAAAAAAAATTCAAAAAAAATAAAAAAAAATTTTCAAAAAAAAATTTCAAAAAAAATTCAAAAAAAAATCGAAAAAAAAATTTTCGAAAAAATAAAAAAAAAATTCAAAAAAAAAATCGAAAAAAATTTTTTTCGAAAAAATAGAAAAAAAATTCAAAAAAAAAAATTTTCAAAAAAAATTCAAAAAAAAATCGAAAAAAAAAATTTTCGAAAAAATAAAAAAAAAATTCAAAAAAAAAATCGAAAAAAAATTTTTTCGAAAAAATGAAAAAAAATCTCAAAAAAAATTAAAAAAAAATCGAAAAAAAATTTTTTCGAAAAAATAAAAAAAAATTTCAAAAAAAATTTAAAAAAAAATTTCAAAAAAAAATTGAAAAAAAATTTCAAAAAAAATTCAAAAAAAAATCGAAAAAAAAAATTTTCGAAAAAATAAAAAAAAAATTTTCAAAAAAAAATTGAAAAAAAATTTCGAAAAAAATTCAAAAAAAAAATCGAAAAAAAAATTTTTCGAAAAAATAAAAAAAAAAATTTCAAAAAAAATAAAAAAAAAAATTTCAAAAAAAAATTTCAAAAAAAATTCAAAAAAAAATCGAAAAAAAAATTTTCGAAAAAATAAAAAAAAAAATTCAAAAAAAAAATCGAAAAAAATTTTTTCGAAAAAATAAAAAAAAAATTCAAAAAAAAAATCGAAAAAAAAAATTTTCGAAAAAATAAAAAAAAAATCTCAAAAAAAATAAAAAAAAAATTTTCAAAAAAAAAATTCAAAAAAAAAATTGAAAAGAAATTCAAAAAAAATCGAAAAAAAAAATTTTAGAAAAAATAAAAAAAAAAATTCAAAAAAAATAAAAAAAAAATTTTCAAAAAAAAATTTCAAAAAAAATTCAAAAAAAAAATCGAAAAAAAAATTTTCGAAAAAATAAAAAAAAAATTCAAAAAAAAAAATTTTCAAAAAAAATTCAAAAAAAAATCGAAAAAAAAATTTTCGAAAAAATAAAAAAAAAATTCAAAAAAAAAATCGAAAAAAATTTTTTTCGAAAAAATAGAAAAAAAATTCAAAAAAAAAAATTTTCAAAAAAAATTCAAAAAAAAATCGAAAAAAAAATTTTCGAAAAAATAAAAAAAAAATTCAAAAAAAAAATCGAAAAAAAAATTTTTTCGAAAAAATGAAAAAAAATCTCAAAAAAAATAAAAAAAAAATCAAAAAAAAAATTTTTCGAAAAAATAAAAAAAAATTTCAAAAAAAATTTAAAAAAAAATTTCAAAAAAAAATTGAAAAAAAATTTCAAAAAAAATTCAAAAAAAAATCGAAAAAAAAAATTTTCGAAAAAATAAAAAAAAAATTTTCAAAAAAAAATTGAAAAAAAATTTCGAAAAAAATTCAAAAAAAAAATCGAAAAAAAAATTTTTCGAAAAAATAAAAAAAAAAATTTCAAAAAAAATAAAAAAAAAAATTTCAAAAAAAAATTTCAAAAAAAATTCAAAAAAAAATCGAAAAAAAAATTTTCGAAAAAATAAAAAAAAAATTCAAAAAAAAAATCGAAAAAAATTTTTTCGAAAAAATAAAAAAAAAATTCAAAAAAAAAATCGAAAAAAAAAATTTTCGAAAAAATAAAAAAAAAATCTCAAAAAAAATAAAAAAAAAATTTTCGAAAAAATAAAAAAAAAATTTCAAAAAAAAAATTCAAAAAAAAAATTCTAAAAAAATTCAAAAAAAAATCGAAAAAAAAAATTTTCGAAAAAATAAAATAAAATTTCAAAAAAAATTTAAAAAAAATTTTCAAAAAAAAATTGAAAAAAAATTTCAAAAAAAATTCAAAAAAAAATCGAAAAAAAAAATTTTCGAAAAAATAAAAAAAAAATTTAAAAAAAAAAATTCAAAAAAAAATTTCAAAAAAAATTCAAAAAAAAAATCGAAAAAAAAATTCAAAAAAAAAATCGAAAAAATAAAAAAAAATCTCAAAAAAAATAAAAAAAAAATCGAAAAAAAAATTTTTCGAAAAAATAGAAAAAAAAATTCAAAAAAAAAATCAAAAAAAAAATTTTTCAAAAAAAAAATTTTAAAAAAAATTTCAAAAAAAAAATTTCAAAAAAAAAAAAAAAAAATTTCAAAAAAAAAATCAAAAAAAAATTTTCAAAAAAAATTGAAAAAAAATTTCAAAAAAAATTCAAAAAAAAAATCGAAAAAAAAATTTTTCGAAAAAATAAAAAAAAAATTTTAAAAAAAATAAAAAAAAAATCGAAAAAAAAAATTTTCGAAAAAATAAAAAAAAAATTTCAAAAAAAAATCAAAAAAAAATTTTTCAAAAAAAAAATTGAAAAAAAAAATTCAAAAAAAAATCGAAAAAAATTTTTTTCGAAAAAATAGAAAAAAAATTCAAAAAAAAAATTTTCAAAAAAAATTCAAAAAAAAATCGAAAAAAAATTTTTCGAAAAAATAAAAAAAAAATTCAAAAAAAAAATCGAAAAAAAAAATTTTCGAAAAAATGAAAAAAAATCTCAAAAAAAATTAAAAAAAAATCGAAAAAAAAATTTTTCGAAAAAATAAAAAAAAATTTCAAAAAAAATTTTAAAAAAAATTTCAAAAAAAAATTGAAAAAAAATTTCAAAAAAAATTAAAAAAAAAATCGAAAAAAAAAATTTTCGAAAAAATAAAAAAAAAATTTTCAAAAAAAAATCGAAAAAAAATTTCGAAAAAAATTCAAAAAAAAAATCGAAAAAAAAATTTTTTGAAAAAATAAAAAAAAAATTTCAAAAAAAATAAAAAAAAAAATTTCAAAAAAAAATTTCAAAAAAAATTCAAAAAAAAATCGAAAAAAAAATTTTCGAAAAAATAAAAAAAAAAATTCAAAAAAAAAATCGAAAAAAATTTTTTCGAAAAAATAAAAAAAAAATTCAAAAAAAAAATCGAAAAAAAAAATTTTCTAAAAAATAAAAAAAAAATCTCAAATAAAATAAAAAAAAAATTTTCGAAAAAATAAAAAAAAAATTTCAAAAAAAAAATTCAAAAAAAAAATTCTAAAAAAATTCAAAAAAAAATCGAAAAAAAAAATTTTCGAAAAAATAAAAAAAAAATTTCAAAAAAAATTAAAAAAAAATTTTCAAAAAAAAATTGAAAAAAAATTTCAAAAAAAATTCAAAAAAAAATCGAAAAAAAAAATTTTCGAAAAAATAAAAAAAAATTTCAAAAAAAAATTCAAAAAAAAATTTCAAAAAAAATTCAAAAAAAAAATCGAAAAAAAAATTCAAAAAAAAAATCGAAAAAATAAAAAAAAATCTCAAAAAAAATAAAAAAAAAATCGAAAAAAAAATTTTTCGAAAAAATAGAAAAAAAAATTCAAAAAAAAAATCAAAAAAAAAATTTTTCAAAAAAAAAATTTTAAAAAAAATTGAAAAAAAAAAATTTCAAAAAAAAAAAAAAAAAAATTTCAAAAAAAAAATCAAAAAAAAATTTTCAAAAAAAAATTGAAAAAAAATTTCAAAAAAAATTCAAAAAAAAAATCGAAAAAAAAATTTTTCGAAAAAATAAAAAAAAAATTTAAAAAAAAATAAAAAAAAAAACGAAAAAAAAAAATTTTCGAAAAAATAAAAAAAAAAATTTCAAAAAAAAATCAAAAAAAAATTTTTCAAAAAAAAAATTGAAAAAAAAAAATTCAAAAAAAAATCGAAAAAAAAAAATTTTCAATAAAAATTCAAAAAAAAATCGAAAAAAAATTTTTTCGAAGAAATAAAAAAAAAATTTAAAAAAAAATAAAAAAAAAATCGAAAAAAAAAATTTTCGAAAAAATTAAAAAAAAAATTTCAAAAAAAAATCAAAAAAAAATTTTTCAAAAAAAAAATTGAAAAAAAAAATTCAAAAAAAATTAAAAAAAAAATCGAAAAAAAAAATTTTCAAAAAAAAATTGAAAAAAAATTTCGAAAAAAATTCAAAAAAAAAATCGAAAAAAAAATTTTTCGAAAAAATAAAAAAAAAAATTTCAAAAAAAATAAAAAAAAAAATTTCAAAAAAAAATTTCAAAAAAAAATCGAAAAAAAAATTTTCGAAAAAATAAAAAAAAAATTCAAAAAAAAAATCGAAAAAAATTTTTTCGAAAAAATAAAAAAAAAATTCAAAAAAAAAATCGAAAAAAAAAATTTTCGAAAAAATAAAAAAAAAATCTCAAAAAAAATAAAAAAAAAATTTTCGAAAAAATAAAAAAAAAATTTCAAAAAAAAAATTCAAAAAAAAAATTCTAAAAAAATTCAAAAAAAAAATCGAAAAAAAAATTTTCGAAAAAATAAAAAAAAAATTTCAAAAAAAAAATTCAAAAAAAAATTTCAAAAAAAATTCAAAAAAAAAATCGAAAAAAAAATTCAAAAAAAAATCGAAAAAATAAAAAAAAATCTCAAAAAAAATAAAAAAAAATCGAAAAAAAAATTTTTCGAAAAAATAGAAAAAAAAATTCAAAAAAAAAATCAAAAAAAAAATTTTCAAAAAAAAAATTTCAAAAAAAATTCAAAAAAAAAAATTTCAAAAAAAAAAAAAAAAAATTTCAAAAAAAAAATCAAAAAAAAATTTTCAAAAAAAAATTGAAAAAAAATTTCAAAAAAAATTCAAAAAAAAAATCGAAAAAAAAATTTTTCGAAAAAATAAAAAAAAAATTTAAAAAAAAAATTTCAAAAAAAATTCAAAAAAAAATCGAAAAAAAAATTTTCGAAAAAATAAAAAAAAAATTCAAAAAAAAAATCGAAAAAAATTTTTTCGAAAAAATAAAAAAAAAATTCAAAAAAAAAATCGAAAAAAAAAAATTTCGAAAAAATAAAAAAAAAATCTCAAAAAAATAAAAAAAAAATTTTCGAAAAAATAAAAAAAAAATTTCAAAAAAAAAATTCAAAAAAAAAATTCTAAAAAAATTCAAAAAAAAAATCGAAAAAAAAAATTTTCGAAAAAATAAAAAAAAAATTCAAAAAAAATTAAAAAAAAATTTTCAAAAAAAAATTGAAAAAAAATTTCAAAAAAAATTGAAAAAAAATTTCGAAAAAAATTCAAAAAAAAAATCGAAAAAAAAAATTTTCGAAAAAATAAAAAAAAAATCTCAAAAAAAATAAAAAAAAAATTTTCGAAAAAATAAAAAAAAAATTTCAAAAAAAAAATTCAAAAAAAAAATTCTAAAAAAATTAAAAAAAAAAATCGAAAAAAAAATTTTTCGAAAAAATTAAAAAAAAATTTCAAAAAAAATTAAAAAAAAATTTTCAAAAAAAAATTGAAAAAAAATTTCAAAAAAAATTCAAAAAAAAATCGAAAAAATAAAAAAAAAATTTCAAAAAAAAAATTCAAAAAAAAATTTCAAAAAAAATTCAAAAAAAAAATCGAAAAAAAAATTCAAAAAAAAAATCGAAAAAATAAAAAAAAATCTCAAAAAAAATAAAAAAAAAATCGAAAAAAAATTTTTTCGAAAAAATAGAAAAAAAAATTCAAAAAAAAAATTTTTCAAAAAAAAAATTTTAAAAAAAATTGAAAAAAAAAAAATTTCAAAAAAAAAAAAAAAAAAATTTCAAAAAAAAAATCAAAAAAAAATTTTCAAAAAAAAATTGAAAAAAAATTTCAAAAAAAATTCAAAAAAAAAATCGAAAAAAAAATTTTTCGAAAAAATAAAAAAAAAATTTAAAAAAAAATAAAAAAAAAATCGAAAAAAAAAAATTTTCGAAAAAATAAAAAAAAAAATTTCAAAAAAAAATCAAAAAAAAATTTTTCAAAAAAAAAATTGAAAAAAAAAATTCAAAAAAAAATCGAAAAAAAAAAATTTTCAATAAAAATTCAAAAAAAAATCGAAAAAAATTTTTTTCGAAAAAATAAAAAAAAAATTTAAAAAAAAATAAAAAAAAAATAGAAAAAAAAAATTTTCGAAAAAATAAAAAAAAAATTTCAAAAAAAAATCAAAAAAAAATTTTTCAAAAAAAGAATTCAAAAAAAATTAAAAAAAAATCGAAAAAAAAAATTTTCAAAAAAAAAATTGAAAAAAAAAATAAAAAAAAAATTTTCAAAAAAAAATTCCAAAAAAAATTCAAAAAAAAAATCGAAAAAAATTTTTTCGAAAATATAAAAAAAAATTAAAAAAAAAATCGAAAAAAAAAATTTTCGAAAAAATAAAAAAAAAATCTCAAAAAAAATCGAAAAAAAAATTTTCGAAAAAATAAAAAAAAAATTCAAAAAAAAAATCAAAAAATAAAAAAAAATCTCAAAAAAAATAAAAAAAAAATCGAAAAAATAGAAAAAAAAATTCAAAAAAAAAATCAAAAAAAAAATTTTCAAAAAAAAAATTTCAAAAAAAATTCAAAAAAAAAATTTCAAAAAAAATTCAAAAAAAAAATTTCAAAAAAAAAATCAAAAAAAAATTTTCAAAAAAAAATTGAAAAAAAAATTTCAAAAAAATTCAAAAAAAAATCGAAAAAAAAAAATTTTCAATAAAAATTCAAAAAAAAATCGAAAAAAAAAATTTCGAAAAAATAAAAAAAAAATTTCAAAAAAAATAAAAAAAAAATCGAAAAAAAAATTTTTCAAAAAAAAAATAAAAAAAAAATTTTCAAAAAAAAAATTCAAAAAAAAAATTGAAAAGAAATTCAAAAAAAATCGAAAAAAAAAAATTTAGAAAAAATAAAAAAAAAAATTCAAAAAAAATAAAAAAAAATTTTCAAAAAAAAATTTCAAAAAAAATTCAAAAAAAAATCGAAAAAAAAATTTTCGAAAAAATAAAAAAAAAATTCAAAAAAAAAATCGAAAAAAATTTTTTTCGAAAAAATAGAAAAAAAATTCAAAAAAAAAAATTTTCAAAAAAAATTCAAAAAAAAATCGAAAAAAAAAATTTTCGAAAAAATAAAAAAAAAATTCAAAAAAAAAATCGAAAAAAAAATTTTTCGAAAAAATGAAAAAAAATCTCAAAAAAAATTAAAAAAAAATCGAAAAAAAATTTTTTCGAAAAAATAAAAAAAAATTTCAAAAAAAATTTTAAAAAAAATTTCAAAAAAAAATTGAAAAAAAATTTCAAAAAAAATTCAAAAAAAAATCGAAAAAAAAAATTTTCGAAAAAATAAAAAAAAAATTTTCAAAAAAAAATTGAAAAAAAATTTCGAAAAAAATTCAAAAAAAAAATCGAAAAAAAAATTTTTCGAAAAAATAAAAAAAAAAATTTCAAAAAAAATAAAAAAAAAAATTTCAAAAAAAAATTTCAAAAAAAATTCAAAAAAAAATCGAAAAAAAAATTTTCGAAAAAATAAAAAAAAAAATTCAAAAAAAAAATCGAAAAAAATTTTTTCGAAAAAATAAAAAAAAAATTCAAAAAAAAAATCGAAAAAAAAAATTTTCGAAAAAATAAAAAAAAAATCTCAAAAAAAATAAAAAAAAAATTTTCAAAAAAAAAATTCAAAAAAAAAATTGAAAAGAAATTCAAAAAAAATCGAAAAAAAAAATTTTAGAAAAAATAAAAAAAAAAATTCAAAAAAAATAAAAAAAAAATTTTCAAAAAAAAATTTCAAAAAAAATTCAAAAAAAAAATCGAAAAAAAAATTTTCGAAAAAATAAAAAAAAAATTCAAAAAAAAAAATTTTCAAAAAAAATTCAAAAAAAAATCGAAAAAAAAATTTTCGAAAAAATAAAAAAAAAATTCAAAAAAAAAATCGAAAAAAATTTTTTTCGAAAAAATAGAAAAAAAATTCAAAAAAAAAAATTTTCAAAAAAAATTCAAAAAAAAATCGAAAAAAAAATTTTCGAAGAAATAAAAAAAAAATTCAAAAAAAAAATCGAAAAAAAAAATTTTTCGAAAAAATGAAAAAAAATCTCAAAAAAAATAAAAAAAAAATCAAAAAAAAAATTTTTCGAAAAAATAAAAAAAAATTTCAAAAAAAATTTCAAAAAAAATTTCAAAAAAAAATTGAAAAAAAATTTCAAAAAAAATTCAAAAAAAAATCGAAAAAAAAAATTTTCGAAAAAATAAAAAAAAAATTTTCAAAAAAAAATTGAAAAAAAATTTCGAAAAAAATTCAAAAAAAAAATCGAAAAAAAAATTTTTCGAAAAAATAAAAAAAAAAATTTCAAAAAAAATTAAAAAAAAAATTTCAAAAAAAAATTTCAAAAAAAATTCAAAAAAAAATCGAAAAAAAAAATTTTCGAAAAAATAAAAAAAAAATTTAAAAAAAAAAATTCAAAAAAAAATTTCAAAAAAAATTCAAAAAAAAAATCGAAAAAAAAATTCAAAAAAAAAATCGAAAAAATAAAAAAAAATCTCAAAAAAAATAAAAAAAAAATCGAAAAAAAAATTTTTCGAAAAAATAGAAAAAAAAATTCAAAAAAAAAATCAAAAAAAAAATTTTTCAAAAAAAAAATTTTAAAAAAAATTTCAAAAAAAAAATTTCAAAAAAAAAAAAAAAAAATTTCAAAAAAAAAATCAAAAAAAAATTTTCAAAAAAAATTGAAAAAAAATTTCAAAAAAAATTCAAAAAAAAAATCGAAAAAAAAATTTTTCGAAAAAATAAAAAAAAAATTTTAAAAAAAATAAAAAAAAAATCGAAAAAAAAAATTTTCGAAAAAATAAAAAAAAAATTTCAAAAAAAAATCAAAAAAAAATTTTTCAAAAAAAAAATTGAAAAAAAAAATTCAAAAAAAAATCGAAAAAAATTTTTTTCGAAAAAATAGAAAAAAAATTCAAAAAAAAAATTTTCAAAAAAAATTCAAAAAAAAATCGAAAAAAAATTTTTCGAAAAAATAAAAAAAAAATTCAAAAAAAAAATCGAAAAAAAAAATTTTCGAAAAAATGAAAAAAAATCTCAAAAAAAATAAAAAAAAAATCGAAAAAAAAATTTTTCGAAAAAATAAAAAAAAATTTCAAAAAAAATTTTAAAAAAAATTTCAAAAAAAAATTGAAAAAAAATTTCAAAAAAAAATTAAAAAAAAAATCGAAAAAAAAAATTTTCGAAAAAATAAAAAAAAAATTTTCAAAAAAAAATCGAAAAAAAATTTCGAAAAAAATTCAAAAAAAAAATCGAAAAAAAAATTTTTCGAAAAAATAAAAAAAAAATTTCAAAAAAAATAAAAAAAAAAATTTCAAAAAAAAATTTCAAAAAAAATTCAAAAAAAAATCGAAAAAAAAATTTTCGAAAAAATAAAAAAAAAAATTCAAAAAAAAAATCGAAAAAAATTTTTTCGAAAAAATAAAAAAAAAATTCAAAAAAAAAATCGAAAAAAAAAATTTTCGAAAAAATAAAAAAAAATCTCAAATAAAATAAAAAAAAAATTTTCGAAAAAATAAAAAAAAAATTTCAAAAAAAAAATTCAAAAAAAAAATTCTAAAAAAATTCAAAAAAAAATCGAAAAAAAAAATTTTCGAAAAAATAAAAAAAAAATTTCAAAAAAAATTAAAAAAAAATTTTCAAAAAAAAATTGAAAAAAAATTTCAAAAAAAATTCAAAAAAAAATCGAAAAAAAAAATTTTCGAAAAAATAAAAAAAAATTTCAAAAAAAAATTCAAAAAAAAATTTCAAAAAAAATTCAAAAAAAAAATCGAAAAAAAAATTCAAAAAAAAAATCGAAAAAATAAAAAAAAATCTCAAAAAAAATAAAAAAAAAATCGAAAAAAAAATTTTTCGAAAAAATAGAAAAAAAAATTCAAAAAAAAAATCAAAAAAAAAATTTTTCAAAAAAAAAATTTTAAAAAAAATTGAAAAAAAAAAATTTCAAAAAAAAAAAAAAAAAAATTTCAAAAAAAAAATCAAAAAAAAATTTTCAAAAAAAAATTGAAAAAAAATTTCAAAAAAAAATTCAAAAAAAAAATCGAAAAAAAAATTTTTCGAAAAAATAAAAAAAAAATTTAAAAAAAAATAAAAAAAAAAACGAAAAAAAAAAATTTTCGAAAAAATAAAAAAAAAAATTTCAAAAAAAAATCAAAAAAAAATTTTTCAAAAAAAAAATTGAAAAAAAAAAATTCAAAAAAAAATCGAAAAAAAAAAATTTTCAATAAAAATTCAAAAAAAAATCGAAAAAAAATTTTTTCGAAGAAATAAAAAAAAAATTTAAAAAAAAATAAAAAAAAAATCGAAAAAAAAAATTTTCGAAAAAATTAAAAAAAAAATTTCAAAAAAAAATCAAAAAAAAATTTTTCAAAAAAAAAATTGAAAAAAAAAATTCAAAAAAAATTAAAAAAAAAATCGAAAAAAAAAATTTTCAAAAAAAAATTGAAAAAAAATTTCGAAAAAAATTCAAAAAAAAAATCGAAAAAAAAATTTTTCGAAAAAATAAAAAAAAAAATTTCAAAAAAAATAAAAAAAAAAATTTCAAAAAAAAATTTCAAAAAAAAATCGAAAAAAAAATTTTCGAAAAAATAAAAAAAAAATTCAAAAAAAAAATCGAAAAAAATTTTTTCGAAAAAATAAAAAAAAAATTCAAAAAAAAAATCGAAAAAAAAAATTTTCGAAAAAATAAAAAAAAAATCTCAAAAAAAATAAAAAAAAATTTTCGAAAAAATAAAAAAAAAATTTCAAAAAAAAATTCAAAAAAAAAATTCTAAAAAAATTCAAAAAAAAAATCGAAAAAAAAATTTTCGAAAAAATAAAAAAAAAATTTCAAAAAAAAAATTCAAAAAAAAATTTCAAAAAAAATTCAAAAAAAAAATCGAAAAAAAAATTCAAAAAAAAATCGAAAAAATAAAAAAAAATCTCAAAAAAAATAAAAAAAAATCGAAAAAAAAATTTTTCGAAAAAATAGAAAAAAAAATTCAAAAAAAAAATCAAAAAAAAAAATTTTCAAAAAAAAAATTTCAAAAAAAATTCAAAAAAAAAAATTTCAAAAAAAAAAAAAAAAAATTTCAAAAAAAAAATCAAAAAAAAATTTTCAAAAAAAAATTGAAAAAAAATTTCAAAAAAAATTCAAAAAAAAAATCGAAAAAAAAATTTTTCGAAAAAATAAAAAAAAAATTAAAAAAAAAAATTTCAAAAAAAATTCAAAAAAAAATCGAAAAAAAAATTTTCGAAAAAATAAAAAAAAAATTCAAAAAAAAAATCGAAAAAAATTTTTTCGAAAAAATAAAAAAAAAATTCAAAAAAAAAATCGAAAAAAAAAAATTTCGAAAAAATAAAAAAAAAATCTCAAAAAAAATAAAAAAAAAATTTTCGAAAAAATAAAAAAAAAATTTCAAAAAAAAAATTCAAAAAAAAAATTCTAAAAAAATTCAAAAAAAAAATCGAAAAAAAAAATTTTCGAAAAAATAAAAAAAAAATTCAAAAAAAATTAAAAAAAAATTTTCAAAAAAAAAATTGAAAAAAAATTTCAAAAAAAATTGAAAAAAAATTTCGAAAAAAATTCAAAAAAAAAATCGAAAAAAAAAATTTTCGAAAAAATAAAAAAAAAATCTCAAAAAAAATAAAAAAAAAATTTTCGAAAAAATAAAAAAAAAATTTCAAAAAAAAAATTCAAAAAAAAAATTCTAAAAAAATTCAAAAAAAAAATCGAAAAAAAAATTTTTCGAAAAAATTAAAAAAAAATTTCAAAAAAAATTAAAAAAAAATTTTCAAAAAAAAATTGAAAAAAAATTTCAAAAAAAATTCAAAAAAAAATCGAAAAAATAAAAAAAAAATTTCAAAAAAAAAATTCAAAAAAAAATTTCAAAAAAAATTCAAAAAAAAAATCGAAAAAAAAATTCAAAAAAAAAATCGAAAAAATAAAAAAAAATCTCAAAAAAAATAAAAAAAAAATCGAAAAAAAATTTTTTCGAAAAAATAGAAAAAAAAATTCAAAAAAAAAATTTTTCAAAAAAAAAATTTTAAAAAAAATTGAAAAAAAAAAAATTTCAAAAAAAAAAAAAAAAAAATTTCAAAAAAAAAATCAAAAAAAAATTTTCAAAAAAAAATTGAAAAAAAATTTCAAAAAAAATTCAAAAAAAAAATCGAAAAAAAAATTTTTCGAAAAAATAAAAAAAAAATTTAAAAAAAAATAAAAAAAAAATCGAAAAAAAAAAATTTTCGAAAAAATAAAAAAAAAAATTTCAAAAAAAAATCAAAAAAAAATTTTTCAAAAAAAAAATTGAAAAAAAAAATTCAAAAAAAAATCGAAAAAAAAAAATTTTCAATAAAAATTCAAAAAAAAATCGAAAAAAATTTTTTTCGAAAAAATAAAAAAAAAATTTAAAAAAAAATAAAAAAAAAATAGAAAAAAAAAATTTTCGAAAAAATAAAAAAAAAATTTCAAAAAAAAATCAAAAAAAAATTTTTCAAAAAAAGAATTCAAAAAAAATTAAAAAAAAATCGAAAAAAAAAATTTTCAAAAAAAAAATTGAAAAAAAAAATAAAAAAAAAATTTTCAAAAAAAAATTCCAAAAAAAATTCAAAAAAAAAATCGAAAAAAATTTTTTCGAAAATATAAAAAAAAATTAAAAAAAAAATCGAAAAAAAAAATTTTCGAAAAAATAAAAAAAAAATCTCAAAAAAAATCGAAAAAAAAATTTTCGAAAAAATAAAAAAAAAATTCAAAAAAAAAATCAAAAAATAAAAAAAAATCTCAAAAAAAATAAAAAAAAAATCGAAAAAATAGAAAAAAAAATTCAAAAAAAAAATCAAAAAAAAAATTTTCAAAAAAAAAATTTCAAAAAAAATTCAAAAAAAAAATTTCAAAAAAAATTCAAAAAAAAAATTTCAAAAAAAAAATCAAAAAAAAATTTTCAAAAAAAAATTGAAAAAAAAATTTCAAAAAAATTCAAAAAAAAATCGAAAAAAAAAAATTTTCAATAAAAATTCAAAAAAAAATCGAAAAAAAAAATTTCGAAAAAATAAAAAAAAAATTTCAAAAAAAATAAAAAAAAAATCGAAAAAAAAATTTTTCAAAAAAAAAATAAAAAAAAAATTTTCAAAAAAAAAATTCAAAAAAAAAATTGAAAAGAAATTCAAAAAAAATCGAAAAAAAAAAATTTAGAAAAAATAAAAAAAAAAATTCAAAAAAAATAAAAAAAAATTTTCAAAAAAAAATTTCAAAAAAAATTCAAAAAAAAATCGAAAAAAAAATTTTCGAAAAAATAAAAAAAAAATTCAAAAAAAAAATCGAAAAAAATTTTTTTCGAAAAAATAGAAAAAAAATTCAAAAAAAAAAATTTTCAAAAAAAATTCAAAAAAAAATCGAAAAAAAAAATTTTCGAAAAAATAAAAAAAAAATTCAAAAAAAAAATCGAAAAAAAAATTTTTCGAAAAAATGAAAAAAAATCTCAAAAAAAATTAAAAAAAAATCGAAAAAAAATTTTTTCGAAAAAATAAAAAAAAATTTCAAAAAAAATTTTAAAAAAAATTTCAAAAAAAAATTGAAAAAAAATTTCAAAAAAAATTCAAAAAAAAATCGAAAAAAAAAATTTTCGAAAAAATAAAAAAAAAATTTTCAAAAAAAAATTGAAAAAAAATTTCGAAAAAAATTCAAAAAAAAAATCGAAAAAAAAATTTTTCGAAAAAATAAAAAAAAAAATTTCAAAAAAAATAAAAAAAAAAATTTCAAAAAAAAATTTCAAAAAAAATTCAAAAAAAAATCGAAAAAAAAATTTTCGAAAAAATAAAAAAAAAAATTCAAAAAAAAAATCGAAAAAAATTTTTTCGAAAAAATAAAAAAAAAATTCAAAAAAAAAATCGAAAAAAAAAATTTTCGAAAAAATAAAAAAAAAATCTCAAAAAAAATAAAAAAAAAATTTTCAAAAAAAAAATTCAAAAAAAAAATTGAAAAGAAATTCAAAAAAAATCGAAAAAAAAAATTTTAGAAAAAATAAAAAAAAAAATTCAAAAAAAATAAAAAAAAAATTTTCAAAAAAAAATTTCAAAAAAAATTCAAAAAAAAAATCGAAAAAAAAATTTTCGAAAAAATAAAAAAAAAATTCAAAAAAAAAAATTTTCAAAAAAAATTCAAAAAAAAATCGAAAAAAAAATTTTCGAAAAAATAAAAAAAAAATTCAAAAAAAAAATCGAAAAAAATTTTTTTCGAAAAAATAGAAAAAAAATTCAAAAAAAAAAATTTTCAAAAAAAATTCAAAAAAAAATCGAAAAAAAAATTTTCGAAGAAATAAAAAAAAAATTCAAAAAAAAAATCGAAAAAAAAAATTTTTCGAAAAAATGAAAAAAAATCTCAAAAAAAATAAAAAAAAAATCAAAAAAAAAATTTTTCGAAAAAATAAAAAAAAATTTCAAAAAAAATTTAAAAAAAAATTTCAAAAAAAAATTGAAAAAAAATTTCAAAAAAAATTCAAAAAAAAATCGAAAAAAAAAATTTTCGAAAAAATAAAAAAAAAATTTTCAAAAAAAAATTGAAAAAAAATTTCGAAAAAAATTCAAAAAAAAAATCGAAAAAAAAATTTTTCGAAAAAATAAAAAAAAAAATTTCAAAAAAAATTAAAAAAAAAATTTCAAAAAAAAATTTCAAAAAAAATTCAAAAAAAAATCGAAAAAAAAATTTTCGAAAAAATAAAAAAAAAATTCAAAAAAAAAATCGAAAAAAATTTTTTCGAAAAAATAAAAAAAAAATTCAAAAAAAAATCGAAAAAAAAATTTTTCGAAAAAATAAAAAAAAAATCTCAAAAAAAATAAAAAAAAAAATTTCGAAAAAATAAAAAAAAAATTTCAAAAAAAAAATTCAAAAAAAAAATTCTAAAAAAATTCAAAAAAAAATCGAAAAAAAAAATTTTCGAAAAAATAAAATAAAATTTCAAAAAAAATTAAAAAAAAATTTTCAAAAAAAAATTGAAAAAAAATTTCAAAAAAAATTCAAAAAAAAATCGAAAAAAAAAATTTTCGAAAAAATAAAAAAAAAATTTTAAAAAAAAAATTCAAAAAAAAATTTCAAAAAAAATTCAAAAAAAAAATCGAAAAAAAAATTCAAAAAAAAAATCGAAAAAATAAAAAAAAATCTCAAAAAAAATAAAAAAAAAATCGAAAAAAAAATTTTTCGAAAAAATAGAAAAAAAAATTCAAAAAAAAAATCAAAAAAAAAATTTTTCAAAAAAAAAATTTTAAAAAAAATTTCAAAAAAAAAATTTCAAAAAAAAAAAAAAAATTTCAAAAAAAAAATCAAAAAAAAATTTTCAAAAAAAATTGAAAAAAAATTTCAAAAAAAATTCAAAAAAAAAATCGAAAAAAAAATTTTTCGAAAAAATAAAAAAAAAATTTTAAAAAAAATAAAAAAAAAATCGAAAAAAAAAAATTTTCGAAAAAATAAAAAAAAAAATTTCAAAAAAAAATCAAAAAAAAATTTTTCAAAAAAAAAATTGAAAAAAAAAATTCAAAAAAAAATCGAAAAAAAAAATTTTCAATAAAAATTCAAAAAAAAATCGAAAAAAAATTTTTTCGAAAAAATAAAAAAAAAAATTAAAAAAAAATAAAAAAAAAATCGAAAAAAAAAATTTTCGAAAAAATAAAAAAAAAAATTTCAAAAAAAAATCAAAAAAAAATTTTTCAAAAAAAAAATTGAAAAAAAAAATTCAAAAAAAATTAAAAAAAAAATCGAAAAAAAAAATTTTCAAAAAAAAATTGAAAAAAAATTTCGAAAAAAATTCAAAAAAAAAATCGAAAAAAAAATTTTTCGAAAAAATAAAAAAAAAAATTTCAAAAAAAATAAAAAAAAAAATTTCAAAAAAAAATTTCAAAAAAAAATCGAAGAAAAAATTTTCGAAAAAATAAAAAAAAAAATCAAAAAAAAAATCGAAAAAAATTTTTTCGAAAAAATAAAAAAAAAATTCAAAAAAAAAATCGAAAAAAAAAATTTTCGAAAAAATAAAAAAAAAATCTCAAAAAAAAATTCAAAAAAAAAATCAAAAAAAATTTTCAAAAAATGTCAAAAAAAGTTTTAAAAAAAATCGAAAAAAAAAATTTTCGAAACAATTCAAAAACAAAATTTAAAAAAAATAAAAAAAAAAATTTCAAAAAAAAAATTTAAAAAAAAATTTAAAAAAAATGAAAAAAAAATTCGAAAAAAAAATTTTCAAGAAAAAAAAATTAAAAAAAAAAATTTAAAAAAATAAAAAAAAAACTTCAAAAAAAAAATTTTCAAAAAAAAAATTAAAAAAAAATTAAAAAAAAAAATTTAAAAACAAAAATTTAAAAAAATTTAAAAAAAAATAAAAAAAAAATTAAAAAAAAATTTTCAAAAAAAAAATTTAAAAAAAATTTCAAAAAAAAAATTAAAAAAAAAAATTTTAAAAATTTTTAAAAAAAATAAAAAAAAATTAAAAAAAAAATTTCAAAAAAAAAAATAAAAAAAAAATTTTTAAAAAATGAGAAAAAAATTTCGAAAAAAAGATTTTCAAAAAAAAAATTTAAAAAAAAATTTAAAAAAAAATGAAAAAAAATTTTTAAAGAAATAAAAAAAAAATTTAAAAAAAAATTCAAAAAAAAAATTTTCAAAAAATAAAAAAAAAAAAAATTTTCAAAAAAAAATTTAAAAAAAATTTGAAAAAAAAAAAAAAAAAATTTTCAAAAAAAAAATTTCAAAAAAAAATTTCAAAAAAAAATTTTAAAAAAAATTTTAAAAAAAATTCGAAAAAAAAAATTAAAAAAAATTACAAAAAAAAAAAATTTTCAAAAAAAAAATTTCAAAAAAAATTTTAAAAAAAATTTTAAAAAAAAATTTAAAAAAAAAATTAAAAAAAAAATTGAAAAAAAAAATTCGAAAAAAAATTTAAAAAAAAATTTAAAAAAAAAATTAAAAAAAAAATTAAAAAAAAATTAAAAAAAAAAATTCGAAAAAAAAATTTTCAAAAAAAAAAATTTTAAAAAAAATTTAAAAAAAATTTCAAAAAAAAAATTTTCAAAAAAATTTAAAAAAAAATTTTCAAAAAAAAAATTAAAAAAAAAATTTAAAAAAATGAGAAAAAAATTTCGAAAAAAAAATTTTCGAAAAAAAAAAATTTTAAAAAAAATTAAAAAAAAATGAAAAAAAAATTAGAAAAAAAAATTTTCAAGAAAAAAAAATTTTAAAAAATTTTTTAAAATAATAAAAAAAAAACTTCAAAAAAAAAATTTTCAAAAAAAAAATTTAAAAAAAATTTTAAAAAAAAATTTAAAAAAAAATTTAAAAAAATTTTTAAAAAAATTAAAAAAAATTTAAAAAAAATTTCGAAAAAAAAATTTTCAAAAACAAAAATTAAAAAAAAAATTTAAAAAAATTCGAAAAAAAAATTTTCAAGAAGAAAAAATAAAAAAAAAAATTTTGAAAAAATTTAAAAAAAAAAAAAATTCGAAAAAAAAATTTTCAAAAAAAAATTTTAAAAAAAATTAAAAAAAAAATGAAAAAAAAAATTCAAAAAAAAAATTTTCAAGAAAAAAAAATTTAAAATAAAATTTCAAAAAAAAAAATTAAAAAAAAAAAAAATTAAAAAAAAAATTGAAAAAAAAATTCGAAAAAAAAAATTTAAAAAAAAATCAAAAAAAAAATTAAAAAAAAATTGAAGAAAAAAATTCAAAAAAAAAATTAAAAAAAAAATTTCGAAAAAAAAATTTTCAAAAAAAAAAATTTCTAAAAAAATTTCAAAAAAATTTTCAAAAAAAAAAATTTCAAAAAAAAAATCGAAAAAAAAATTTTTCGAAAAAATAAAAAAAAAATTTTAAAAAAAATAAAAAAAAAATCGAAAAAAAAAAATTTTCGAAAAAATAAAAAAAAAAATTTCAAAAAAAAATCAAAAAAAAATTTTTCAATAAAAAAATTGAAAAAAAAAATTCAAAAAAAAATCGAAAAAAAAAATTTTCAATAAAAATTCAAAAAAAAATCGAAAAAAAATTTTTTCGAAAAAATAAAAAAAAAAATTAAAAAAAAATAAAAAAAAAATCGAAAAAAAAAATTTTCGAAAAAATAAAAAAAAAAAT
>OX101810.2:35188008-35320508 GCA_944452925.2 Chrysolina oricalcia | reverse complement strand
CAAAAAAAAAATTTTCAAAAAAAAATTTCAAAAAAAATTTTAAAAAAATTTTCAAAAAAAAATTTCAAAAAAAATTCAAAAAAAAATTGAAAAAAAAATTTTCGAAAAAATAAAAAAAAAATTCAAAAAAAAAATCGAAAAAAAAAATTTTCGAAAAAAAAATTTTCGAAAAAAAATTCAAAAAAAATTAAAAAAAAAATCGAAAAAAAAAATTTTCAAAAAAAAAATTGAAAAAAAAAATAAAAAAAAAATTTTCAAAAAAAAATTTCAAAAAATATTCAAAAAAAAAATCGAAAAAAATTTTTTCGAAAAAATAAAAAAAAAATCAAAAAAGAAATCGAAAAAAAAAGTTTTCGAAAAAATAAAAAAAAAATCTCAAAAAAAATAAAAAAAAAATTTTCGAAAAAATAAAAAAAAAATTTCAAAAAAAAAATTCAAAAAAAAAATTCTAAAAAAATTTAAAAAAAAAATCGAAAAAAAAAATTTTCGAAAAAATAAAAAAAAAATTTCAAAAAAAATTTAAAAAAAAATTTCAAAAAAAATTGAAAAAAAATTTCAAAAAAATTCAAAAAAAATCGAAAAAAAAAATTTTCGAAAAAATAAAAAAAAAAATTTCAAAAAAAAAATTCAAAAAAAAATTCTAAAAAAATTCAAAAAAAAAATCGAAAAAAAAAAATTTTCGAAAAAATAAAAAAAAAATTTCAAAAAAAATTTAAAAAAAATTTTCAAAAAAAAATTGAAAAAAAATTTCAAAAAAAATTCAAAAAAAAATCGAAAAAAAAAATTTTCGAAAAAATAAAAAAAAAAATTTCAAAAAAAAAATTCAAAAAAAAATTTCAAAAAAAATTCAAAAAAAAAATCGAAAAAAAAATTTTCGAAAAAAAAAAAAAATTCAAAAAAAAAATCGAAAAAATAAAAAAAAATCTCAAAAAAAATAAAAAAAAAATCGAAAAAAAAATTTTTCGAAAAAATAGAAAAAAAAATTCAAAAAAAAAATCAAAAAAAAAAATTTTCAAAAAAAAATTTCAAAAAAAATTCAAAAAAAAAAATTAAAAAAAAAAAAAAAAAAATTTAAAAAAAAAAATCAAAAAAAAATTTTCAAAAAAAAAATTGAAAAAAAAATTTCAAAAAAAATTCAAAAAAAATCGAAAAAAAAATTTTCAATGAAAATTCAAAAAAAATTTCAAAAAAAATTCAAAAAAAAATGGAAAAAAAAATTTCAAAAAAAATTCAAAAAAAAATCGAAAAAAAAAATTTTTCGAAAAAATAAAAAAAAAATTAAAAAAAAAATAAAAAAAAAATCGAAAAAAAAAATTTTCGAAAAAATAAAAAAAAAAATTTCAAAAAAAAATTCAAAAAAAAATTTCAAAAAAAATTCAAAAAAAAAATCGAAAAAAAAATTCAAAAAAAAAATCGAAAAAATAAAAAAAAATCTCAAAAAAAATAAAAAAAAAAATAGAAAAAAAAATTCAAAAAAAAAATCAAAAAAAAAATTTTTCAAAAAAAAAATTTCAAAAAAAATTCAAAAAAAAAAATTTCAAAATCAAAAAAAAAAAAAATTTCAGAAAAAAAATCAAAAAAAAATTTTCAAAAAAAAAATTGAAAAAAAAATTTCAAAAAAAATTCAAAAAAAAATCGAAAAAAAAAATTTTCAATAAAAATTCAAAAAAAATCGAAAAAAAAAATTTCGAAAAAATAAAAAAAAAATTTCAAAAAAAATAAAAAAAAATCGAAAAAAAAATTTTTCAAAAAAAAATAAAAAAAAAATTTTCAAAAAAAAATTGAAAAAAAATTTCAAAAAAAATTCAAAAAAAATCGAAAAAAAATTTTTTCGAAAAAATAAAAAAAAAATTTCAAAAAAAAATCAAAAAAAAAATTTTCAAAAAAAAAATTCAAAAAAAAAATTGAAAAATAATTCAAAAAAAAAATCGAAAAAAAAAATTTTCGAAAAAATAAAAAAAAAATCAAAAAAAAAATTGAAAAAAAAAATCCAAAAGAAATTCAAAAAAAAATCGAAAAAAAAAATTTTCGAAAAAATAAAAAAAAAATTCAAAAAAAATTAAAAAAAAAATTTCAAAAAAAAATTTCAAAAAAAATTCAAAAAAAAAATCGAAAAAAAATTTTTCGAAAAAATAAAAAAAAAATTCAAAAAAAAAAATTTTCAAAAAAAATTCATAAAAAAATCGAAAAAAAAAATTTTCGAAAAAATAAAAAAAAAAATTCAAAAAAAATAAAAAAAAAATTTTCAAAAAAAAATTTCAAAAAAAATTCAAAAAAAAAATCGAAAAAAAAATTTTCGAAAAAATAAAAAAAAAATTCAATAAAAAAAATTTTCAAAAAAAATTCAAAAAAAAATCGAAAAAAAATTTTTCGAAAAAATGAAAAAAAATCTCAAAAAAAATTAAAAAAAAATCGAAAAAAAAATTTTTCGAAAAAATAAAAAAAATTTCAAAAAAAATTTTAAAAAAAATTTCAAAAAAAAATTGAAAAAAAATTTTCAAAAAAAAATAAAAAAAAAATTTCAAAAAAAATAAAAAAAAAATCGAAAAAAAAATTTTCGAAAAAATAAAAAAAAAATTCAAAAAAAAAATCGAAAAAAAAATTTTTCGAAAAAATAAAAAAAAATAAAAAAAAAAATTTTAAAAAAAATTTCAAAAAAAATTCAAAAAAAAATCGAAAAAAAAATTTTTCGAAAAAATAAAAAAAAAATTTAAAAAAAAATAAAAAAAAAAATCGAAAAAAAAAATTTTCGAAAAAATAAAAAAAAAAATTTCAAAAAAAAATCAAAAAAAAATTTTTCAAAAAAAAAATTGAAAAAAAAAATTCAAAAAAAATTTTAAAAAAAATCGAAAAAAAAAAATTTCAAAAAAAAAATTGAAAAAAAAATAAAAAAAAAAATTTCAAAAAAAAATTTCAAAAAAAATTCAAAAAAAAAATCGAAAAAGATTTTTTCGAAAAAATAAAAAAAAAATTCAAAAAAAAAATCGAAAAAAAAAATTTTCGAAAAAATAAAAAAAAATCTCAAAAAAAAATCAAAAAAAAAATTTTCAAAAAAAAAATTCAAAAAAAAAATTGAAAAATAATTCAAAAAAAAAATCGAAAAAAAAAATTTTCGAAAAAATAAAAAAAAAATCAAAAAAAAAAATTGAAAAAAAAAATCCAAAAGAAATTCAAAAAAAAATCGAAAAAAAAATTTTTCGAAAAAATAAAAAAAAAAATTCAAAAAAAATAAAAAAAAAATTTTCAAAAAAAAATTTCAAAAAAAATTCAAAAAAAAAATCGAAAAAAAATTTTTCGAAAAAATAAAAAAAAAATTCAAAAAAAAAAATTTTCAAAAAAAATTCAAAAAAAAATCGAAAAAAAAAATTTTCGAAAAAATAAAAAAAAAAATTCAAAAAAAATAAAAAAAAAAATTTCAAAAAAAAATTTCAAAAAAAATTCAAAAAAAAAATCGAAAAAAAAATTTTCGAAAAAATAAAAAAAAAATTCAAAAAAAAAAATTTTCAAAAAAAATTCAAACAAAAATCGAAAAAAAATTTTTCGAAAAAATGAAAAAAAATCTCAAAAAAAATTAAAAAAAAATCGAAAAAAAAATTTTTTCGAAAAAATAAAAAAAATTTCAAAAAAAATTTTAAAAAAAATTTCAAAAAAAAATTGAAAAAAAATTTTCAAAAAAAAATAAAAAAAAAATTTCAAAAAAAATAAAAAAAAAATCGAAAAAAAAATTTTCGAAAAAATAAAAAAAAAATTCAAAAAAAAAATCGAAAAAAAAATTTTTCGAAAAAATAAAAAAAAATTTCAAAAAAAATTTAAAAAAAAAATTTCAAAAAAAATTCAAAAAAAAATCGAAAAAAAAATTTTTCGAAAAAATAAAAAAAAAATTTAAAAAAAAATAAAAAAAAAAATCGAAAAAAAAAATTTTCGAAAAAATAAAAAAAAAAAATTCAAAAAAAAATCAAAAAAAAATTTTTCAAAAAAAAAATTGAAAAAAAAAATTCAAAAAAAATTTAAAAAAAAATCGAAAAAAAAAAATTTTCAAAAAAAAAATTGAAAAAAAAAATTCAAAAAAAATTTAAAAAAAAATCGAAAAAAAAAATTTTCGAAAAAATAAAAAAAAAATCTCAAAAAAAAAAAAAAAAAGTTTTCGAAAAAATAAAAAAAAAATTCAAAAAAAAAATTCAAAAAAAATATTCTAAAAAAATTCAAAAAAAAAATCGAAAAAAAAATTTTCGAAAAAATAAAAATAAAATTTCAAAAAAAATTAAAAAAAAAATTTCAAAAAAAAATTGAAAAAAAATTTCAAAAAAAATTCAAAAAAAATCGAAAAAAAAAATTTTCGAAAAAATAAAAAAAAAATTTCAAAAAAAAAATTCAAAAAAAAATTTCAAAAAAAATTCAAAAAAAAAATCGAAAAAAAAATTCAAAAAAAATCGAAAAAATAAAAAAAAATAAAAAAAAAATCGAAAAAAAATTTTTTCGAAAAAATAGAAAAAAAAATTCAAAAAAAAATCAAAAAAAAAAATTTTCAAAAAAAAAATTTCAAAAAAAATTGAAAAAAAAAAATTTCAAAAAAAAAAAAAAAAAATTTCAAAAAAAAATCAAAAAAAAAATTTCAAAAAAAAAATTGAAAAAAAAATTTCAAAAAAAATTCAAAAAAAAATCGAAAAAAAAAAATTTTCAATAAAAATTCAAAAAAAATTCGAAAAAAAAAATTTCGAAAAAATAAAAAAAAAATTTCAAAAAAAATAAAAAAAAAATCGAAAAAAAAATTTTTCAAAAAAAAATAAAAAAAAAATTTTCAAAAAAAAATTGAAAAAAAATTTCAAAAAAAATTCAAAAAAAATCGAAAAAAAAAATTTTTCGAAAAAATAAAAAAAAAATTTCAAAAAAAATCAAAAAAAAATTTTCAAAAAAAAAATTCAAAAAAAATTGAAAAATAATTCAAAAAAAAATCGAAAAAAAAATTTTCGAAAAAATAAAAAAAAAATCAAAAAAAAAAATTTCAAAAAAAAATTGAAAAAAAAAATCCAAAAGAAATTCAAAAAAAAATCGAAAAAAAAAATTTTCGAAAAAATAAAAAAAAAAATTCAAAAAAAATAAAAAAAAAATTTTCAAAAAAAAATTTCAAAAAAAATTCAAAAAAAAAATCGAAAAAAAATTTTTCGAAAAAATAAAAAAAAAATTCAAAAAAAAAAATTTTCAAAAAAAATTCAAAAAAAAATCGAAAAAAAAATTTTTCGAAAAAATAAAAAAAAAATTCAAAAAAAATAAAAAAAAAATTTTCAAAAAAAAATTTCAAAAAAAATTCAAAAAAAAAATCGAAAAAAAAATTTTCGAAAAAATAAAAAAAAAATTCAAAAAAAAAAAATTTCAAAAAAAATTCAAAAAAAAATCGAAAAAATTTTTTTCGAAAAAATGAAAAAAAATCTCAAAAAAAATAAAAAAAAAATCGAAAAAAAAATTTTTCGAAAAAATAAGAAAAATTTCAAAAAAAATTAAAAAAAAAATTTCAAAAAAAAATTTAAAAAAAATTTCAAAAAAAATTAAAAAAAAAATCGAAAAAAAAAATTTTCGAAAAAATAAAAAAAAAATTTTCAAAAAAAAATTGAAAAAAAATTCAAAAAAAAAATCGAAAAAAAAATTTTTCGAAAAAATAAAAAAAAAAATTTCAAAAAAAATTAAAAAAAAAATTTCAAAAAAAAATTTCAAAAAAAATTCAAAAAAAAATCGAAAAAAAAATTTTTCGAAAAAATAAAAAAAAAATTTCAAAAAAAAATCAAAAAAAAATTTTTCAAAAAAAAAATTGAAAAAAAAAATTCAAAAAAAATTAAAAAAAAAAATCGAAAAAAAAAATTTTCAAAAAAAAAATTGAAAAAAAAAATAAAAAAAAAAATTTCAAAAAAAAATTTCAAAAAAAATTTTAAAAAAATTTTCAAAAAAAAATTTCAAAAAAAATTCAAAAAAAAAATCGAAAAAAAAATTTTCGAAAAAATAAAAAAAAATTCAAAAAAAAAATCGAAAAAAAAATTTTTCGAAAAAATGAAAAAAAATCTCAAAAAAAATTCAAAAAAAAAATCGAAAAAAAAATTTTCGAAAAAATAAAAAAAAAATTCAAAAAAAAATCGAAAAAAAAAATTTTCGAAAAAATGAAAAAAAATCTCAAAAAAAATTAAAAAAAAATCGAAAAAAAAATTTTTCGAAAAAATTAAAAAAATTTCAAAAAAAATTTCAAAAAAAATTCAAAAAAAAATCGAAAAAAAAAAATTTTCAATAAAAATTCAAAAAAAAATCGAAAAAAAAAATTTCGAAAAAATAAAAAAAAAATTTCAAAAAAAATAAAAAAAAAATCGAAAAAAAAATTTTCGAAAAAATAAAAAAAAAATTCAAATAAAAAATCGAAAAAAAAATTTTTCGAAAAAATAAAAAAAAATTTCAAAAAAAAATTTAAAAAAAATTTCTAAAAAAATTTAAAAAAAAATCGAAAAAAAAATTTTTCGAAAAAATAAAAAAAAAATTTAAAAAAAAATAAAAAAAAAATCGAAAAAAAAAATTTTCGAAAAAATAAAAAAAAAATTTCAAAAAAAAATCAAAAAAAAATTTTTCAAAAAAAAAATTGAAAAATAAAATTCAAAAAAAATTTAAAAAAAAATCGAAAAAAAAAATTTTCAAAAAAAAAAATTGAAAAAAAAAATAAAAAAAAAAATTTTCAAAAAAAAATTTCAAAAAAAATTCAAAAAAAAAATCGAAAAAAATTTTTTCGAAAAAATAAAAAAAAAATCAAAAAAAAAATCGAAAAAAAAAGTTTTCGAAAAAATAAAAAAAAAATTTCAAAAAAAAAATTCAAAAAAAAAATTCTAAAAAAATTCAAAAAAAAATCGAAAAAAAAAATTTTTCGAAAATATAAAAAAAAAATTTCAAAAAAAATTTAAAAAAAATTTTTAAAAAAAAATTGAAAAAAAATTTCAAAAAAAATTCAAAAAAAAATCGAAAAAAAAAATTTTCAAAAAAATAAAAAAAAAATTTCAAAAAAAAAATTCAAAAAAAATTCTAAAAAAATTCAAAAAAAAATCGAAAAAAAAAAATTTTCGAAAATATAAAAAAAAAATTTCAAAAAAAATTTTAAAAAAATTTTCAAAAAAAAATTTCAAAAAAAAATTCAAAAAAAAAATCGAAAAAAAAATTTTCGAAAAAATAAAAAAAAAATTCAAAAAAAAAATCGAAAAAATAAAAAAAAATCTCAAAAAAAATAAAAAAAAAATCGAAAAAAAAATTTTTCGAAAAAATAGAAAAAAAAATTCAAAAAAAAAAATTTCAAAAAAAAAAAAAAAAAATTTCAAAAAAAAAATCAAAAAAAAATTTTCAAAAAAAAAATTGAAAAAAAAATTTCAAAAAAAATTCAAAAAAAAAAATTTCAAAAAAAAAAAAAAAAAAAATTTCAAAAAAAAAATCAAAAAAAAATTTTCAAAAAAAAAATTGAAAAAAAAATTTCAAAAAAAATTCAAAAAAAAATCGAAAAAAAAAATTTTCGAAAAAATAAAAAAAAAATTTTCAAAAAAAAATTGAAAAAAAAATTTAAAAAAAAAATCGAAAAAAAAATTTTTCGAAAAAATAAAAAAAAAAATTTCAAAAAAAATAAAAAAAAAAATTTCAAAAAAAAATTTCAAAAAAAATTCAAAAAAAAATCGAAAAAAAAATTTTTCGAAAAAATAAAAAAAAAATTTCAAAAAAAAATCAAAAAAAAATTTTTCAAAAAAAAAATTGAAAAAAAAAATTCAAAAAAAATTAAAAAAAAAATCGAAAAAAAAAATTTTCAAAAAAAAAATTGAAAAAAAAAATAAAAAAAAAATTTTCAAAAAAAAATTTCAAAAAAAATTTTTAAAAAATTTTCAAAAAAAAATTTCAAAAAAAATTCAAAAAAAAAATTGAAAAAAAAATTTTCGAAAAAATAAAAAAAAAATTCAAAAAAAAAATCGAAAAAAAAAATTTTCGAAAAAAAAATTGAAAAAAAAAATTCAAAAAAAATTTAAAAAAAAATCGAAAAAAAAAATTTTCAAAAAAAAATTGAAAAAAAAAATAAAAAAAAAAATTTTCAAAAAAAAATTTCAAAAAATATTCAAAAAAAAAATCGAAAAAAATTTTTTCGAAAAAATAAAAAAAAAAATCAAAAAAAAAATCGAAAAAAAAAGTTTTCGAAAAAATAAAAAAAAAATCTCAAAAAAAATAAAAAAAAAATTTTCGAAAAAATAAAAAAAAAATTTCAAAAAAAAAATTCAAAAAAAAAATTCTAAAAAAATTCAAAAAAAAAAATCGAAAAAAAAAATTTTCGAAAAAATAAAAAAAAAATTTCAAAAAAAATTAAAAAAAATTTTCAAAAAAAAATTGAAAAAAAATTTCAAAAAAAATTCAAAAAAAAATCGAAAAAAAAAATTTTCGAAAAAATAAAAAAAAAAATTTCAAAAAAAAAATTCAAAAAAAAATTCTAAAAAAATTCAAAAAAAAAATCGAAAAAAAAAAATTTTTCGAAAAAATAAAAAAAAAAATTTCAAAAAAAATTTAAAAAAAATTTTCAAAAAAAAATTGAAAAAAAATTTCAAAAAAAATTCAAAAAAAAATCGAAAAAAAAAATTTTCGAAAAAATAAAAAAAAAAATTTCAAAAAAAAAATTCAAAAAAAAAATTCAAAAAAAATTCAAAAAAAAAATCGAAAAAAAAATTTTCGAAAAAATAAAAAAAAAATTCAAAAAAAAAATCGAAAAAATAAAAAAAAATCTCAAAAAAAATAAAAAAAAAATCGAAAAAAAAATTTTTCGAAAAAATAGAAAAAAAAAATCAAAAAAAAAATCAAAAAAAAAAATTTTCAAAAAAAAATTTCAAAAAAAATTCAAAAAAAAAAATAAAAAAAAAAAAAAAAAAAAATTTCAAAAAAAAAATCAAAAAAAAATTTTCAAAAAAAAAATTGAAAAAAAAATTTCAAAAAAAATTCAAAAAAAATCGAAAAAAAAAATTTTCAATGAAAATTCAAAAAAAAATCAAAAAAAAAATTTCGAAAAAATAAAAAAAAAATTTCAAAAAAAATAAAAAAAAAATCGAAAAAAAAATTTTTCAAAAAAAAAATAAAAAAAAAATTTTCAAAAAAAAATTGAAAAAAAATTTCAAAAAAAATTCAAAAAAAATCGAAAAAAAAAAATTTCGAAAAAATAAAAAAAAAATTTCAAAAAAAAATAAAAAAAAAATTTTCAAAAAAAAAATTCAAAAAAAAAATTGAAAAATAATTCAAAAAAAAAATCGAAAAAAAAATTTTCGAAAAAATAAAAAAAAAAATCAAAAAAAAAAATTTAAAAAAAAAATTCAAAAAAAAATCAAAAAGAAATTCAAAAAAAAATCGAAAAAAATTTTTTCGAAAAAATGAAAAAAAATCTCAAAAAAAATTAAAAAAAAATCGAAAAAATAAAAAAAATTTCAAAAAAAATTTAAAAAAAAATTTAAAAAAAAAAATTGAAAAAAAATTTCAAAAAAAATTCAAAAAAAAATGGAAAAAAAAATTTTCGAAAAAATAAAAAAAAAATTTCAAAAAAAAATTGAAAAAAAAATTTCAAAAAAAATTCGAAAAAAAAATCGAAAAAAAAATTTTCGAAAAAATAAAAAAAAAATTCAAAAAAAAAAATTTTCAAAAAAAATTCAAAAAAAAATCGAAAAAAATTTTTTCGAAAAAATGAAAAAAAATCTCAAAAAAAATAAAAAAAAAATCGAAAAAATAAAAAAAATTTCAAAAAAAATTTTAAAAAAAATTTCAAAAAAAAATTGAAAAAAAATTTCAAAAAAAATTCAAAAAAAAATGGAAAAAAAAATTTTCGAAAAAATAAAAAAAAAATTTTCAAAAAAAAATTGAAAAAAAAATTTCAAAAAAAATTCAAAAAAAAATCGAAAAAAATTTTTTTCGAAAAAATAAAAAAAAAATTAAAAAAAAAATTAAAAAAAATCGAAAAAAAAAATTTTCGAAAAAATAAAAAAAAAAATTTCAAAAAAAAAATTCAAAAAAAAATTTCAAAAAAAAATCAAAAAAAAAAATCGAAAAAAAAATTCAAAAAAAAAATCGAAAAAATAAAAAAAAATCTCAAAAAAAATAAAAAAAAAATAGAAAAAAAAATTCAAAAAAAAAAATCAAAAAAAAAATTTTTCAAAAAAAAAATTTCAAAAAAAATTCAAAAAAAAAAATTTCAAAAAAAAAAAAAAAAATTTCAAAAAAAAAATCAAAAAAAAATTTTCAAAAAAAAAATTGAAAGAAAAATTTCAAAAAAAATTCAAAAAAAAATCGAAAAAAAAAAATTTTCAATAAAAATTCAAAAAAAATCGAAAAAAAAAATTTCGAAAAAATAAAAAAAAAATTCAAAAAAAATAAAAAAAAAATCGAAAAAAAAATTTTTCATAAAAAAATAGAAAAAAAATTTTCAAAAAAAAATTGAAAAAAAATTTCAAAAAAAATTCAAAAAAAATCGAAAAAAAATTTTTTCGAAAAAATAAAAAAAAAATTTCAAAAAAAAATCAAAAAAAAAATTTTCAAAAAAAAAATTCAAAAAAAAAATTGAAAAATAATTCAAAAAAAAAATCGAAAAAAAAAATTTTCGAAAAAATAAAAAAAAAATCAAAAAAAAAAATTGAAAAAAAAAATCCAAAAGAAATTCAAAAAAAAATCGAAAAAAAAAATTTTCGAAAAAATAAAAAAAAAATTCAAAAAAAATAAAAAAAAAATTTTCAAAAAAAAATTTCAAAAAAAATTCAAAAAAAAAATCGAAAAAAAATTTTTCGAAAAAATAAAAAAAAAATTCAAAAAAAAAAATTTTCAAAAAAAATTCAAAAAAAAATCGAAAAAAAAAATTTTCGAAAAAATAAAAAAAAAAATTCAAAAAAAATAAAAAAAAAATTTTCAAAAAAAAATTTCAAAAAAAATTCAAAAAAAAAATCGAAAAAAAATTTTTCGAAAAAATAAAAAAAAAATTCAAAAAAAAAAATTTTCAAAAAAAATTCAAAAAAAAATCGAAAAAAAATTTTTCGAAAAAATGAAAAAAAATCTCAAAAAAAATAAAAAAAAAATCAAAAAAAAATTTTTCGAAAAAATAAAAAAAATTTCAAAAAAAATTTTAAAAAAAATTTCAAAAAAAAATTGAAAAAAAATTTTCAAAAAAAAATAAAAAAAAAATTTCAAAAAAAATAAAAAAAAAATCGAAAAAAAATTTTTCGAAAAATAAAAAAAAAATTCAAAAAAAAAATCGAAAAAAAAAATTTTCGAAAAAATAAAAAAAAATTTCAAAAAAAATTAAAAAAAAAATTTAAAAAAAAATTCAAAAAAAAATCGAAAAAAAAATTTTTCGAAAAAATAAAAAAAAAATTTAAAAAAAAATAAAAAAAAAATCGAAAAAAAAAATTTTCGAAAAAATAAAAAAAAAAATTTCAAAAAAAAATCAAAAAAAAATTTTTCAAAAAAAAAATTGAAAAAAAAAATTCAAAAAAAATTAAAAAAAAAATCGAAAAAAAAAATTTTCAAAAAAAAAATTGAAAAAAAAAATAAAAAAAAAAATTTCAAAAAAAAATTTCAAAAAAAATTCAAAAAAAAAATCGAAAAAGATTTTTTCGAAAAAATAAAAAAAAAATTCAAAAAAAAATCGAAAAAAAAAATTTTCGAAAAAATAAAAAAAAAATCTCAAAAAAAAAAAAAAAATTTTTCGAAAAAATAAAAAAAAAATTTCAAAAAAAAAATTCAAAAAAAATATTCTAAAAAAATTCAAATAAAAAATCGAAAAAAAAATTTTCGAAAAAATAAAAATAAAATTTCAAAAAAAATTAAAAAAAAAATTTCAAAAAAAAATTGAAAAAAAATTTCAAAAAAAATTCAAAAAAAATCGAAAAAAAAATTTTTCGAAAAAATAAAAAAAAAATTTCAAAAAAAAAATTCAAAAAAAAATTTCAAAAAAAATTCAAAAAAAAATCGAAAAAAAAATTCAAAAAAAATAGAAAAAATAAAAAAAAATAAAAAAAAAATCGAAAAAAAATTTTTTCGAAAAAATAGAAAAAAAAATTCAAAAAAAAATCAAAAAAAAAAATTTTCAAAAAAAAAATTTCAAAAAAAATTGAAAAAAAAAAATTTCAAAAAAAAAAAAAAAAAATTTCAAAAAAAAATCAAAAAAAAATTTTCAAAAAAAAAATTGAAAAAAAAATTTCAAAAAAAATTCAAAAAAAAATCGAAAAAAAAAATTTTCAATAAAAATTCAAAAAAAATTCGAAAAAAAAAATTTCGAAAAAATAAAAAAAAAATTTCAAAAAAAATAAAAAAAAAATCGAAAAAAAAATTTTTCAAAAAAAAAATAAAAAAAAAATTTTCAAAAAAAAATTGAAAAAAAATTTCAAAAAAAATTCAAAAAAAATCGAAAAAAAAAATTTTCGAAAAAATAAAAAAAAAAATTCAAAAAAAATAAAAAAAAAATTTTCAAAAAAAAATTTCAAAAAAAATTCAAAAAAAAAATCGAAAAAAAATTTTTCGAAAAAATAAAAAAAAAATTCAAAAAAAAAATTTTCAAAAAAAATTCAAAAAAAAATCGAAAAAAAAATTTTTCGAAAAAATAAAAAAAAAAATTCAAAAAAAATAAAAAAAAAATTTTCAAAAAAAAATTTCAAAAAAAATTCAAAAAAAAAATCGAAAAAAATTTTTTCGAAAAAATAAAAAAAAATTCAAAAAAAAAAAATTTCAAAAAAAATTCAAAAAAAAATCGAAAAAATTTTTTTCGAAAAAATGAAAAAAAATCTCAAAAAAATAAAAAAAAAATCGAAAAAAAAATTTTTCGAAAAAATAAAAAAAATTTCAAAAAAAATTTTAAAAAAAATTTCAAAAAAAAATTTAAAAAAAATTTCAAAAAAAATTTAAAAAAAATCGAAAAAAAAAATTTTCGAAAAAATAAAAAAAAAATTTTCAAAAAAAAATTGAAAAAAAATTCAAAAAAAAAATCGAAAAAAAAATTTTTCGAAAAAATAAAAAAAAAATTTCAAAAAAAATTAAAAAAAAAATTTCAAAAAAAAATTTCAAAAAAAATTCAAAAAAAAATCGAAAAAAAAATTTTTCGAAAAAATAAAAAAAAAATTCAAAAAAAAATCAAAAAAAAATTTTTCAAAAAAAAAATTGAAAAAAAAAATTCAAAAAAAATTAAAAAAAAAATCGAAAAAAAAAATTTTCAAAAAAAAAATTGAAAAAAAAAATAAAAAAAAAATTTTCAAAAAAAAATTTCAAAAAAAATTTAAAAAAAATTTTCAAAAAAAAATTTCAAAAAAAATTCAAAAAAAAAAATCGAAAAAAAAATTTTCGAAAAAATAAAAAAAAAATTCAAAAAAAAAATCGAAAAAAAAAATTTTCGAAAAAATGAAAAAAAATCTCAAAAAAAATTCAAAAAAAAAATCGAAAAAAAAATTTTCGAAAAAATAAAAAAAAAATTCAAAAAAAAATCGAAAAAAAAAATTTTCGAAAAAATGAAAAAAAATCTCAAAAAAAATTAAAAAAAAATCGAAAAAAAAATTTTTCGAAAAAATAAAAAAAATTTCAAAAAAAATTTTAAAAAAAATTTCAAAAAAAAATTGAAGAAAAATTTCAAAAAAAATTCAAAAAAAAATGGAAAAAAAAAATTTTCGAAAAAATAAAAAAAAAATTTTCAAAAAAAAATTGAAAAAAAAATTTCAAAAAAAATTCAAAAAAAAATCGAAAAAAAAAAATTTTCAATAAAAATTCAAAAAAAAATCGAAAAAAAAAATTTCAAAAAAATAAAAAAAAAATTTCAAAAAAAATAAAAAAAAAAATCGAAAAAAAAATTTTCGAAAAAATAAAAAAAAAATTCAAATAAAAAATCGAAAAAAAAATTTTTCGAAAAAATAAAAAAAAATTTCAAAAAAAATTTTAAAAAAAATTTCTAAAAAAATTAAAAAAAAAATCGAAAAAAAAATTTTTCGAAAAAATAAAAAAAAAATTTAAAAAAAAATAAAAAAAAAATCGAAAAAAAAAATTTTCGAAAAAATAAAAAAAAAAATTTCAAAAAAAAATCAAAAAAAAATTTTTAAAAAAAAATTGAAAAATAAAATTCAAAAAAAATTTTAAAAAAAATCGAAAAAAAAAATTTTCAAAAAAAAAAATTGAAAAAAAAAATAAAAAAAAAAATTTTCAAAAAAAAATTTCAAAAAAAATTCAAAAAAAAAATCGAAAAAAATTTTTTCGAAAAAATAAAAAAAAAATCAAAAAAAAATCGAAAAAAAAAGTTTTCGAAAAAATAAAAAAAAAATATCAAAAAAAATAAAAAAAAAATTTTCGAAAAAATAAAAAAAAAATTTCAAAAAAAAAATTCAAAAAAAAAATTCTAAAAAAATTCAAAAAAAAAAATCGAAAAAAAAAATTTTCGAAAAAATAAAAAAAAAATTTCAAAAAAAATTAAAAAAAAATTTCAAAAAAAAAATTCAAAAAAAAATTCTAAAAAAATTCAAAAAAAAAATCGAAAAAAAAAAATTTTCGAAAATATAAAAAAAAAATTTCAAAAAAAATTAAAAAAAAATTTTCAAAAAAAAATTTCAAAAAAAAATCGAAAAAAAAAATTTTCGAAAAAATAAAAAAATAAATTTCAAAAAAAAATTCAAAAAAAAAATTCAAAAAAAAAAATCGAAAAAAAAATTTTCGAAAAAATAAAAAAAAAATTCAAAAAAAAAATCGAAAAAATAAAAAAAAATCTCAAAAAAAATAAAAAAAAAATCGAAAAAAAATTTTTTCGAAAAAATAGAAAAAAAAATTCAAAAAAAAAAATTTCAAAAAAAAAAAAAAAAATTTCAAAAAAAAAATCAAAAAAAAATTTTCAAAAAAAAAATTGAAAAAAAAATTTCAAAAAAAATTCAAAAAAAAATCGAAAAAAAAAATTTTCGAAAAAATAAAAAAAAAATTTTCAAAAAAAAATTGAAAAAAAAATTCAAAAAAAAAAATCGAAAAAAAAATTTTTCGAAAAAATAAAAAAAAAAATTTCGAAAAAAATAAAAAAAAAAATTTCAAAAAAAAATTTCAAAAAAAATTCAAAAAAAAATCGAAAAAAAAATTTTTCGAAAAAATAAAAAAAAATTTCAAAAAAAAATCAAAAAAAAATTATTCAAAAAAAAAATTGAAAAAAAAAATTCAAAAAAAATTAAAAAAAAAATCGAAAAAAAAAAATTTCAAAAAAAAAATTGAAAAAAAAAATAAAAAAAAAATTTTCAAAAAAAAATTTCAAAAAAAATTTTAAAAAAATTTTCAAAAAAAAATTTCAAAAAAAATTCAAAAAAAAAAATCGAAAAAAAAATTTTCGAAAAAATAAAAAAAAAATTCAAAAAAAAAATCGAAAAAAAAATTTTTCGAAAAAATGAAAAAAAATCTCAAAAAAAATTCAAAAAAAAATCGAAAAAAAATTTTCGAAAAAATAAAAAAAAAATTCAAAAAAAAAATCGAAAAAAAAAATTTTCGAAAAAATGAAAAAAAATCTCGAAAAAAATTTAAAAAAAATCGAAAAAAAAATTTTTCGAAAAAATTAAAAAAATTTCAAAAAAAATTTTAAAAAAAATTTCAAAAAAAAATTGAAAAAAAATTTCAAAAAAAATTAAAAAAAAAATGGAAAAAAAAAATTTTCGAAAAAATAAAAAAAAAATTTTCAAAAAAAAATTGAAAAAAAAATTTCAAAAAAAATTCAAAAAAAAATCGAAAAAAAAAATTTTCAATAAAAATTCAAAAAAAAATCGAAAAAAAAAATTTCGAAAAAATAAAAAAAAAATTTCAAAAAAAATAAAAAAAAAATCGAAAAAAAAATTTTCGAAAAAATAAAAAAAAAATTCAAAAAAAAAATCGAAAAAAAAATTTTTCGAAAAAATAAAAAAAAATTTCAAAAAAAATTTTAAAAAAAATTTCAAAAAAAATTCAAAAAAAAATCGAAAAAAAAATTTTTCGAAAAAATAAAAAAAAAAATTAAAAAAAAATAAAAAAAAAAATCGAAAAAAAAAATTTTCGAAAAAATAAAAAAAAAAATTTCAAAAAAATATCAAAAAAAAATTTTTCAAAAAAAAAATTGAAAAAAAAAATTCAAAAAAAATTTAAAAAAAAATCGAAAAAAAAAATTTTCAAAAAAAAAATTGAAAAAAAAAATAAAAAAAAAATTTTCAAAAAAAAATTTCAAAAAAAATTCAAAAAAAAAATCGAAAAAAATTTTTTCGAAAAAATAAAAAAAAAATCAAAAAAAAAATCGAAAAAAAAAGTTTTCGAAAAAATAAAAAAAAAATCTCAAAAAAAATAAAAAAAAAATTTCGAAAAAATAAAAAAAAAATTTCAAAAAAAAAATTCAAAAAAAAAATTCTAAAAAAATTCAAAAAAAAAATCGAAAAAAAAATTTTTCGAAAAAATAAAAAAAAAATTTCAAAAAAAATTTAAAAAAAATTTTCAAAAAAAAATTGAAAAAAAATTTCAAAAAAAATTCAAAAAAAATCGAAAAAAAAATTTTTCGAAAAAATAAAAAAAAAAATTTCAAAAAAAAAATTCAAAAAAAAATTCTAAAAAAATTCAAAAAAAAAATCGAAAAAAAAAAATTTTCGAAAAAATAAAAAAAAAATTTTAAAAAAAATTTAAAAAAAATTTTCAAAAAAAATTCAAAAAAAAATCGAAAAAAAAAATTTTCGAAAAAATAAAAAAAAAATTCAAAAAAAATAAAAAAAAAATTTTCAAAAAAAAATTTCAAAAAAAATTCAAAAAAAAAATCGAAAAAAAATTTTTCGAAAAAATAAAAAAAAAATTCAAAAAAAAAAATTTTCAAAAAAAATTCAAAAAAAAATCGAAAAAAAATTTTTCGAAAAAATGAAAAAAAATCTCAAAAAAAATAAAAAAAAAATCAAAAAAAAATTTTTCGAAAAAATAAAAAAAATTTCAAAAAAAATTTTAAAAAAAATTTCAAAAAAAAATTGAAAAAAAATTTTCAAAAAAAAATAAAAAAAAAATTTCAAAAAAAATAAAAAAAAAATCGAAAAAAAATTTTTCGAAAAATAAAAAAAAAATTCAAAAAAAAAATCGAAAAAAAAAATTTTCGAAAAAATAAAAAAAAATTTCAAAAAAAATTAAAAAAAAAATTTCAAAAAAAATTCAAAAAAAAATCGAAAAAAAAATTTTTCGAAAAAATAAAAAAAAAATTTAAAAAAAAATAAAAAAAAAAATCGAAAAAAAAAATTTTCGAAAAAATAAAAAAAAAAATTTCAAAAAAAAATCAAAAAAAAATTTTTCAAAAAAAAAATTGAAAAAAAAAATTCAAAAAAAATTAAAAAAAAAATCGAAAAAAAAAATTTTCAAAAAAAAAATTGAAAAAAAAAATAAAAAAAAAAATTTCAAAAAAAAATTTCAAAAAAAATTCAAAAAAAAAATCGAAAAAGATTTTTTCGAAAAAATAAAAAAAAAATTCAAAAAAAAAATCGAAAAAAAAAATTTTCGAAAAAATAAAAAAAAAATCTCAAAAAAAAAAAAAAAAATTTTCGAAAAAATAAAAAAAAAATTTCAAAAAAAAAATTCAAAAAAAATATTCTAAAAAAATTCAAATAAAAAATCGAAAAAAAAATTTTCGAAAAAATAAAAATAAAATTTCAAAAAAAATTAAAAAAAAAATTTCAAAAAAAAATTGAAAAAAAATTTCAAAAAAAATTCAAAAAAAATCGAAAAAAAAATTTTTCGAAAAAATAAAAAAAAAATTTCAAAAAAAAAATTCAAAAAAAAATTTCAAAAAAAATTCAAAAAA
This sequence comes from Chrysolina oricalcia, assembly GCA_944452925.2. Lineage (NCBI taxonomy): Eukaryota > Metazoa > Arthropoda > Insecta > Coleoptera > Chrysomelidae > Chrysolina > Chrysolina oricalcia. Next base: position 35,302,702 of record OX101810.2, on the reverse strand, counting down.
AAATCGAAAAAAAAATTCAAAAAAAATCGAAAAAATAAAAAAAAATAAAAAAAAAATCGAAAAAAAATTTTTTCGAAAAAATAGAAAAAAAAATTCAAAAAAAAATCAAAAAAAAAAATTTTCAAAAAAAAAATTTCAAAAAAAATTGAAAAAAAAAAATTTCAAAAAAAAAAAAAAAAAAATTCAAAAAAAAATCAAAAAAAAATTTTCAAAAAAAAAATTGAAAAAAAAATTTCAAAAAAAATTCAAAAAAAAATCGAAAAAAAAAAATTTTCAATAAAAATTCAAAAAAAATTCGAAAAAAAAAATTTCGAAAAAATAAAAAAAAAAATTCAAAAAAAATAAAAAAAAAATTTTCAAAAAAAAATTTCAAAAAAAATTCAAAAAAAAAATCGAAAAAAAATTTTTCGAAAAAATAAAAAAAAAATTGAAAAAAAAAATTTTCAAAAAAAATTCAAAAAAAAATCGAAAAAAAAATTTTTCGAAAAAATAAAAAAAAAAATTCAAAAAAAATAAAAAAAAAATTTTCAAAAAAAAATTTCAAAAAAAATTCAAAAAAAAAATCGAAAAATTTTTTTTCGAAAAAATAAAAAAAAATTCAAAAAAAAAAAATTTCAAAAAAAATTCAAAAAAAAATCGAAAAAATTTTTTTCGAAAAAATGAAAAAAAATCTCAAAAAAATAAAAAAAAAATCGAAAAAAAAATTTTTCGAAAAAATAAAAAAAATTTCAAAAAAAATTTTAAAAAAAATTTCAAAAAAAAATTTAAAAAAAATTTCAAAAAAAATTAAAAAAAAAATCGAAAAAAAAAATTTTCGAAAAAATAAAAAAAAAATTTTCAAAAAAAAATTGAAAAAAAATTCAAAAAAAAAAATCGAAAAAAAAATTTTTCGAAAAAATAAAAAAAAAAATTTCAAAAAAAATTTAAAAAAAAATTTCAAAAAAAAATTTCAAAAAAAATTCAAAAAAAAATCGAAAAAAAAATTTTTCGAAAAAATAAAAAAAAAATTTCAAAAAAAAATCAAAAAAAAATTTTTCAAAAAAAAAATTGAAAAAAAAAATTCAAAAAAAATTAAAAAAAAAATCGAAAAAAAAAATTTTCAAAAAAAAAATTGAAAAAAAAAATAAAAAAAAAATTTTCAAAAAAAAATTTCAAAAAAAATTTAAAAAAAATTTTCAAAAAAAAATTTCAAAAAAAATTCAAAAAAAAAAATCGAAAAAAAAATTTTCGAAAAAATAAAAAAAAAATTCAAAAAAAAAATCGAAAAAAAAAATTTTCGAAAAAATGAAAAAAAATCTCAAAAAAAATTCAAAAAAAAAATCGAAAAAAAAATTTTCGAAAAAATAAAAAAAAAATTCAAAAAAAAATCGAAAAAAAAAATTTTCGAAAAAATGAAAAAAAATCTCAAAAAAAATTAAAAATAAATCGAAAAAAAAATTTTTCGAAAAAATAAAAAAAATTTCAAAAAAAATTTTAAAAAAAATTTCAAAAAAAAATTGAAGAAAAATTTCAAAAAAAATTCAAAAAAAAATGGAAAAAAAAAATTTTCGAAAAAATAAAAAAAAAATTTTCAAAAAAAAATTGAAAAAAAAATTTCAAAAAAAATTCAAAAAAAAATCGAAAAAAAAAAATTTTCAATAAAAATTCAAAAAAAAATTTCAAAAAAATAAAAAAAAAAATTCAAAAAAAATAAAAAAAAAAATCGAAAAAAAAATTTTCGAAAAAATAAAAAAAAAATTCAAATAAAAAATCGAAAAAAAAATTTTTCGAAAAAATAAAAAAAAATTTCAAAAAAAATTTTAAAAAAAATTTCTAAAAAAATTTAAAAAAAAATCGAAAAAAAAATTTTTCGAAAAAATAAAAAAAAAATTTAAAAAAAAATAAAAAAAAAATCGAAAAAAAAAATTTTCGAAAAAATAAAAAAAAAAATTTCAAAAAAAAATCAAAAAAAAATTTTTCAAAAAAAAAATTGAAAAATAAAATTCAAAAAAATTTTAAAAAAAATCGAAAAAAAAAATTTTCAAAAAAAAAAATTGAAAAAAAAAATAAAAAAAAAAATTTTCAAAAAAAAATTTCAAAAAAAATTAAAAAAAAAAATCGAAAAAAATTTTTTCGAAAAAATAAAAAAAAAATCAAAAAAAAATCGAAAAAAAAAGTTTTCGAAAAAATAAAAAAAAAATATCAAAAAAAATAAAAAAAAAATTTTCGAAAAAATAAAAAAAAAATTTCAAAAAAAAAATTCAAAAAAAAAATTCTAAAAAAATTCAAAAAAAAAAATCGAAAAAAAAAATTTTCGAAAAAATAAAAAAAAAATTTCAAAAAAAATTAAAAAAAAATTTCAAAAAAAAAATTCAAAAAAAAATTCTAAAAAAATTCAAAAAAAAATCGAAAAAAAAAAATTTTCGAAAATATAAAAAAAAAATTTCAAAAAAAATTTAAAAAAAATTTTCAAAAAAAAATTTCAAAAAAAAATCGAAAAAAAAAATTTTCGAAAAAATAAAAAAATAAATTTCAAAAAAAAATTCAAAAAAAAAATTCAAAAAAAAAATCGAAAAAAAAATTTTCGAAAAAATAAAAAAAAAATTCAAAAAAAAAATCGAAAAAATAAAAAAAAATCTCAAAAAAAATAAAAAAAAAATCGAAAAAAAATTTTTTCGAAAAAATAGAAAAAAAAATTCAAAAAAAAAAATTTCAAAAAAAAAAAAAAAAATTTCAAAAAAAAAATCAAAAAAAAATTTTCAAAAAAAAAATTGAAAAAAAAATTTCAAAAAAAATTCAAAAAAAAATCGAAAAAAAAAATTTTCGAAAAAATAAAAAAAAAATTTTCAAAAAAAAATTGAAAAAAAAATTCAAAAAAAAAAATCGAAAAAAAAATTTTTCGAAAAAATAAAAAAAAAAATTTCGAAAAAAATAAAAAAAAAAATTTCAAAAAAAAATTTCAAAAAAAATTCAAAAAAAAATCGAAAAAAAAATTTTTCGAAAAAATAAAAAAAAATTTCAAAAAAAAATCAAAAAAAAATTATTCAAAAAAAAAATTGAAAAAAAAAATTCAAAAAAAATTTAAAAAAAAATCGAAAAAAAAAAATTTCAAAAAAAAAATTGAAAAAAAAAATAAAAAAAAAATTTTCAAAAAAAAATTTCAAAAAAAATTTTAAAAAAATTTTCAAAAAAAAATTTCAAAAAAAATTCAAAAAAAAAAATCGAAAAAAAAATTTTCGAAAAAATAAAAAAAAAATTCAAAAAAAAAATCGAAAAAAAAAATTTTCGAAAAAATGAAAAAAAATCTCAAAAAAAATTCAAAAAAAAATCGAAAAAAAAATTTTCGAAAAAATAAAAAAAAAATTAAAAAAAAAAATCGAAAAAAAAAATTTTCGAAAAAATGAAAAAAAATCTCGAAAAAAATTTAAAAAAAATCGAAAAAAAAATTTTTCGAAAAAATTAAAAAAATTTTAAAAAAAATTTCAAAAAAAAATTGAAAAAAAATTTCAAAAAAAATTCAAAAAAAATGGAAAAAAAAAATTTTCGAAAAAATAAAAAAAAAATTTTCAAAAAAAAATTGAAAAAAAAATTTCAAAAAAAATTCAAAAAAAAATCGAAAAAAAAAATTTTCAATAAAAATTCAAAAAAAAATCGAAAAAAAAAATTTCGAAAAAATAAAAAAAAAATTTCAAAAAAAATAAAAAAAAAATCGAAAAAAAAATTTTCGAAAAAATAAAAAAAAAATTCAAAAAAAAAAATCGAAAAAAAAATTTTTCGAAAAAATAAAAAAAAATTTCAAAAAAAATTTTAAAAAAAATTTCAAAAAAAATTCAAAAAAAAATCGAAAAAAAAATTTTTCGAAAAAATAAAAAAAAAATTTAAAAAAAAATAAAAAAAAAAATCGAAAAAAAAAATTTTCGAAAAAATAAAAAAAAAAATTTCAAAAAAATATCAAAAAAAAATTTTTCAAAAAAAAAATTGAAAAAAAAAATTCAAAAAAAATTTAAAAAAAAATCGAAAAAAAAAATTTTCAAAAAAAAAATTGAAAAAAAAAATAAAAAAAAAATTTTCAAAAAAAAATTTCAAAAAAAATTCAAAAAAAAAATCGAAAAAAATTTTTTCGAAAAAATAAAAAAAAAATCAAAAAAAAAATCGAAAAAAAAAGTTTTCGAAAAAATAAAAAAAAAATCTCAAAAAAAATAAAAAAAAAAATTTCGAAAAAATAAAAAAAAAATTTCAAAAAAAAAATTCAAAAAAAAAATTCTAAAAAAATTCAAAAAAAAAATCGAAAAAAAAAATTTTCGAAAAAATAAAAAAAAAATTTCAAAAAAAATTTAAAAAAAATTTTCAAAAAAAAATTGAAAAAAAATTTCAAAAAAAATTCAAAAAAAATCGAAAAAAAAATTTTTCGAAAAAATAAAAAAAAAAATTTCAAAAAAAAAATTCAAAAAAAAATTCTAAAAAAATTCAAAAAAAAAATCGAAAAAAAAAAATTTTCGAAAAAATAAAAAAAAAATTTTAAAAAAAATTTAAAAAAAATTTTCAAAAAAAAATTGAAAAAAAATTTCAAAAAAAATTCAAAAAAAAATCGAAAAAAAAAATTTTCGAAAAAATAAAAAAAAAAATTTAAAAAAAAAAATTCAAAAAAAAATTTCAAAAAAAATTAAAAAAAAAATCGAAAAAAAAATTTTCGAAAAAATAAAAAAAAAATTCAAAAAAAATAAAAAAAAAATTTTCAAAAAAAAATTTCAAAAAAAATTCAAAAAAAAAATCGAAAAAAAAATTTTCGAAAAAATAAAAAAAAAATTCAAAAAAAAATCGAAAAAAATTTTTTCGAAAAAATGAAAAAAAATCTCAAAAAAAATAAAAAAAAAATCGAAAAAAAAATTTTTCGAAAAAATAAAAAAAATTTCAAAAAAAATTTTAAAAAAAATTTCAAAAAAAAATTGAAAAAAAATTTCAAAAAAAATTCAAAAAAAAATCGAAAAAAAAAATTTTCGAAAAAATAAAAAAAAAAATTTCAAAAAAAAATTGAAAAAAAAATTCAAAAAAAAAATCGAAAAAAAAATTTTTCGAAAAAATAAAAAAAAAATTTCAAAAAAAATAAAAAAAAATTTCAAAAAAAAATTTCAAAAAAAAATCGAAAAAAAAATTTTTCGAAAAAATAAAAAAAAAATTTCAAAAAAAAATCAAAAAAAAATTTTTCAAAAAAAAAATTGAAAAAAAATTCAAAAAAGATTAAAAAAAAAATCGAAAAAAAAAATTTTCAAAAAAAAAATTGAAAAAAAAATAAAAAAAAAATTTTCAAAAAAAAATTTCAAAAAAAATTTTAAAAAAATTTTCAAAAAAAAATTTCAAAAAAAATTCAAAAAAAAAATCGAAAAAAAAATTTTCGAAAAAATAAAAAAAAAATTCAAAAAAAAAATCGAAAAAAATTTTTTTCGAAAAAATGAAAAAAAATCTCAAAAAAAATTTAAAAAAAATCGAAAAAAAAATTTTTCGAAAAAATAAAAAAAATTTCAAAAAAAATTTTAAAAAAAAATTCAAAAAAAAATTGAAAAAAAATTTCAAAAAAAATTCAAAAAAAAAATGGAAAAAAAAAATTTTCGAAAAAAAAATTGAAAAAAAAATAAAAAAAAAATTTTCAAAAAAAAATTTCAAAAAAAATTTTAAAAAAATTTTCAAAAAAAAATTTCAAAAAAAATTCAAAAAAAAAAATCGAAAAAAAAATTTTCGAAAAAATAAAAAAAAAATTCAAAAAAAAAATCGAAAAAATTTTTTTTCGAAAAAATGAAAAAAAATCTCAAAAAAAATTTAAAAAAAAATCGAAAAAAAAATTTTTCGAAAAAATAAAAAAAATTTCAAAAAAAATTTTAAAAAAAAATTCAAAAAAAAATTGAAAAAAAATTTCAAAAAAAATTCAAAAAAAAAATGGAAAAAAAAAATTTTCGAAAAAATAAAAAAAAAATTTTCAAAAAAAAATTTCAAAAAAATTTCAAAAAAAATTCAAAAAAAAATCGAAAAAAAAAAATTTTCAATAAAAATTCAAAAAAAAATCTCAAAAAAAATTAAAAAAAAATCGAAAAAAAAATTTTTCGAAAAAATAAAAAAAATTTCAAAAAAAATTTTAAAAAAAATTTCAAAAAAAAATTGAAAAAAAATTTCAAAAAAAATTCAAAAAAAAATGGAAAAAAAAAATTTTCGAAAAAATAAAAAAAAAAATTTCAAAAAAAAATTTCAAAAAAAATTCAAAAAAAAATCGAAAAAAAAAAATTTTCAATAAAAATTAAAAAAAAAATCGAAAAAAAAAATTTCGAAAAAATAAAAAAAAAAATTCAAAAAAAATAAAAAAAAATCGAAAAAAAAATTTTCGAAAAAATAAAAAAAAAATTCAAAAAAAAAATCGAAAAAAAAATTTTTCGAAAAAATAAAAAAAAATTTCAAAAAAAATTTTAAAAAAAATTTCAAAAAAAATTCAAAAAAAAATTTTTCAAAAAAAAAATTGAAAAAAAAAATTCAAAAAAAATTAAAAAAAAAATCGAAAAAAAAATTTTCAAAAAATAAATTGAAAAAAAAAATAAAAAAAAAATTTTTCAAAAAAAAATTTCAAAAAAAATTCAAAAAAAAAATCGAAAAATTTTTTTTCGAAAAAATAAAAAAAAAAATCAAAAAAAAAATCGAAAAAAAAAGTTTTCGAAAAAATAAAAAAAAAATCTCAAAAAAAATAAAAAAAAAATTTTCGAAAAAATAAAAAAAAAATTTCAAAAAAAAAATTCAAAAAAAAAATTCTAAAAAAATTCAAAAAAAAAATCGAAAAAAAAAATTTTCGAAAAAATAAAAAAAAAATTTCAAAAAAAAATTGAAAAAAAAATTTCAAAAAAAATTCAAAAAAAAAATTTCAATAAAAATTCAAAAAAAAATCGAAAAAAAAAATTTCGAAAAAATAAAAAAAAAATTTCAAAAAAAATTAAAAAAAAATCGAAAAAAAAAATTTTCGAAAAAATAAAAAAAAAATTTTCAAAAAAAATTGAAAAAAAAATTCAAAAAAAAATCGAAAAAATAAAAAAAAAATTTCAAAAAAAATAAAAAAAAAAATTTCAAAAAAAAATTTCAAAAAAAAATCGAAAAAAAAATTTTTCGAAAAAATAAAAAAAAAATTTCAAAAAAAAATCAAAAAAAAAAATTGAAAAAAAAAATTCAAAAAAAATTAAAAAAAAAATCGAAAAAAAAAATTTTCAAAAAAAAAATTGAAAAAAAAAAATAAAAAAAAAATTTTCAAAAAAAAATTTCAAAAAAAATTTAAAAAAAATTTTCAAAAAAAAATTTCAAAAAAAATTCAAAAAAAAATCGAAAAAAAAATTTTCGAAAAAATAAAAAAAAAATTCAAAAAAAAAATCGAAAAAAAAATTTTTCGAAAAAATGAAAAAAAATCTCAAAAAAAATTCAAAAAAAAAATCGAAAAAAAAATTTTCGAAAAAATAAAAAAAAAATTCAAAAAAACAAATTTTCGAAAAAATGAAAAAAAATCTCAAAAAAAATTTAAAAAAAATCGAAAAAAAAATTTTTCGAAAAAATAAAAAAAATTTCAAAAAAAATTTTAAAAAAAATTTCAAAAAAAAATTGAAAAAAAATTTCAAAAAAAATTCAAAAAAAAATGGAAAAAAAAAATTTTCGAAAAAATAAAAAAAAAATTTTCAAAAAAAAATTGAAAAAAAAATTTCAAAAAAAATTCAAAAAAAAATCGAAAAAAAAAAATTTTCAATAAAAATTCAAAAAAAAATCGAAAAAAAAATTTTTCGAAAAAATAAAAAAAAATTTCAAAAAAAATTTTAAAAAAAATTTCAAAAGAAATTCAAAAAAAAATCGAAAAAAAAATTTTTCGAAAAAATAAAAAAAAAATTTAAAAAAAAAATAAAAAAAAAATCGAAAAAAAAAATTTTCGAAAAAATAAAAAAAAAAATTTAAAAAAAAAATCAAAAAAAAATTTTTCAAAAAAAAAATTGAAAAAAAAAATTCAAAAAAAATTAAAAAAAAAATCGAAAAAAAAAATTTTCAAAAAAAAAATTGAAAAAAAAAATAAAAAAAAAATTTTCAAAAAAAAATTTCAAAAAAAATTCAAAAAAAAAATCGAAAAAATTTTTTTCGAAAAAATAAAAAAAAAAATCAATAAAAAAATCGAAAAAAAAAGTTTTCGAAAAAATAAAAAAAAAATCTCAAAAAAAATAAAAAAAAATTTTTCGAAAAAATAAAAAAAAATTTCAAAAAAAAAATTCAAAAAAAAATTCTAAAAAAATTCAAAAAAAAAAATCGAAAAAAAAAATTTTCGAAAAAATAAAAAAAAAATTTCAAAAAAAATAAAAAAAAAATTTTCAAAAAAAAATTGAAAAAAAATTTCAAAAAAAATTCAAAAAAAAAATCGAAAAAAAAAATTTTCGAAAAAATAAAAAAAAAATTCAAAAAAAAAATCGAAAAAACAAATTTTCGAAAAAATGAAAAAAAATCTCAAAAAAAATTTTAAAAAAATCGAAAAAAAAATTTTTCGAAAAAATAAAAAAAATTTCAAAAAAAATTTTAAAAAAAATTTCAAAAAAAAATTGAAAAAAAATTTCAAAAAAAATTCAAAAAAAAATGGAAAAAAAAAAATTTTCGAAAAAATAAAAAAAAAATTTTCAAAAAAAAATTGAAAAAAAAATTTCAAAAAAAATTCAAAAAAAAATCGAAAAAAAAAAATTTTCAATAAAAATTAAAAAAAAAATCGAAAAAAAAAATTTCGAAAAAATAAAAAAAAAATTCAAAAAAAATAAAAAAAAAATCGAAAAAAAAAATTTCGAAAAAATAAAAAAAAAATCAAAAAAAAAATCGAAAAAAAATTTTTTCGAAAAAATAAAAAAAAAATTTCAAAAAAAATTTTAAAAAAAATTTCAAAAAAAATTCAAAAAAAAATCGAAAAAAAAATTTTTCGAAAAAATAAAAAAAAATTTAAAAAAAAAATAAAAAAAAAATCGAAAAACAAAATTTTCGAAAAAATAAAAAAAAAATTTCAAAAAAAAATCAAAAAAAAATTTTTCAAAAAAAAAATTGAAAAAAAAAATTCCAAAAAAATTAAAAAAAAAATCGAAAAAAAAAATTTTCGAAAAAAAATTGAAAAAAAAATAAAAAAAAAAAATTTCAAAAAAAAATTTCAAAAAAAATTCAAAAAAAAAATCGAAAAAAATTTTTTCGAAAAAATAAAAAAAAAATCAAAAAAAAAATCGAAAAAAAAAGTTTTCGAAAAAATAAAAAAAAAATAAAAAAAAAAATAAAAAAAAAATTTTCGAAAAAATAAAAAAAAAATTTCAAAAAAAAAATTCAAAAAAAAATTCTAAAAAAATTCAAAAAAAAAAATCGAAAAAAAAAATTTTCGAAAAAATAAAAAAAAAATTTCAAAAAAAATAAAAAAAAAATTTTCAAAAAAAAATTGAAAAAAAATTTCAAAAAAAATTCAAAAAAAAAATCGAAAAAAAAAATTTTCGAAAAAATAAAAAAAAAATTCAAAAAAAAAATCGAAAAAACAAATTTTCGAAAAAATGAAAAAAAATCTCAAAAAAAATTTAAAAAAATCGAAAAAAAAATTTTTCGAAAAAATAAAAAAAATTTCAAAAAAAATTTTAAAAAAAATTTCAAAAAAAAATTGAAAAAAAATTTCAAAAAAAATTCAAAAAAAAATGGAAAAAAAAAATTTTCGAAAAAATAAAAAAAAAAATTTCAAAAAAAAATTGAAAAAAAAATTTCAAAAAAAATTCAAAAAAAATCGAAAAAAAAAAATTTTCAATAAAAATTCAAAAAAAAATCGAAAAAAAAAATTTCGAAAAAATAAAAAAAAAAATTCAAAAAAAATAAAAAAAAAATCGAAAAAAAATTTTCGAAAAAATAAAAAAAAAATTCAAAAAAAAATCGAAAAAAAAATTTTTCGAAAAAATAAAAAAAAATTTCAAAAAAAATTTTAAAAAAAATTTCAAAAAAAAATCAAAAAAAATCGAAAAAAAAATTTTTCGAAAAAATAAAAAAAAATTTAAAAAAAAAATAAAAAAAAAATCGAAAAAAAAAATTTTCGAAAAAATAAAAAAAAAAATTTCAAAAAAAAATCAAAAAAAAATTTTTCAAAAAAAAAATTGAAAAAAAAAATTCCAAAAAAATTAAAAAAAAAATCGAAAAAAAAAATTTTCAAAAAAAAAATTGAAAAAAAAAATAAAAAAAAAAATTTTCAAAAAAAAATTTCAAAAAAAATTCAAAAAAAAAATCGAAAAAAATTTTTTCGAAAAAATAAAAAAAAAATCAAAAAAAAAATCGAAAAAAAAAGTTTTCGAAAAAATAAAAAAAAAATCTCAAAAAAAATAAAAAAAAAATTTTCGAAAAAATAAAAAAAAAATTCAAAAAAAATAAAAAAAAATCGAAAAAAAAATTTTCGAAAAAATAAAAAAAAAATTCAAAAAAAAAATCGAAAAAAAAATTTTTCGAAAAAATAAAAAAAAATTTCAAAAAAAATTTAAAAAAAAATTTCAAAAAAAATTCAAAAAAAAATTTTTCAAAAAAAAAATTGAAAAAAAAAATTCAAAAAAAATTTTCAAAAAAAAATTTCAAAAAAAATTCAAAAAAAAAATCGAAAAAAATTTTTTCGAAAAAATAAAAAAAAAAATCAAAAAAAAAATCGAAAAAAAAAGTTTTCGAAAAAATAAAAAAAAAATCTCAAAAAAAATTTCAAAAAAAATTTTAAAAAAAATTTCAAAAAAAATTCAAAAAAAAATTTTTCAAAAAAAAAATTGAAAAAAAAAATTCAAAAAAAATTTTCAAAAAAAAATTTCAAAAAAAATTCAAAAAAAAATCGAAAAAAAATTTTTCGAAAAAATAAAAAAAAAAATCAAAAAAAAAATCGAAAAAAAAAGTTTTCGAAAAAATAAAAAAAAAATCTCAAAAAAAATAAAAAAAAATTTTTCGAAAAAATAAAAAAAAATTTCAAAAAAAATTTAAAAAAAAATTTCAAAAAAAATTCAAAAAAAAATTTTTCAAAAAAAAAATTGAAAAAAAAAATAAAAAAAAAATTTTCAAAAAAAAATTTCAAAAAAAATTCAAAAAAAAAATCGAAAAAAATTTTTTCGAAAAAATAAAAAAAAAAATCAAAAAAAAAATCGAAAAAAAAAGTTTTCGAAAAAATAAAAAAAAAATCTCAAAAAAAATTTCAAAAAAAATTTAAAAAAAAATTTCAAAAAAAATTCAAAAAAAAATTTTTCAAAAAAAAAATTGAAAAAAAAAATTCAAAAAAAATTTTCAAAAAAAAATTTCAAAAAAAATTCAAAAAAAAATCGAAAAAAATTTTTTCGAAAAAATAAAAAAAAAAATCAAAAAAAAAATCGAAAAAAAAAGTTTTCGAAAAAATAAAAAAAAAATCTCAAAAAAAATTAAAAAAAAATTTTCGAAAAAAGAAAAAAAAAATTTCAAAAAAAAAATTCAAAAAAAAAATTCTAAAAAAATTCAAAAAAAAAAATCGAAAAAAAAAATTTTCGAAAAAATAAAAAAAAAATTTCAAAAAAAATAAAAAAAAAATTTTCAAAAAAAAATTGAAAAAAAATTTCAAAAAAAATTCAAAAAAAAAATCGAAAAAAAAAATTTTCGAAAAAATAAAAAAAAAAATTTCAAAAAAAATATTCAAAAAAAAATTCTGAAAAAATTCAAAAAAAAAATCGAAAAAACAAAATTTTTCGAAAAAATAAAAAAAAAATTTCAAAAAAAATTTTAAAAAAATTTTCAAAAAAAAATTGAAAAAAAATTTCAAAAAAAATTCAAAAAAAAATCGAAAAAAATAATTTTCGAAAAAATAAAAAAAAAAATTTCAAAAAAAAAATTCAAAAAAAAATTTAAAAAAAAATTCAAAAAAAAAATCGAAAAAAAAATTTTCGAAAAAATAAAAAAAAAATTCAAAAAAAAAATCGAAAAAATAAAAAAAAATCTCAAAAAAAATAAAAAAAAAATCGAAAAAAAAATTTTTCGAAAAAATAGAAAAAAAAATTCAAAAAAAAAATTTTCAAAAAAAAATTTCAAAAAAAATTCAAAAAAAAAATTTCAAAAAAAAAAAAAAAAAATTTCAAAAAAAAATCAAAAAAAAATTTTCAAAAAAAAATTGAAAAAAAAATTTTTCGAAAAAATAGAAAAAAAAATTCAAAAAAAAAATTTTCAAAAAAAAATTTCAAAAAAAATTCAAAAAAAAAAATTTAAAAAAAAAAAAAAAAAAAATTTCAAAAAAAAAATCAAAAAAAAATTTTCAAAAAAAAATTCAAAAAAAAATCGAAAAAAAAAAATTTTCGAAAAAATAAAAAAAAAAATTTCAAAAAAAAATTGAAAAAAAATTCAAAAAAAAAATCGAAAAAAAAATTTTTCGAAAAAATAAAAAAAAAAATTTCAAAAAAAATTAAAAAAAAAATTTCAAAAAAAAATTTCAAAAAAAATTCAAAAAAAAATCTAAAAAAAATTTTTTCGAAAAAATAAAAAAAAAATTTCAAAAAAAAATCAAAAAAAATTTTTCAAAAAAAAAATTGAAAAAAAAAATTCAAAAAAAATTAAAAAAAAAATCGAAAAAAAAAATTTTCGAAAAAAAAATAAAAAAAAAATTTTCAAAAAAAATTTTCAAAAAAAAATTTCTAAAAAAATTTAAAAAAAATTTTCAAAAAAAAATTTTCAAAAAAAAATTTCAAAAAAAATTCAAAAAAAAAATCGAAAAAAAAATTTTCGAAAAAATAAAAAAAAAATTCAAAAAAAAAATCGAAAAAAAAATTTTTCGAAAAAATGAAAAAAAATCTCAAAAAAAATTCAAAAAAAAAATCGAAAAAAAAATTTTCGAAAAAATAAAAAAAAAATTCAAAAAAAAAATCGAAAAAAAAATTTTTCGAAAAAATGAAAAAAAATCTCAAAAAAAATTTTAAAAAAATCGAAAAAAAATTTTTTCGAAAAAATAAAAAAAATTTCAAAAAAAATTTTTAAAAAAAATTTCAAAAAAAAATTGAAAAAAAATTTCAAAAAAAATTCAAAAAAAATGGAAAAAAAAAATTTTCGAAAAAATAAAAAAAAAATTTTCAAAAAAAAATTTCAAAAAAAAATCAAAAAAAAATTTTTCAAAAAAAAAATGAAAAAAAAAATTCCAAAAAAATTTAAAAAAAAATCGAAAAAAAAAATTTTCGAAAAAAAAATTGAAAAAAAAATAAAAAAAAAAATTTTCAAAAAAAAATTTCAAAAAAAATTCAAAAAAAAAATCGAAAAAAATTTTTTCGAAAAAATAAAAAAAAAATCAAAAAAAAAATCGAAAAAAAAAGTTTTCGAAAAAATAAAAAAAAAATAAAAAAAAAAATAAAAAAAAAATTTTCGAAAAAATAAAAAAAAAATTTCAAAAAAAAAATTCAAAAAAAAATTCTAAAAAAATTCAAAAAAAAAAATCGAAAAAAAAAATTTTCGAAAAAATAAAAAAAAAATTTCAAAAAAAATAAAAAAAAAATTTTCAAAAAAAAATTGAAAAAAAATTTCAAAAAAAATTCAAAAAAAAATCGAAAAAAAAAATTTTCGAAAAAATAAAAAAAAAATTCAAAAAAAAAATCGAAAAAACAAATTTTCGAAAAAATGAAAAAAAATCTCAAAAAAAATTTAAAAAAAATCGAAAAAAAAATTTTTCGAAAAAATAAAAAAAATTTCAAAAAAAATTTTAAAAAAAATTTCAAAAAAAAATTGAAAAAAAATTTCAAAAAAAATTCAAAAAAAAAATGGAAAAAAATTTTTTCGAAAAAATAAAAAAAAAAATCAAAAAAAAAATCGAAAAAAAAAGTTTTCGAAAAAATAAAAAAAAAATCTCAAAAAAAATAAAAAAAAAATTTTCGAAAAAATAAAAAAAAAATTTCAAAAAAAAAATTCAAAAAAAAAATTCTAAAAAAATTCAAAAAAAAAAATCGAAAAAAAAAATTTTCGAAAAAATAAAAAAAAATTTCAAAAAAAATAAAAAAAAAATTTTCAAAAAAAAATTGAAAAAAAATTTCAAAAAAAATTCAAAAAAAAAATCGAAAAAAAAAATTTTCGAAAAAAAAATTTCAAAAAAAATAAAAAAAAAATTTTCAAAAAAAAATTGAAAAAAAATTTCAAAAAAAATTCAAAAAAAAAATCGAAAAAAAAAATTTTCAAAAAAAAAATTGAAAAAAAAAATAAAAAAAAAAATTTTCAAAAAAAAATTTCAAAAAAAATTCAAAAAAAAAATGGAAAAAAATTTTTTCGAAAAAATAAAAAAAAAAATCAAAAAAAAAATCGAAAAAAAAAGTTTTCGAAAAAATAAAAAAAAAATCTCAAAAAAAATAAAAAAAAAATTTTCGAAAAAATAAAAAAAAAATTTCAAAAAAAAAATTCAAAAAAAAAATTCTAAAAAAATTCAAAAAAAAAAATCGAAAAAAAAAATTTTCGAAAAAATAAAAAAAAAATTTCAAAAAAAATAAAAAAAAAATTTTCAAAAAAAAATTGAAAAAAAATTTCAAAAAAAATTCAAAAAAAAAATCGAAAAAAAAAATTTTCGAAAAAATAAAAAAAAAAATTTCAAAAAAAATATTCAAAAAAAAATTCTAAAAAAAAAAAATTTCAAAAAAAATTTAAAAAAAATTTTCAAAAAAAAATTCAAAAAAAATTTCAAAAAAAATTCAAAAAAAAATCGAAAAAAAAAATTTTCGAAAAAATAAAAAAAAAAATTTCAAAAAAAAAATTCAAAAAAAAATTTCAAAAAAAATTCAAAAAAAAAATCGAAAAAAAAATTTTCGAAAAAATAAAAAAAAAATTCAAAAAAAAAATCGAAAAAATAAAAAAAAATCTCAAAAAAAATAAAAAAAAAATCGAAAAAAAAATTTTTCGAAAAAATAGAAAAAAAAATTCAAAAAAAAAAATTTTCAAAAAAAAATTTCAAAAAAAATTCAAAAAAAAAAATTTCAAAAAAAAAAAAAAAAAAATTTCAAAAAAAAAATCAAAAAAAAATTTTCAAAAAAAAAATTGAAAAAAAAATTTCAAAAAAAATTCAAAAAAAAATCGAAAAAAAAAAATTTTCGAAAAAATAAAAAAAAAAAATTCAAAAAAAAATTGAAAAAAAATTCAAAAAAAAAATCGAAAAAAAAATTTTTCGAAAAAATAAAAAAAAAAATTTCAAAAAAAATTAAAAAAAAAATTTCAAAAAAAAATTTCAAAAAAAATTCAAAAAAAAATCGAAAAAAAATTTTTTCGAAAAAATAAAAAAAAAATCAAAAAAAAATCAAAAAAAATTTTTCAAAAAAAAAATTGAAAAAAAAAAATTCAAAAAAAATTAAAAAAAAAATCGAAAAAAAAAATTTTCAAAAAAAAAATTGAAAAAAAAAATAAAAAAAAAATTTTCAAAAAAAAATTTCTAAAAAAATTTAAAAAAAATTTTCAAAAAAAAATTTCAAAAAAAATTCAAAAAAAAAATCGAAAAAAAAATTTTCGAAAAAATAAAAAAAAAATTCAAAAAAAAAATCGAAAAAAAAATTTTTCGAAAAAATGAAAAAAAATCTCAAAAAAAATTTAAAAAAAATCGAAAAAAAATTTTTTCGAAAAAATAAAAAAAATTTCAAAAAAAATTTTTAAAAAAAATTTCAAAAAAAAATTGAAAAAAAATTTCAAAAAAAATTCAAAAAAAATGGAAAAAAAAAATTTTCGAAAAAATAAAAAAAAAATTTTCAAAAAAAAATTGAAAAAAAAATTTCAAAAAAAATTCAAAAAAAAATTTTCAATAAAAATTCAAAAAAAATCGAAAAAAAAAATTTCGAAAAAATAAAAAAAAAATTTCAAAAAAAATAAAAAAAAAATCGAAAAAAAAAATTTTCGAAAAAATAAAAAAAAAATTTCAAAAAAAAATTGAAAAAAAATTCAAAAAAAAAATCGAAAAAAAAATTTTTCGAAAAAATAAAAAAAAAAATTTCAAAAAAAATTTTAAAAAAAATTTCAAAAAAAAATTTCAAAAAAAATTCAAAAAAAAATCGAAAAAAAATTTTTTCGAAAAAATAAAAAAAAAATTTCAAAAAAAAATCAAAAAAAATTTTTCAAAAAAAAAATTGAAAAAAAAAATTCAAAAAAAATTAAAAAAAAAATCGAAAAAAAAAATTTTCAAAAAAAAAATTGAAAAAAAAAATTAAAAAAAAAATTTCAAAAAAAAATTTCTAAAAAAATTTAAAAAAAATTTTCAAAAAAAAATTTCAAAAAAAATTCAAAAAAAAAATTTTCGAAAAAATAAAAAAAAAATTCAAAAAAAAAATCGAAAAAAAAAATTTTCGAAAAAATGAAAAAAAATCTCAAAAAAAATTCAAAAAAAAAATCGAAAAAAAAATTTTCGAAAAAATAAAAAAAAAATTCAAAAAAAAAATCGAAAAAAAAATTTTTCGAAAAAATGAAAAAAAATCTCAAAAAAAATTTAAAAAAAATCGAAAAAAAATTTTTTCGAAAAAATAAAAAAAATTTCAAAAAAAATTTTAAAAAAAAATTTCAAAAAAAAATTGAAAAAAAATTTCAAAAAAAATTCAAAAAAAATGGAAAAAAAAAATTTTCGAAAAAATAAAAAAAAAAATTTCAAAAAAAAATTTCAAAAAAAAATCAAAAAAAAATTTTTCAAAAAAAAAATGAAAAAAAAAATTCCAAAAAAATTAAAAAAAAAATCGAAAAAAAAAATTTTCGAAAAAAAAATTGAAAAAAAAATAAAAAAAAAAATTTTCAAAAAAAAATTTCAAAAAAAATTCAAAAAAAAAATCGAAAAAAATTTTTTCGAAAAAATAAAAAAAAAATCAAAAAAAAAATCGAAAAAAAAAGTTTTCGAAAAAATAAAAAAAAAATAAAAAAAAAAATAAAAAAAAAATTTTCGAAAAAATAAAAAAAAAATTTCAAAAAAAAAATTCAAAAAAAAATTCTAAAAAAATTCAAAAAAAAAAATCGAAAAAAAAAATTTTCGAAAAAATAAAAAAAAAATTCAAAAAAAAAATCGAAAAAAAAAATTTTCGAAAAAATGAAAAAAAATCTCAAAAAAAATTCAAAAAAAAAATCGAAAAAAAAATTTTCGAAAAAATAAAAAAAAAATTCAAAAAAAAAATCGAAAAAAAAATTTTTCGAAAAAATGAAAAAAAATCTCAAAAAAAATTTAAAAAAAATCGAAAAAAAATTTTTTCGGAAAAATAAAGAAAATTTCAAAAAAAATTTAAAAAAAAAATTTCAAAAAAAAATTGAAAAAAAATTTCAAAAAAAATTCAAAAAAAATGGAAAAAAAAAATTTTCGAAAAAATAAAAAAAAAAATTTCAAAAAAAAATTTCAAAAAAAAATCAAAAAAAAATTTTTCAAAAAAAAAATGAAAAAAAAAATTCCAAAAAAATTAAAAAAAAAATCGAAAAAAAAAATTTTCGAAAAAAAAATTGAAAAAAAAATAAAAAAAAAAATTTTCAAAAAAAAATTTCAAAAAAAATTCAAAAAAAAAATCGAAAAAAATTTTTTCGAAAAAATAAAAAAAAAATCAAAAAAAAAATCGAAAAAAAAAGTTTTCGAAAAAATAAAAAAAAAATAAAAAAAAAAATAAAAAAAAAATTTTCGAAAAAATAAAAAAAAAATTTCAAAAAAAAAATTCAAAAAAAAATTCTAAAAAAATTCAAAAAAAAAAATCGAAAAAAAAAATTTTCGAAAAAATAAAAAAAAAATTCAAAAAAAAAATCGAAAAAAAAAATTTTCGAAAAAATGAAAAAAAATCTCAAAAAAAATTCAAAAAAAAAATCGAAAAAAAATTTTTCGAAAAAATAAAAAAAAAATTCAAAAAAAAAATCGAAAAAAAAATTTTTCGAAAAAATGAAAAAAAATCTCAAAAAAAATTTAAAAAAAATCGAAAAAAAATTTTTTCGAAAAAATAAAGAAAATTTCAAAAAAAATTTTAAAAAAAAATTTCAAAAAAAAAAAAAAAAAATTTCAAAAAAAAATCAAAAAAAAATTTTCAAAAAAAAATTGAAAAAAAAATTTTTCGAAAAAATAGAAAAAAAAATTCAAAAAAAAAATTTTCAAAAAAAAATTTCAAAAAAAATTCAAAAAAAAAAATTTAAAAAAAAAAAAAAAAAAAAATTCAAAAAAAAAATCAAAAAAAAATTTTCAAAAAAAAATTCAAAAAAAAATCGAAAAAAAAAAATTTTCGAAAAAATAAAAAAAAAAATTTCAAAAAAAAATTGAAAAAAAATTCAAAAAAAAAATCGAAAAAAAAATTTTTCGAAAAAATAAAAAAAAAAATTTCAAAAAAAATTAAAAAAAAAATTTCAAAAAAAAATTTCAAAAAAAATTCAAAAAAAAATCTAAAAAAAATTTTTTCGAAAAAATAAAAAAAAAATTTCAAAAAAAAATCAAAAAAAATTTTTCAAAAAAAAAATTGAAAAAAAAAATTCAAAATAAATTAAAAAAAAAATCGAAAAAAAAAATTTTCGAAAAAAAAATAAAAAAAAAATTTTCAAAAAAAATTTTCAAAAAAAAATTTCTAAAAAAATTTAAAAAAAATTTTCAAAAAAAAATTTCAAAAAAAATTCAAAAAAAAAATCGAAAAAAAAATTTTCGAAAAAATAAAAAAAAAATTCAAAAAAAAAATCGAAAAAAAAATTTTTCGAAAAAATGAAAAAAAATCTCAAAAAAAATTCAAAAAAAAAATCGAAAAAAAAATTTTCGAAAAAATAAAAAAAAAATTCAAAAAAAAAATCGAAAAAAAATTTTTTCGAAAAAATGAAAAAAAATCTCAAAAAAAATTTTAAAAAAATCGAAAAAAAATTTTTTCGAAAAAATAAAAAAAATTTCAAAAAAAATTTTTAAAAAAAATTTCAAAAAAAAATTGAAAAAAAATTTCAAAAAAAATTCAAAAAAAATGGAAAAAAAAAATTTTCGAAAAAATAAAAAAAAAATTTTCAAAAAAAAATTTCAAAAAAAAATCAAAAAAAAATTTTTCAAAAAAAAAATGAAAAAAAAAATTCCAAAAAAATTTAAAAAAAAATCGAAAAAAAAAATTTTCGAAAAAAAAATTGAAAAAAAAATAAAAAAAAAAATTTTCAAAAAAAAATTTCAAAAAAAATTCAAAAAAAAAATCGAAAAAAATTTTTTCGAAAAAATAAAAAAAAAATCAAAAAAAAAATCGAAAAAAAAAGTTTTCGAAAAAATAAAAAAAAAATAAAAAAAAAAATAAAAAAAAAATTTTCGAAAAAATAAAAAAAAAATTTCAAAAAAAAAATTCAAAAAAAAATTCTAAAAAAATTCAAAAAAAAAAATCGAAAAAAAAAATTTTCGAAAAAATAAAAAAAAAATTTCAAAAAAAATAAAAAAAAAATTTTCAAAAAAAAATTGAAAAAAAATTTCAAAAAAAATTCAAAAAAAAAATCGAAAAAAAAAATTTTCGAAAAAATAAAAAAAAAATTCAAAAAAAAAATCGAAAAAACAAATTTTCGAAAAAATGAAAAAAAATCTCAAAAAAAATTTAAAAAAAATCGAAAAAAAAATTTTTCGAAAAAATAAAAAAAATTTCAAAAAAAATTTTAAAAAAAATTTCAAAAAAAAATTGAAAAAAAATTTCAAAAAAAATTCAAAAAAAAATGGAAAAAAAAAATTTTCGAAAAAATAAAAAAAAAAATTTCAAAAAAAAATTGAAAAAAAAATTTCAAAAAAAATTCAAAAAAAAAATCGAAAAAAATTTTTTTCGAAAAAATAAAAAAAAATTTAAAAAAAAAATAAAAAAAAAAATCGAAAAAAAAAATTTTCGAAAAAATAAAAAAAAAAATTTCAAAAAAAAATCAAAAAAAAATTTTTCAAAAAAAAAATTGAAAAAAAAAATTCCAAAAAAATTTAAAAAAAAATCGAAAAAAAAAATTTTCAAAAAAAAAATTGAAAAAAAAAATAAAAAAAAAAATTTTCAAAAAAAAATTTCAAAAAAAATTCAAAAAAAAAATCGAAAAAAATTTTTTCGAAAAAATAAAAAAAAAAATCAAAAAAAAAATCGAAAAAAAAAGTTTTCGAAAAAATAAAAAAAAAATCTCAAAAAAAATAAAAAAAAAATTTTCGAAAAAATAAAAAAAAAATTCAAAAAAAATAAAAAAAAATCGAAAAAAAAAATTTCGAAATAATAAAAAAAAAATTCAAAAAAAAAATCGAAAAAAAAATTTTTCGAAAAAATAAAAAAAAATTTCAAAAAAAATTAAAAAAAAAATTTCAAAAAAAATTCAAAAAAAAATTTTTCAAAAAAAAAATTGAAAAAAAAAATTCAAAAAAAATTAAAAAAAAAATCGAAAAAAAAAATTTTCAAAAAAAAAATTGAAAAAAAAAATAAAAAAAAAAATTTTCAAAAAAAAATTTCAAAAAAAATTCAAAAAAAAAATGGAAAAAAATTTTTTCGAAAAAATAAAAAAAAAAATCAAAAAAAAAATCGAAAAAAAAAGTTTTCGAAAAAATAAAAAAAAAATCTCAAAAAAAATAAAAAAAAAATTTTCGAAAAAATAAAAAAAAAATTTCAAAAAAAAAATTCAAAAAAAAAATTCTAAAAAAATTCAAAAAAAAAAATCGAAAAAAAAAATTTTCGAAAAAATAAAAAAAAAATTTCAAAAAAAATAAAAAAAAAATTTTCAAAAAAAAATTGAAAAAAAATTTCAAAAAAAATTCAAAAAAAAAATCGAAAAAAAAAATTTTCGAAAAAATAAAAAAAAAAATTTCAAAAAAAATATTCAAAAAAAAATTCTAAAAAAAAAAAATTTCAAAAAAAATTTAAAAAAAATTTTCAAAAAAAAATTCAAAAAAAATTTCAAAAAAAATTCAAAAAAAAATCGAAAAAAAAAATTTTCGAAAAAATAAAAAAAAAAATTTCAAAAAAAAAATTCAAAAAAAAATTTCAAAAAAAATTCAAAAAAAAAATCGAAAAAAAAATTTTCGAAAAAATAAAAAAAAAATTCAAAAAAAAAATCGAAAAAATAAAAAAAAATCTCAAAAAAAATAAAAAAAAAATCGAAAAAAAAATTTTTCGAAAAAATAGAAAAAAAAATTCAAAAAAAAAAATTTTCAAAAAAAAATTTCAAAAAAAATTCAAAAAAAAAAATTTCAAAAAAAAAAAAAAAAAAATTTCAAAAAAAAAATCAAAAAAAAATTTTCAAAAAAAAAATTGAAAAAAAAATTTCAAAAAAAATTCAAAAAAAAATCGAAAAAAAAAAATTTTCGAAAAAATAAAAAAAAAAAATTCAAAAAAAAATTGAAAAAAAATTCAAAAAAAAAATCGAAAAAAAAATTTTTCGAAAAAATAAAAAAAAAAATTTCAAAAAAAATTAAAAAAAAAATTTCAAAAAAAAATTTCAAAAAAAATTCAAAAAAAAATCGAAAAAAAATTTTTTCGAAAAAATAAAAAAAAAATCAAAAAAAAATCAAAAAAAATTTTTCAAAAAAAAAATTGAAAAAAAAAAATTCAAAAAAAATTAAAAAAAAAATCGAAAAAAAAAATTTTCAAAAAAAAAATTGAAAAAAAAAATAAAAAAAAAATTTTCAAAAAAAAATTTCTAAAAAAATTTAAAAAAAATTTTCAAAAAAAAATTTCAAAAAAAATTCAAAAAAAAAATCGAAAAAAAAATTTTCGAAAAAATAAAAAAAAAATTCAAAAAAAAAATCGAAAAAAAAATTTTTCGAAAAAATGAAAAAAAATCTCAAAAAAAATTTAAAAAAAATCGAAAAAAAATTTTTTCGAAAAAATAAAAAAAATTTCAAAAAAAATTTTTAAAAAAAATTTCAAAAAAAAATTGAAAAAAAATTTCAAAAAAAATTCAAAAAAAATGGAAAAAAAAAATTTTCGAAAAAATAAAAAAAAAATTTTCAAAAAAAAATTGAAAAAAAAATTTCAAAAAAAATTCAAAAAAAAATTTTCAATAAAAATTCAAAAAAAATCGAAAAAAAAAATTTCGAAAAAATAAAAAAAAAATTTCAAAAAAAATAAAAAAAAAATCGAAAAAAAAAATTTTCGAAAAAATAAAAAAAAAATTTCAAAAAAAAATTGAAAAAAAATTCAAAAAAAAAATCGAAAAAAAAATTTTTCGAAAAAATAAAAAAAAAAATTTCAAAAAAAATTTTAAAAAAAATTTCAAAAAAAAATTTCAAAAAAAATTCAAAAAAAAATCGAAAAAAAATTTTTTCGAAAAAATAAAAAAAAAATTTCAAAAAAAAATCAAAAAAAATTTTTCAAAAAAAAAATTGAAAAAAAAAATTCAAAAAAAATTAAAAAAAAAATCGAAAAAAAAAATTTTCAAAAAAAAAATTGAAAAAAAAAATTAAAAAAAAAATTTCAAAAAAAAATTTCTAAAAAAATTTAAAAAAAATTTTCAAAAAAAAATTTCAAAAAAAATTCAAAAAAAAAATTTTCGAAAAAATAAAAAAAAAATTCAAAAAAAAAATCGAAAAAAAAAATTTTCGAAAAAATGAAAAAAAATCTCAAAAAAAATTCAAAAAAAAAATCGAAAAAAAAATTTTCGAAAAAATAAAAAAAAAATTCAAAAAAAAAATCGAAAAAAAAATTTTTCGAAAAAATGAAAAAAAATCTCAAAAAAAATTTAAAAAAAATCGAAAAAAAATTTTTTCGAAAAAATAAAAAAAATTTCAAAAAAAATTTTAAAAAAAAATTTCAAAAAAAAATTGAAAAAAAATTTCAAAAAAAATTCAAAAAAAATGGAAAAAAAAAATTTTCGAAAAAATAAAAAAAAAAATTTCAAAAAAAAATTTCAAAAAAAAATCAAAAAAAAATTTTTCAAAAAAAAAATGAAAAAAAAAATTCCAAAAAAATTAAAAAAAAAATCGAAAAAAAAAATTTTCGAAAAAAAAATTGAAAAAAAAATAAAAAAAAAAATTTTCAAAAAAAAATTTCAAAAAAAATTCAAAAAAAAAATCGAAAAAAATTTTTTCGAAAAAATAAAAAAAAAATCAAAAAAAAAATCGAAAAAAAAAGTTTTCGAAAAAATAAAAAAAAAATAAAAAAAAAAATAAAAAAAAAATTTTCGAAAAAATAAAAAAAAAATTTCAAAAAAAAAATTCAAAAAAAAATTCTAAAAAAATTCAAAAAAAAAAATCGAAAAAAAAAATTTTAGAAAAAATAAAAAAAAAATTCAAAAAAAAAATCGAAAAAAAAAATTTTCGAAAAAATGAAAAAAAATCTCAAAAAAAATTCAAAAAAAAAATCGAAAAAAAAATTTTCGAAAAAATAAAAAAAAAATTCAAAAAAAAAATCGAAAAAAAAATTTTTCGAAAAAATGAAAAAAAATCTCAAAAAAAATTTAAAAAAAATCGAAAAAAAATTTTTTCGGAAAAATAAAGAAAATTTCAAAAAAAATTTAAAAAAAAAATTTCAAAAAAAAATTGAAAAAAAATTTCAAAAAAAATTCAAAAAAAATGGAAAAAAAAAATTTTCGAAAAAATAAAAAAAAAAATTTCAAAAAAAAATTTCAAAAAAAAATCAAAAAAAAATTTTTCAAAAAAAAAATGAAAAAAAAAATTCCAAAAAAATTAAAAAAAAAATCGAAAAAAAAAATTTTCGAAAAAAAAATTGAAAAAAAAATAAAAAAAAAAATTTTCAAAAAAAAATTTCAAAAAAAATTCAAAAAAAAAATCGAAAAAAATTTTTTCGAAAAAATAAAAAAAAAATCAAAAAAAAAATCGAAAAAAAAAGTTTTCGAAAAAATAAAAAAAAAATAAAAAAAAAAATAAAAAAAAAATTTTCGAAAAAATAAAAAAAAAATTTCAAAAAAAAAATTCAAAAAAAAATTCTAAAAAAATTCAAAAAAAAAAATCGAAAAAAAAAATTTTCGAAAAAATAAAAAAAAAATTCAAAAAAAAAATCGAAAAAAAAAATTTTCGAAAAAATGAAAAAAAATCTCAAAAAAAATTCAAAAAAAAAATCGAAAAAAAATTTTTCGAAAAAATAAAAAAAAAATTCAAAAAAAAAATCGAAAAAAAAATTTTTCGAAAAAATGAAAAAAAATCTCAAAAAAAATTTAAAAAAAATCGAAAAAAAATTTTTTCGAAAAAATAAAGAAAATTTCAAAAAAAATTTTAAAAAAAAATTTCAAAAAAAAATTGAAAAAAAATTTCAAAAAAAATTAAAAAAAAATGGAAAAAAAAAATTTTCGAAAAAATAAAAAAAAAAATTTCAAAAAAAAATTTCAAAAAAAAATCAAAAAAAAATTTTTCAAAAAAAAAATGAAAAAAAAAATTCCAAAAAAATTTAAAAAAAAATCGAAAAAAAAAATTTTCGAAAAAAAAATTGAAAAAAAAATAAAAAAAAAAATTTTCAAAAAAAAATTTCAAAAAAAATTCAAAAAAAAAATCGAAAAAAATTTTTTCGAAAAAATAAAAAAAAATCAAAAAAAAAATCGAAAAAAAAAGTTTTCGAAAAAATAAAAAAAAAATAAAAAAAAAAATAAAAAAAAAATTTTCGAAAAAATAAAAAAAAAATTTCAAAAAAAAAATTCAAAAAAAAATTCTAAAAAAATTCAAAAAAAAAAATCGAAAAAAAAAATTTTCGAAAAAATAAAAAAAAAATTTCAAAAAAAATAAAAAAAAAATTTTCAAAAAAAAATTGAAAAAAAATTTCAAAAAAAATTCAAAAAAAAAATTGAAAAAAAAAATTTTCGAAAAAATAAAAAAAAAATTCAAAAAAAAAATCGAAAAAACAAATTTTCGAAAAAATGAAAAAAAATCTCAAAAAAAATTTAAAAAAAATCGAAAAAAAAATTTTTCGAAAAAATAAAAAAAATTTCAAAAAAAATTTTAAAAAAAATTTCAAAAAAAAATTGAAAAAAAATTTCAAAAAAAATTCAAAAAAAAATGGAAAAAAAAAATTTTCGAAAAAATAAAAAAAAAAATTTCAAAAAAAAATTGAAAAAAAAATTTCAAAAAAAATTCAAAAAAAAATCGAAAAAAAAAAATTTTCAATAAAAATTCAAAAAAAAATCGAAAAAAAAATTTCGAAAAAATAAAAAAAAAAATTCAAAAAAAATAAAAAAAAAATCGAAAAAAAAATTTTCGAAAAAATAAAAAAAAAATTCAAAAAAAAAATCGAAAAAAAAATTTTTCGAAAAAATAAAAAAAAATTTCAAAAAAAATTTTAAAAAAAATTTCAAAAAAAAATCAAAAAAAAATCGAAAAAAATTTTTTTCGAAAAAATAAAAAAAAATTTAAAAAAAAAATAAAAAAAAAATCGAAAAAAAAAATTTTCGAAAAAATAAAAAAAAAAATTTCAAAAAAAAATCAAAAAAAAATTTTTCAAAAAAAAAATTGAAAAAAAAAATTCCAAAAAAATTTAAAAAAAAATCGAAAAAAAAAATTTTCAAAAAAAAAATTGAAAAAAAAAATAAAAAAAAAAATTTTCAAAAAAAAATTTCAAAAAAAATTCAAAAAAAAAATCGAAAAAAATTTTTTCGAAAAAATAAAAAAAAAAATCAAAAAAAAAATCGAAAAAAAAAGTTTTCGAAAAAATAAAAAAAAAATCTCAAAAAAAATAAAAAAAAAATTCAAAAAAAATAAAAAAAAATCGAAAAAAAAATTTTCGAAAAAATAAAAAAAAAATTCAAAAAAAAAATCGAAAAAAAAATTTTTCGAAAAAATAAAAAAAAATTTCAAAAAAAATTTTAAAAAAAATTTCAAAAAAAATTCAAAAAAAAATTTTTCAAAAAAAAAATTGAAAAAAAAAATTCAAAAAAAATTAAAAAAAAAATCGAAAAAAAAAATTTTCAAAAAAAAAATTGAAAAAAAAAATAAAAAAAAAAATTTTCAAAAAAAAATTTCAAAAAAAATTCAAAAAAAAAATGGAAAAAAATTTTTTCGAAAAAATAAAAAAAAAAATCAAAAAAAAAATCGAAAAAAAAAGTTTTCGAAAAAATAAAAAAAAAATCTCAAAAAAAATAAAAAAAAAAATTTCGAAAAAATAAAAAAAAAATTTCAAAAAAAAAATTCAAAAAAAAATTCTAAAAAAATTCAAAAAAAAAAATCGAAAAAAAAATTTTTCGAAAAAATAAAAAAAAAATTTCAAAAAAAATAAAAAAAAAATTTTCAAAAAAAAATTGAAAAAAAATTTCAAAAAAAATTCAAAAAAAAAATCGAAAAAAAAAATTTTCGAAAAAATAAAAAAAAAAATTTCAAAAAAAATATTCAAAAAAAAATTCTAAAAAAAAAAAATTTTCGAAAAAATAAAAAAAAAATTTCAAAAAATATTTTAAAAAAATTTTCAAAAAAAAATTGAAAAAAAATTTCAAAAAAAATTCAAAAAAAAATCGAAAAAAAAAATTTTCGAAAAAATAAAAAAAAAAATTTCAAAAAAAAAATTCAAAAAAAAATTTCAAAAAAAATTCAAAAAAAAAATCGAAAAAAAAATTTTCGAAAAAATAAAAAAAAAATTCAAAAAAAAAATCGAAAAAATAAAAAAAAATCTCAAAAAAAATAAAAAAAAAATCGAAAAAAAAATTTTTCGAAAAAATAGAAAAAAAATTCAAAAAAAAAAATTTTCAAAAAAAAATTTCAAAAAAAATTCAAAAAAAAAAAATTTCAAAAAAAATTCAAAAAAAAAAAATTTCAAAAAAAAAAAAAAAAAATTTCAAAAAAAAAATCAAAAAAAAATTTTCAAAAATAAAATTGAAAAAAAAATTTCAAAAAAAATTCAAAAAAAAATCGAAAAAAAAAAATTTTCGAAAAAATAAAAAAAAAATTTCAAAAAAAAATTGAAAAAAAATTAAAAAAAAAAATCGAAAAAAAAATTTTTCGAAAAAATAAAAAAAAAATTTCAAAAAAAATTTAAAAAAAAATTTCAAAAAAAAATTTCAAAAAAAATTCAAAAAAAAATCGAAAACAAATTTTTTCGAAAAAATAAAAAAAAAATCAAAAAAAATTTTTCAAAATAAAAATTGAAAAAAAAAATTCAAAAAAAATTAAAAAAAAAATCGAAAAAAAAAATTTTCAAAAAAAAAATTGAAAAAAAAATAAAAAAAAAATTTTCAAAAAAAAATTTCTAAAAAAATTTAAAAAAAATTTTCAAAAAAAAATTTCAAAAAAAATTCAAAAAAAAAATCGAAAAAAAAATTTTCGAAAAAATAAAAAAAAAATTCAAAAAAAAAATCGAAAAAAAAAATTTTCGAAAAAATGAAAAAAAATCTCAAAAAAAATTCAAAAAAAAAATCGAAAAAAAATTTTTCGAAAAAATAAAAAAAAAATTCAAAAAAAAAATCGAAAAAAAATTTTTTCGAAAAAATGAAAAAAAATCTCAAAAAAAATTTAAAAAAAATCGAAAAAAAATTTTTTCGAAAAAATAAAAAAAATTTCAAAAAAAATTTTAAAAAAAAATTTCAAAAAAAAATTGAAAAAAAATTTCAAAAAAAATTCAAAAAAAATGGAAAAAAAAATTTTTCGAAAAAATAAAAAAAAAATTTTCAAAAAAAAATTGAAAAAAAAATTTCAAAAAAAATTCAAAAAAAAATTTTCAATAAAAATTCAAAAAAAAATCGAAAAAAAAAATTTCGAAAAAATAAAAAAAAAATTTCAAAAAAAATAAAAAAAAAATCGAAAAAAAAATTTTCGAAAAAATAAAAAAAAAATTTTCAAAAAAAATTGAAAAAAAAATTCAAAAAAAAATCGAAAAAAAAATTTTTCGAAAAAATAAAAAAAAAATTTCAAAAAAAATAAAAAAAAAAATTTCAAAAAAAAATTTCAAAAAAAAATCGAAAAAAAAATTTTTCGAAAAAATAAAAAAAAAATTTCAAAAAAAAATCAAAAAAAAATTTTTCAAAAAAAAAATTGAAAAAAAAAATTCAAAAAAAAATAAAAAAAAAAATCGAAAAAAAAAATTTTCAAAAAAAAAATTGAAAAAAAAAATAAAAAAAAAATTTTCAAAAAAAAAATTCAAAAAAAATTTAAAAAAAATTTTCAAAAAAAAATTTCAAAAAAAATTCAAAAAAAAAATCGAAAAAAAAATTTTCGAAAAAATAAAAAAAAAATTCAAAAAAAAAATCGAAAAAAAAATTTTTCGAAAAAATGAAAAAAAATCTCAAAAAAAATTCAAAAAAAAAATCGAAAAAAAAATTTTCGAAAAAATAAAAAAAAAATTCAAAAAAAAAATCGAAAAAACAAATTTTCGAAAAAATGAAAAAAAATCTCAAAAAAAATTTTAAAAAAATCGAAAAAAAATTTTTTCGAAAAAATAAAAAAAATTTCAAAAAAAAATTAAAAAAAAATTTCAAAAAAAAATTGAAAAAAAATTTCAAAAAAAATTCAAAAAAAAATGGAAAAAAAAATTTTCGAAAAAATAAAAAAAAAATTTTCAAAAAAAAATTGAAAAAAAAATTTCAAAAAAAATTCAAAAAAAAATCGAAAAAAAAAATTTTCGAAAAAATAAAAAAAAAATTTCAAAAAAAAATCAAAAAAAAATTTTTCAAAAAAAAAATTGAAAAAAAAAATTCAAAAAAAATTAAAAAAAAATCGAAAAAAAATTTTTTCGAAAAAATGAAAAAAAATCTCAAAAAAAATTTAAAAAAAATCGAAAAAAAAATTTTTCGAAAAAATAAAAAAAATTTCAAAAAAAATTTTAAAAAAAATTTCAAAAAAAAATTGAAAAAAAATTTCAAAAAAAATTTTAAAAAAAATGGAAAAAAAAAAATTTTCGAAAAAATAAAAAAAAATTTCAAAAAAAATAAAAAAAAAAATTTCAAAAAAAAATTTCAAAAAAAAATCGAAAAAAAAATTTTTCGAAAAAATAAAAAAAAAATTTCAAAAAAAAATCAAAAAAAAAATTTTCAAAAAAAAAATTGAAAAAAAAAATTCAAAAAAAATTTTAAAAAAAATCGAAAAAAAAAATTTTCAAAAAAAAAATTGAAAAAAAAAATAAAAAAAAAATTTTCAAAAAAAAAATTCAAAAAAAATTTAAAAAAAATTTTCAAAAAAAAATTTCAAAAAAAATTCAAAAAAAAAATCGAAAAAAAAATTTTCGAAAAAATAAAAAAAAAATTCAAAAAAAAAATCGAAAAAAAAAATTTTCGAAAAAATGAAAAAAAATCTCAAAAAAAATTCAAAAAAAAAATCGAAAAAAAAATTTTCGAAAAAATAAAAAAAAAATTCAAAAAAAAAATCGAAAAAACAAATTTTCGAAAAAATGAAAAAAAATCTCAAAAAAAATTTAAAAAAAATCGAAAAAATTTTTTTTCGAAAAAATAAAAAAAATTTCAAAAAAAATTTTAAAAAAAATTTCAAAAAAAAATTGAAAAAAAATTTCAAAAAAAATTTAAAAAAAAATGGAAAAAAAAAATTTTCGAAAAAATAAAAAAATTTTCAAAAAAAAATTGAAAAAAAAATTTCAAAAAAAATTCAAAAAAAAATGGAAAAAAAAAAAATTTTCAATAAAAATTCAAAAAAAAATCGAAAAAAAAAATTTCGAAAAAATAAAAAAAAAAATTCAAAAAAAATAAAAAAAAATCGAAAAAAATATTTTCGAAAAAATAAAAAAAAAATTCAAAAAAAAAATCGAAAAAAAAATTTCAAAAAAAATTTTAAAAAAAATTTCAAAAAAAATTCAAAAAAAAATCGAAAAAAAAATTTTTCGAAAAAATAAAAAAAAAATTTAAAAAAAAAATAAAAAAAAAATCGAAAAAAAAAATTTTCGAAAAAATAAAAAAAAAATTTAAAAAAAAAATCAAAAAAAAATTTTTCAAAAAAAAATTAAAAAAAAAAATTCAAAAAAAATTAAAAAAAAAATCGAAAAAAAAAATTTTCAAAAAAAAAATTGAAAAAAAAAATAAAAAAAAAAATTTTCAAAAAAAAATTTCAAAAAAAATTCAAAAAAAAAATCGAAAAAAATTTTTTCGAAAAAATAAAAAAAAAAATCAAAAAAAAAATCGAAAAAAAAAGTTTTCGAAAAAATAAAAAAAAAATCTCAAAAAAAATAAAAAAAAATTTTTCGAAAAAATAAAAAAAAAATTTCAAAAAAAAAATTCAAAAAAAAATTCTAAAAAAATTCAAAAAAAAAAATCGAAAAAAAAAATTTTCGAAAAAATAAAAAAAAAATTTCAAAAAAAATAAAAAAAAAATTTTCAAAAAAAAATTGAAAAAAAATTTCAAAAAAAATTCAAAAAAAAAATCGAAAAAAAAAATTTTCGAAAAAATAAAAAAAAAATCAAAAAAAAATCGAAAAAACAAATTTTCGAAAAAATGAAAAAAAATCTCAAAAAAAATTTAAAAAAAATCGAAAAAAAAATTTTTCGAAAAAATAAAAAAAATTTCAAAAAAAATTTTAAAAAAAATTTCAAAAAAAAATTGAAAAAAAATTTCAAAAAAAATTCAAAAAAAAATGGAAAAAAAAAATTTTCGAAAAAATAAAAAAAAAATTTTCAAAAAAAAATTGAAAAAAAAATTTCAAAAAAAATTCAAAAAAAAATCGAAAAAAAAAAATTTTCAATAAAAATTAAAAAAAATCGAAAAAAAAAATTTCGAAAAAATAAAAAAAAAAATTCAAAAAAAATAAAAAAAAAATTTTCGAAAAAATAAAAAAAAATTCAAAAAAAATAAAAAAAAATCGAAAAAAAAATTTTCGAAAAAATAAAAAAAAAATTCAAAAAAAAAATCGAAAAAAAAATTTTTCGAAAAAATAAAAAAAAATTTCAAAAAAAATTTTAAAAAAAATTTAAAAAAAAATTCAAAAAAAAATTTTTCAAAAAAAAAATTGAAAAAAAAAATTCAAAAAAAATTTAAAAAAAAATTTTAAAAGAATTTTCAAAAAAAAAATTGAAAAAAAAAATAAAAAAAAAAATTTTCAAAAAAAAATTTCAAAAAAAATTAAAAAAAAAAATGGAAAAAATTTTTTTCGAAAAAATAAAAAAAAAAATCAAAAAAAAAATCGAAAAAAAAAGTTTTCGAAAAAATTAAAAAAAAATCTCAAAAAAAATAAAAAAAAAAATTTCGAAAAAATAAAAAAAAAATTTCAAAAAAAAAATTCAAAAAAAAAATTCTAAAAAAATTCAAAAAAAAAATCGAAAAAAAAAATTTTCGAAAAAATAAAAAAAAAATTTCAAAAAAAATAAAAAAAAAATTTTCAAAAAAAAATTGAAAAAAAATTTCAAAAAAAATTCAAAAAAAAAATCGAAAAAAAAAATTTTCGAAAAAATAAAAAAAAAATTTCAAAAAATATTTTAAAAAAATTTTCAAAAAAAAATTGAAAAAAAATTTCAAAAAAAATTCAAAAAAAAATCGAAAAAAAAAATTTTCGAAAAAATAAAAAAAAAAATTTCAAAAAAAAAATTCAAAAAAAAATTTCAAAAAAAATTCAAAAAAAAAATCGAACAAAAAATTTTCGAAAAAATAAAAAAAAAATTCAAAAAAAAAATCGAAAAAATAAAAAAAAATCTCAAAAAAAATAAAAAAAAAATCGAAAAAAAAATTTTTCGAAAAAATAGAAAAAAAATTCAAAAAAAAAAATTTTCAAAAAAAAATTTCAAAAATAATTCAAAAAAAAAAAATTTCAAAAAAAATTCAAAAAAAAAAAATTTCAAAAAAAAAAAAAAAAAATTTCAAAAAAAAAATCAAAAAAAAATTTTCAAAAAAAAAAATTGAAAAAAAAATTTCAAAAAAAATTCAAAAAAAAATCGAAAAAAAAAATTTTCGAAAAAATAAAAAAAAAAATTTCAAAAAAAAATTGAAAAAAAATTCAAAAAAAAAATCGAAAAAAAAATTTTTCGAAAAAATAAAAAAAAAAATTTCAAAAAAAATTAAAAAAAAAATTTCAAAAAAAAATTTCAAAAAAAATTCAAAAAAAAATCGAAAAAAAATTTTTTCGAAAAAATAAAAAAAAAATCAAAAAAAATTTTTCAAAATAAAAATTGAAAAAAAAAATTCAAAAAAAATTTTAAAAAAAATCGAAAAAAAAAATTTTCAAAAAAAAAATTGAAAAAAAAAATAAAAAAAAAATTTTCAAAAAAAAATTTCTAAAAAAATTTAAAAAAAAATTTCAAAAAAAAATTTCAAAAAAAATTCAAAAAAAAAATCGAAAAAAAAATTTTCGAAAAAATAAAAAAAAAATTCAAAAAAAAAATCGAAAAAAAAAATTTTCGAAAAAATGAAAAAAAATCTCAAAAAAAATTCAAAAAAAAAATCGAAAAAAAAATTTTCGATAAAATAAAAAAAAAATTCAAAAAAAAAATCGAAAAAAAAAATTTTCGAAAAAATGAAAAAAAATCTCAAAAAAAATTTAAAAAAAATCGAAAAAAAATTTTTTCGAAAAAATAAAAAAAATTTCAAAAAAAATTTTAAAAAAAAATTTCAAAAAAAAATTGAAAAAAAATTTCAAAAAAAATTCAAAAAAAATGGAAAAAAAAAATTTTCGAAAAAATAAAAAAAAAATTTTCAAAAAAAAATTGAAAAAAAAATTTCAAAAAAAATTCAAAAAAAAATTTTCAATAAAAATTCAAAAAAAAATCGAAAAAAAAAATTTCGAAAAAATAAAAAAAAAATTTCAAAAAAAATAAAAAAAAAATCGAAAAAAAAAATTTTCGAAAAAATAAAAAAAAAAATTTCAAAAAAAATTGAAAAAAAAATTCAAAAAAAAATCGAAAAAAAAATTTTTCGAAAAAATAAAAAAAAAATTTCAAAAAAAATAAAAAAAAAAATTTCAAAAAAAAATTTCAAAAAAAAATCGAAAAAAAAATTTTTCGAAAAAATAAAAAAAAAATTTCAAAAAAAAATCAAAAAAAAATTTTTCAAAAAAAAAATTGAAAAAAAAAATTCAAAAAAAAATTAAAAAAAAAATCGAAAAAAAAAATTTTCAAAAAAAAAATTGAAAAAAAAAATAAAAAAAAAATTTTCAAAAAAAAAATTCAAAAAAAATTTAAAAAAAATTTTCAAAAAAAAATTTCAAAAAAAATTCAAAAAAAAAATCGAAAAAAAAATTTTCGAAAAAATAAAAAAAAAATTCAAAAAAAAAATCGAAAAAAAAAATTTTCGAAAAAATGAAAAAAAATCTCGGAAAAAATTCAAAAAAAAAATCGAAAAAAAAATTTTCGAAAAAATAAAAAAAAAATTCAAAAAAAAAATCGAAAAAACAAATTTTCGAAAAAATGAAAAAAAATCTCAAAAAAAATTTAAAAAAAATCGAAAAAAAATTTTTTCGAAAAAATAAAAAAAATTTCAAAAAAAATTTTAAAAAAAATTTCAAAAAAAAATTGAAAAAAAATTTCAAAAAAAATTCAAAAAAAAATGGAAAAAAAAATTTTCGAAAAAATAAAAAAAAAAATTTCAAAAAAAAATTGAAAAAAAAATTTCAAAAAAAATTCAAAAAAAAATCGAAAAAAAAAAATTTTCGAAAAAATAAAAAAAAAATCTCAAAAAAAATAAAAAAAAAAATTTCGAAAAAATAAAAAAAAAATTTCAAAAAAAAAATTCAAAAAAAAAATTCTAAAAAAATTCAAAAAAAAAATCGAAAAAAAAAATTTTCGAAAAAATAAAAAAAAAATTTCAAAAAAAATAAAAAAAAAATTTTCAAAAAAAAATTGAAAAAAAATTTCAAAAAAAATTCAAAAAAAAAATCGAAAAAAAAAATTTTCGAAAAAATAAAAAAAAAAATTTCAAAAAAAATATTCAAAAAAAAATTCTAAAAAAAAAAAATTTTCGAAAAAATAAAAAAAAAATTTCAAAAAATATTTTAAAAAAATTTTCAAAAAAAAATTGAAAAAAAATTTCAAAAAAAATTCAAAAAAAAATCGAAAAAAAAAATTTTCGAAAAAATAAAAAAAAAAATTTCAAAAAAAAAATTCAAAAAAAAATTTCAAAAAAAATTCAAAAAAAAAATCGAACAAAAAATTTTCGAAAAAATAAAAAAAAAATTCAAAAAAAAAATCGAAAAAATAAAAAAAAATCTCAAAAAAAATAAAAAAAAAATCGAAAAAAAAATTTTTCGAAAAAATAGAAAAAAAATTCAAAAAAAAAAATTTTCAAAAAAAAATTTCAAAAATAATTCAAAAAAAAAAAATTTCAAAAAAAATTCAAAAAAAAAAAATTTCAAAAAAAAAAAAAAAAAATTTCAAAAAAAAAATCAAAAAAAAATTTTCAAAAAAAAAATTGAAAAAAAAATTTCAAAAAAAATTCAAAAAAAAATCGAAAAAAAAAATTTTCGAAAAAATAAAAAAAAAAATTTCAAAAAAAAATTGAAAAAAAATTCAAAAAAAAAATCGAAAAAAAAATTTTTCGAAAAAATAAAAAAAAAAATTTCAAAAAAAATTAAAAAAAAAATTTCAAAAAAAAATTTCAAAAAAAATTCAAAAAAAAATCGAAAAAAAATTTTTTCGAAAAAATAAAAAAAAAATCAAAAAAAATTTTTCAAAATAAAAATTGAAAAAAAAAATTCAAAAAAAATTTTAAAAAAAATCGAAAAAAAAAATTTTCAAAAAAAAAATTGAAAAAAAAAATAAAAAAAAAATTTTCAAAAAAAAATTTCTAAAAAAATTTAAAAAAAAATTTCAAAAAAAAATTTCAAAAAAAATTCAAAAAAAAAATCGAAAAAAAAATTTTCGAAAAAATAAAAAAAAAATTCAAAAAAAAAATCGAAAAAAAAAATTTTCGAAAAAATGAAAAAAAATCTCAAAAAAAATTCAAAAAAAAAATCGAAAAAAAAATTTTCGAAAAAATAAAAAAAAAATTCAAAAAAAAAATCGAAAAAAAAAATTTTCGAAAAAATGAAAAAAAATCTCAAAAAAAATTTAAAAAAAATCGAAAAAAAATTTTTTCGAAAAAATAAAAAAAATTTCAAAAAAAATTTTAAAAAAAAATTTCAAAAAAAAATTGAAAAAAAATTTCAAAAAAAATTCAAAAAAAATGGAAAAAAAAAATTTTCGAAAAAATAAAAAAAAAATTTTCAAAAAAAAATTGAAAAAAAAATTTCAAAAAAAATTCAAAAAAAAATTTTCAATAAAAATTCAAAAAAAAATCGAAAAAAAAAATTTCGAAAAAATAAAAAAAAAATTTCAAAAAAAATAAAAAAAAAATCGAAAAAAAAAATTTTCGAAAAAATAAAAAAAAAAATTTCAAAAAAAATTGAAAAAAAAATTCAAAAAAAAATCGAAAAAAAAATTTTTCGAAAAAATAAAAAAAAAATTTCAAAAAAATAAAAAAAAAAATTTCAAAAAAAAATTTCAAAAAAAAATCGAAAAAAAAATTTTTCGAAAAAATAAAAAAAAAATTTCAAAAAAAAATCAAAAAAAAATTTTTCAAAAAAAAAATTGAAAAAAAAAATTCAAAAAAAAATTTAAAAAAAAATCGAAAAAAAAAATTTTCAAAAAAAAAATTGAAAAAAAAAATAAAAAAAAAATTTTCAAAAAAAAAATTCAAAAAAAATTTAAAAAAAATTTTCAAAAAAAAATTTCAAAAAAAATTCAAAAAAAAAATCGAAAAAAAAATTTTCGAAAAAATAAAAAAAAAATTCAAAAAAAAAATCGAAAAAAAAAATTTTCGAAAAAATGAAAAAAAATCTCGGAAAAAATTCAAAAAAAAATCGAAAAAAAAATTTTCGAAAAAATAAAAAAAAAATTCAAAAAAAAAATCGAAAAAACAAATTTTCGAAAAAATGAAAAAAAATCTCAAAAAAAATTTAAAAAAAATCGAAAAAAATTTTTTTCGAAAAAATAAAAAAAATTTCAAAAAAAATTTTAAAAAAAATTTCAAAAAAAAATTGAAAAAAAATTTCAAAAAAAATTCAAAAAAAAATGGAAAAAAAAATTTTCGAAAAAATAAAAAAAAAATTTTCAAAAAAAAATTGAAAAAAAAATTTCAAAAAAAATTCAAAAAAAAATCGAAAAAAAAAAATTTTCGAAAAAATAAAAAAAAAATTTCAAAAAAAAATCAAAAAAAAATTTTTCAAAAAAAAAATTGAAAAAAAAAATTCAAAAAAAATTAAAAAAAAAATCGAAAAAAAAATTTTTCGAAAAAATGAAAAAAAATCTCAAAAAAAATTTAAAAAAAATCGAAAAAAAAATTTTTCGAAAAAATAAAAAAAATTTCAAAAAAAATTTTAAAAAAAATTTCAAAAAAAAATTGAAAAAAAATTTCAAAAAAAATTCAAAAAAAAATGGAAAAAAAAAATTTTTCGAAAAAATAAAAAAAAAATTTCAAAAAAAATAAAAAAAAAAATTTCAAAAAAAAATTTCAAAAAAAAATCGAAAAAAAAATTTTTCGAAAAAATAAAAAAAAAATTTCAAAAAAAAATCAAAAAAAAAATTTTCAAAAAAAAAATTGAAAAAAAAAATTCAAAAAAAATTAAAAAAAAAATCGAAAAAAAAAATTTTCAAAAAAAAAATTGAAAAAAAAAATAAAAAAATTTTCAAAAAAAAAATTCAAAAAAAATTTTAAAAAAATTTTCAAAAAAAAATTTCAAAAAAAATTCAAAAAAAAAATCGAAAAAAAAATTTTCGAAAAAATAAAAAAAAAATTCAAAAAAAAAATCGAAAAAAAAAATTTTCGAAAAAATGAAAAAAAATCTCAAAAAAAATTCAAAAAAAAAATCGAAAAAAAAATTTTCGAAAAAATAAAAAAAAATTCAAAAAAAAAATCGAAAAAACAAATTTTCGAAAAAATGAAAAAAAATCTCAAAAAAAATTTAAAAAAAATCGAAAAAAAAATTTTTCGAAAAAATAAAAAAAATTTCAAAAAAAATTTTAAAAAAAATTTCAAAAAAAAATTGAAAAAAAATTTCAAAAAAAATTCAAAAAAAAATGGAAAAAAAAAATTTTCGAAAAAATAAAAAAAAAATTTTCAAAAAAAAATTGAAAAAAAAATTTCAAAAAAAATTCAAAAAAAAATCGAAAAAAAAAAATTTTCAATAAAAATTCAAAAAAAAATCGAAAAAAAAAATTTCGAAAAAATAAAAAAAAAAATTCAAAAAAAATAAAAAAAAATCGAAAAAAATATTTTCGAAAAAATAAAAAAAAAATTCAAAAAAAAAATCGAAAAAAAAATTTCAAAAAAAATTTTTAAAAAAATTTCAAAAAAAATTCAAAAAAAAATCGAAAAAAAAATTTTTCGAAAAAATAAAAAAAAAATTTTAAAAAAAAATAAAAAAAAAATCGAAAAAAAAAATTTTCGAAAAAATAAAAAAAAAAATTTCAAAAAAAAATCAAAAAAAAATTTTTCAAAAAAAAATTGAAAAAAAAAATTCAAAAAAAATTAAAAAAAAAATCGAAAAAAAAAATTTTCAAAAAAAAAATTGAAAAAAAAAATAAAAAAAAAAATTTTCAAAAAAAAATTTCAAAAAAAATTCAAAAAAAAAATCGAAAAAAATTTTTTCGAAAAAATAAAAAAAAAAATCAAAAAAAAAATCGAAAAAAAAAGTTTTCGAAAAAATAAAAAAAAAATCTCAAAAAAAATAAAAAAAAATTTTTCGAAAAAATAAAAAAAAAATTTCAAAAAAAAAATTCAAAAAAAAATTCTAAAAAAATTCAAAAAAAAAATCGAAAAAAAAAATTTTCGAAAAAATAAAAAAAAAATTTCAAAAAAAATAAAAAAAAAATTTTCAAAAAAAAATTGAAAAAAAATTTCAAAAAAAATTCGAAAAAAAAATCGAAAAAGAAAATTTTCGAAAAAATAAAAAAAAATTCAAAAAAAAATCGAAAAAACAAATTTTCGAAAAAATGAAAAAAAATCTCAAAAAAAATTTAAAAAAAATCGAAAAAAAAATTTTTCGAAAAAATAAAAAAAATTTCAAAAAAAATTTTAAAAAAAATTTCAAAAAAAAATTGAAAAAAAATTTCAAAAAAAATTCAAAAAAAAATGGAAAAAAAAAATTTTCGAAAAAATAAAAAAAAAATTTTCAAAAAAAAATTGAAAAAAAAATTTCAAAAAAAATTCAAAAAAAAATCGAAAAAAAAAAATTTTCAATAAAAATTCAAAAAAAAATCGAAAAAAAAAATTTCGAAAAAATAAAAAAAAAAATTCAAAAAAAATAAAAAAAAAATCGAAAAAAAAATTTTCGAAAAAATAAAAAAAAAATTCAAAAAAAAAATCGAAAAAAAAATTTTTCGAAAAAATAAAAAAAAATTTCAAAAAAAATTTTTAAAAAAATTTCAAAAAAAATTCAAAAAAAAATCGAAAAAAAAATTTTTCGAAAAAATAAAAAAAAATTTAAAAAAAAAATAAAAAAAAAATCGAAAAAAAAAATTTTCGAAAAAATAAAAAAAAAAATTTCAAAAAAAAATTGAAAAAAAAATTTTAAAAAAAATTCAAAAAAAAATCGAAAAAAAAAAATTTTCAATAAAAATTCAAAAAAAAATCGAAAAAAAAAATTTCGAAAAAATAAAAAAAAAAATTCAAAAAAAATAAAAAAAAAATCGAAAAAAAAATTTTCGAAAAAATAAAAAAAAAATTCAAAAAAAAAATCGAAAAAAAAATTTTTCGAAAAAATAAAAAAAAATTTCAAAAAAAATTTTTAAAAAAATTTCAAAAAAAATTAAAAAAAAAATCGAAAAAAAAATTTTTCGAAAAAATAAAAAAAAATTTAAAAAAAAAATAAAAAAAAAATCGAAAAAAAAAATTTTCGAAAAAATAAAAAAAAAATTTCAAAAAAAAATCAAAAAAAAATTTTTCAAAAAAAAAATTGAAAAAAAAAATTCCAAAAAAATTAAAAAAAAAATCGAAAAAAAAAATTTTCAAAAAAAAATTGAAAAAAAATTTCAAAAAAAATTCAAAAAAAAAATCGAAAAAAAAAATTTAAAAAAAAATTCAAAAAAAAATCGAAAAAAAAATTCAAAAAAAAAATCGAAAAAAAAATTTTTCGAAAAAATAAAAAAAAATTTCAAAAAAAATTTTAAAAAAAATTTCAAAAAAAAATCAAAAAAAAATCGAAAAAAATTTTTTTCGAAAAAATAAAAAAAAATTTAAAAAAAAAATAAAAAAAAAATCGAAAAAAAAATTTTCGAAAAA
The DNA here is from genome assembly GCA_944452925.2 of Chrysolina oricalcia. Lineage (NCBI taxonomy): Eukaryota > Metazoa > Arthropoda > Insecta > Coleoptera > Chrysomelidae > Chrysolina > Chrysolina oricalcia. The sequence goes on along the minus strand of OX101810.2, from coordinate 35,263,725 downwards.
ATAAAAAAAAAAATTTCAAAAAAAAATCAAAAAAAAATTTTTCAAAAAAAAAATTGAAAAAAAAAATTCCAAAAAAATTTAAAAAAAAATCGAAAAAAAAAATTTTCAAAAAAAAAATTGAAAAAAAAAATAAAAAAAAAAATTTTCAAAAAAAAATTTCAAAAAAAATTCAAAAAAAAAATCGAAAAAAATTTTTTCGAAAAAATAAAAAAAAAAATCAAAAAAAAAATCGAAAAAAAAAGTTTTCGAAAAAATAAAAAAAAAATCTCAAAAAAAATAAAAAAAAAATTCAAAAAAAATAAAAAAAAATCGAAAAAAAAATTTTCGAAAAAATAAAAAAAAAATTCAAAAAAAAAATCGAAAAAAAAATTTTTCGAAAAAATAAAAAAAAATTTCAAAAAAAATTTTAAAAAAAATTTCAAAAAAAATTCAAAAAAAAATTTTTCAAAAAAAAAATTGAAAAAAAAAATTCAAAAAAAATTAAAAAAAAAATCGAAAAAAAAAATTTTCAAAAAAAAAATTGAAAAAAAAAATAAAAAAAAAAATTTTCAAAAAAAAATTTCAAAAAAAATTCAAAAAAAAAATGGAAAAAAATTTTTTCGAAAAAATAAAAAAAAAAATCAAAAAAAAAATCGAAAAAAAAAGTTTTCGAAAAAATAAAAAAAAAATCTCAAAAAAAATAAAAAAAAAAATTTCGAAAAAATAAAAAAAAAATTTCAAAAAAAAAATTCAAAAAAAAATTCTAAAAAAATTCAAAAAAAAAAATCGAAAAAAAAAATTTTCGAAAAAATAAAAAAAAAATTTCAAAAAAAATAAAAAAAAAATTTTCAAAAAAAAATTGAAAAAAAATTTCAAAAAAAATTCAAAAAAAAAATCGAAAAAAAAAATTTTCGAAAAAATAAAAAAAAAAATTTCAAAAAAAATATTCAAAAAAAAATTCTAAAAAAAAAAATTTTCGAAAAAATAAAAAAAAAATTTCAAAAAATATTTTAAAAAAATTTTCAAAAAAAAATTGAAAAAAAATTTCAAAAAAAATTCAAAAAAAAATCGAAAAAAAAAATTTTCGAAAAAATAAAAAAAAAAATTTCAAAAAAAAAATTCAAAAAAAAAATTTCAAAAAAAATTCAAAAAAAAAATCGAAAAAAAAATTTTCGAAAAAATAAAAAAAAAATTCAAAAAAAAAATCGAAAAAATAAAAAAAAATCTCAAAAAAAATAAAAAAAAAATCGAAAAAAAAATTTTTCGAAAAAATAGAAAAAAAATTCAAAAAAAAAAATTTTCAAAAAAAAATTTCAAAAAAAATTCAAAAAAAAAAAATTTCAAAAAAAATTCAAAAAAAAAAAATTTCAAAAAAAAAAAAAAAAAATTTCAAAAAAAAAATCAAAAAAAAATTTTCAAAAATAAAATTGAAAAAAAAATTTCAAAAAAAATTCAAAAAAAAATCGAAAAAAAAAAATTTTCGAAAAAATAAAAAAAAAATTTCAAAAAAAAATTGAAAAAAAATTAAAAAAAAAAATCGAAAAAAAAATTTTTCGAAAAAATAAAAAAAAAATTTCAAAAAAAATTTAAAAAAAAATTTCAAAAAAAAATTTCAAAAAAAATTCAAAAAAAAATCGAAAACAAATTTTTTCGAAAAAATAAAAAAAAAATCAAAAAAAATTTTTCAAAATAAAAATTGAAAAAAAAAATTCAAAAAAAATTAAAAAAAAAATCGAAAAAAAAAATTTTCAAAAAAAAAATTGAAAAAAAAATAAAAAAAAAATTTTCAAAAAAAAATTTCTAAAAAAATTTAAAAAAAATTTTCAAAAAAAAATTTCAAAAAAAATTCAAAAAAAAAATCGAAAAAAAAATTTTCGAAAAAATAAAAAAAAAATTCAAAAAAAAAATCGAAAAAAAAAATTTTCGAAAAAATGAAAAAAAATCTCAAAAAAAATTCAAAAAAAAAATCGAAAAAAAATTTTTCGAAAAAATAAAAAAAAAATTCAAAAAAAAAATCGAAAAAAAAATTTTTCGAAAAAATGAAAAAAAATCTCAAAAAAAATTTAAAAAAAATCGAAAAAAAATTTTTTCGAAAAAATAAAAAAAATTTCAAAAAAAATTTTAAAAAAAAATTTCAAAAAAAAATTGAAAAAAAATTTCAAAAAAAATTCAAAAAAAATGGAAAAAAAAATTTTTCGAAAAAATAAAAAAAAAATTTTCAAAAAAAAATTGAAAAAAAAATTTCAAAAAAAATTCAAAAAAAAATTTTCAATAAAAATTCAAAAAAAAATCGAAAAAAAAAATTTCGAAAAAATAAAAAAAAAATTTCAAAAAAAATAAAAAAAAAATCGAAAAAAAAATTTTCGAAAAAATAAAAAAAAAATTTTCAAAAAAAATTGAAAAAAAAATTCAAAAAAAAATCGAAAAAAAAATTTTTCGAAAAAATAAAAAAAAAATTTCAAAAAAAATAAAAAAAAAAATTTCAAAAAAAAATTTCAAAAAAAAATCGAAAAAAAAATTTTTCGAAAAAATAAAAAAAAAATTTCAAAAAAAAATCAAAAAAAAATTTTTCAAAAAAAAAATTGAAAAAAAAAATTCAAAAAAAAATAAAAAAAAAAATCGAAAAAAAAAATTTTCAAAAAAAAAATTGAAAAAAAAAATAAAAAAAAAATTTTCAAAAAAAAAATTCAAAAAAAATTTAAAAAAAATTTTCAAAAAAAAATTTCAAAAAAAATTCAAAAAAAAAATCGAAAAAAAAATTTTCGAAAAAATAAAAAAAAAATTCAAAAAAAAAATCGAAAAAAAAATTTTTCGAAAAAATGAAAAAAAATCTCAAAAAAAATTCAAAAAAAAAATCGAAAAAAAAATTTTCGAAAAAATAAAAAAAAAATTCAAAAAAAAAATCGAAAAAACAAATTTTCGAAAAAATGAAAAAAAATCTCAAAAAAAATTTTAAAAAAATCGAAAAAAAATTTTTTCGAAAAAATAAAAAAAATTTCAAAAAAAAATTAAAAAAAAATTTCAAAAAAAAATTGAAAAAAAATTTCAAAAAAAATTCAAAAAAAAATGGAAAAAAAAATTTTCGAAAAAATAAAAAAAAAATTTTCAAAAAAAAATTGAAAAAAAAATTTCAAAAAAAATTCAAAAAAAAATCGAAAAAAAAAATTTTCGAAAAAATAAAAAAAAAATTTCAAAAAAAAATCAAAAAAAAATTTTTCAAAAAAAAAATTGAAAAAAAAAATTCAAAAAAAATTAAAAAAAAATCGAAAAAAAAATTTTTCGAAAAAATGAAAAAAAATCTCAAAAAAAATTTAAAAAAAATCGAAAAAAAAATTTTTCGAAAAAATAAAAAAAATTTCAAAAAAAATTTTAAAAAAAATTTCAAAAAAAAATTGAAAAAAAATTTCAAAAAAAATTTAAAAAAAAATGGAAAAAAAAAAATTTTCGAAAAAATAAAAAAAAATTTCAAAAAAAATAAAAAAAAAAATTTCAAAAAAAAATTTCAAAAAAAAATCGAAAAAAAAATTTTTCGAAAAAATAAAAAAAAAATTTCAAAAAAAAATCAAAAAAAAAATTTTCAAAAAAAAAATTGAAAAAAAAAATTCAAAAAAAATTTTAAAAAAAATCGAAAAAAAAAATTTTCAAAAAAAAAATTGAAAAAAAAAATAAAAAAAAAATTTTCAAAAAAAAAATTCAAAAAAAATTTAAAAAAAATTTTCAAAAAAAAATTTCAAAAAAAATTCAAAAAAAAAATCGAAAAAAAAATTTTCGAAAAAATAAAAAAAAAATTCAAAAAAAAAATCGAAAAAAAAAATTTTCGAAAAAATGAAAAAAAATCTCAAAAAAAATTCAAAAAAAAAATCGAAAAAAAAATTTTCGAAAAAATAAAAAAAAAATTCAAAAAAAAAATCGAAAAAACAAATTTTCGAAAAAATGAAAAAAAATCTCAAAAAAAATTTAAAAAAAATCGAAAAAATTTTTTTTCGAAAAAATAAAAAAAATTTCAAAAAAAATTTTAAAAAAAATTTCAAAAAAAAATTGAAAAAAAATTTCAAAAAAAATTTAAAAAAAAATGGAAAAAAAAAATTTTCGAAAAAATAAAAAAATTTTCAAAAAAAAATTGAAAAAAAAATTTCAAAAAAAATTCAAAAAAAAATGGAAAAAAAAAAAATTTTCAATAAAAATTCAAAAAAAAATCGAAAAAAAAAATTTCGAAAAAATAAAAAAAAAAATTCAAAAAAAATAAAAAAAAATCGAAAAAAATATTTTCGAAAAAATAAAAAAAAAATTCAAAAAAAAAATCGAAAAAAAAATTTCAAAAAAAATTTTAAAAAAAATTTCAAAAAAAATTCAAAAAAAAATCGAAAAAAAAATTTTTCGAAAAAATAAAAAAAAAATTTAAAAAAAAAATAAAAAAAAAATCGAAAAAAAAAATTTTCGAAAAAATAAAAAAAAAATTTAAAAAAAAAATCAAAAAAAAATTTTTCAAAAAAAAATTAAAAAAAAAAATTCAAAAAAAATTAAAAAAAAAATCGAAAAAAAAAATTTTCAAAAAAAAAATTGAAAAAAAAAATAAAAAAAAAAATTTTCAAAAAAAAATTTCAAAAAAAATTCAAAAAAAAAATCGAAAAAAATTTTTTCGAAAAAATAAAAAAAAAAATCAAAAAAAAAATCGAAAAAAAAAGTTTTCGAAAAAATAAAAAAAAAATCTCAAAAAAAATAAAAAAAAATTTTTCGAAAAAATAAAAAAAAAATTTCAAAAAAAAAATTCAAAAAAAAATTCTAAAAAAATTCAAAAAAAAAATCGAAAAAAAAAATTTTCGAAAAAATAAAAAAAAAATTTCAAAAAAAATAAAAAAAAAATTTTCAAAAAAAAATTGAAAAAAAATTTCAAAAAAAATTCAAAAAAAAAATCGAAAAAAAAAATTTTCGAAAAAATAAAAAAAAAATCAAAAAAAAATCGAAAAAACAAATTTTCGAAAAAATGAAAAAAAATCTCAAAAAAAATTTAAAAAAAATCGAAAAAAAAATTTTTCGAAAAAATAAAAAAAATTTCAAAAAAAATTTTAAAAAAAATTTCAAAAAAAAATTGAAAAAAAATTTCAAAAAAAATTCAAAAAAAAATGGAAAAAAAAAATTTTCGAAAAAATAAAAAAAAAATTTTCAAAAAAAAATTGAAAAAAAAATTTCAAAAAAAATTCAAAAAAAAATCGAAAAAAAAAAATTTTCAATAAAAATTAAAAAAAATCGAAAAAAAAAATTTCGAAAAAATAAAAAAAAAAATTCAAAAAAAATAAAAAAAAAATTTTCGAAAAAATAAAAAAAAATTCAAAAAAAATAAAAAAAAATCGAAAAAAAAATTTTCGAAAAAATAAAAAAAAAATTCAAAAAAAAAATCGAAAAAAAAATTTTTCGAAAAAATAAAAAAAAATTTCAAAAAAAATTTTAAAAAAAATTTAAAAAAAAATTCAAAAAAAAATTTTTCAAAAAAAAAATTGAAAAAAAAAATTCAAAAAAAATTTAAAAAAAAATTTTAAAAGAATTTTCAAAAAAAAAATTGAAAAAAAAAATAAAAAAAAAAATTTTCAAAAAAAAATTTCAAAAAAAATTAAAAAAAAAAATGGAAAAAATTTTTTTCGAAAAAATAAAAAAAAAAATCAAAAAAAAAATCGAAAAAAAAAGTTTTCGAAAAAATAAAAAAAAAATCTCAAAAAAAATAAAAAAAAAAATTTCGAAAAAATAAAAAAAAAATTTCAAAAAAAAAATTCAAAAAAAAAATTCTAAAAAAATTCAAAAAAAAAATCGAAAAAAAAAATTTTCGAAAAAATAAAAAAAAAATTTCAAAAAAAATAAAAAAAAAATTTTCAAAAAAAAATTGAAAAAAAATTTCAAAAAAAATTCAAAAAAAAAATCGAAAAAAAAAATTTTCGAAAAAATAAAAAAAAAATTTCAAAAAATATTTTAAAAAAATTTTCAAAAAAAAATTGAAAAAAAATTTCAAAAAAAATTCAAAAAAAAATCGAAAAAAAAAATTTTCGAAAAAATAAAAAAAAAAATTTCAAAAAAAAAATTCAAAAAAAAATTTCAAAAAAAATTCAAAAAAAAAATCGAACAAAAAATTTTCGAAAAAATAAAAAAAAAATTCAAAAAAAAAATCGAAAAAATAAAAAAAAATCTCAAAAAAAATAAAAAAAAAATCGAAAAAAAAATTTTTCGAAAAAATAGAAAAAAAATTCAAAAAAAAAAATTTTCAAAAAAAAATTTCAAAAATAATTCAAAAAAAAAAAATTTCAAAAAAAATTCAAAAAAAAAAAATTTCAAAAAAAAAAAAAAAAAATTTCAAAAAAAAAATCAAAAAAAAATTTTCAAAAAAAAAAATTGAAAAAAAAATTTCAAAAAAAATTCAAAAAAAAATCGAAAAAAAAAATTTTCGAAAAAATAAAAAAAAAAATTTCAAAAAAAAATTGAAAAAAAATTCAAAAAAAAAATCGAAAAAAAAATTTTTCGAAAAAATAAAAAAAAAAATTTCAAAAAAAATTAAAAAAAAAATTTCAAAAAAAAATTTCAAAAAAAATTCAAAAAAAAATCGAAAAAAAATTTTTTCGAAAAAATAAAAAAAAAATCAAAAAAAATTTTTCAAAATAAAAATTGAAAAAAAAAATTCAAAAAAAATTTTAAAAAAAATCGAAAAAAAAAATTTTCAAAAAAAAAATTGAAAAAAAAAATAAAAAAAAAATTTTCAAAAAAAAATTTCTAAAAAAATTTAAAAAAAAATTTCAAAAAAAAATTTCAAAAAAAATTCAAAAAAAAAATCGAAAAAAAAATTTTCGAAAAAATAAAAAAAAAATTCAAAAAAAAAATCGAAAAAAAAAATTTTCGAAAAAATGAAAAAAAATCTCAAAAAAAATTCAAAAAAAAAATCGAAAAAAAAATTTTCGATAAAATAAAAAAAAAATTCAAAAAAAAAATCGAAAAAAAAAATTTTCGAAAAAATGAAAAAAAATCTCAAAAAAAATTTAAAAAAAATCGAAAAAAAATTTTTTCGAAAAAATAAAAAAAATTTCAAAAAAAATTTTAAAAAAAAATTTCAAAAAAAAATTGAAAAAAAATTTCAAAAAAAATTCAAAAAAAATGGAAAAAAAAAATTTTCGAAAAAATAAAAAAAAAATTTTCAAAAAAAAATTGAAAAAAAAATTTCAAAAAAAATTCAAAAAAAAATTTTCAATAAAAATTCAAAAAAAAATCGAAAAAAAAAATTTCGAAAAAATAAAAAAAAAATTTCAAAAAAAATAAAAAAAAAATCGAAAAAAAAAATTTTCGAAAAAATAAAAAAAAAAATTTCAAAAAAAATTGAAAAAAAAATTCAAAAAAAAATCGAAAAAAAAATTTTTCGAAAAAATAAAAAAAAAATTTCAAAAAAAATAAAAAAAAAAATTTCAAAAAAAAATTTCAAAAAAAAATCGAAAAAAAAATTTTTCGAAAAAATAAAAAAAAAATTTCAAAAAAAAATCAAAAAAAAATTTTTCAAAAAAAAAATTGAAAAAAAAAATTCAAAAAAAAATTAAAAAAAAAATCGAAAAAAAAAATTTTCAAAAAAAAAATTGAAAAAAAAAATAAAAAAAAAATTTTCAAAAAAAAAATTCAAAAAAAATTTAAAAAAAATTTTCAAAAAAAAATTTCAAAAAAAATTCAAAAAAAAAATCGAAAAAAAAATTTTCGAAAAAATAAAAAAAAAATTCAAAAAAAAAATCGAAAAAAAAAATTTTCGAAAAAATGAAAAAAAATCTCGGAAAAAATTCAAAAAAAAAATCGAAAAAAAAATTTTCGAAAAAATAAAAAAAAAATTCAAAAAAAAAATCGAAAAAACAAATTTTCGAAAAAATGAAAAAAAATCTCAAAAAAAATTTAAAAAAAATCGAAAAAAAATTTTTTCGAAAAAATAAAAAAAATTTCAAAAAAAATTTTAAAAAAAATTTCAAAAAAAAATTGAAAAAAAATTTCAAAAAAAATTCAAAAAAAAATGGAAAAAAAATTTTCGAAAAAATAAAAAAAAAAATTTCAAAAAAAAATTGAAAAAAAAATTTCAAAAAAAATTCAAAAAAAAATCGAAAAAAAAAAATTTTCGAAAAAATAAAAAAAAAATCTCAAAAAAAATAAAAAAAAAAATTTCGAAAAAATAAAAAAAAAATTTCAAAAAAAAAATTCAAAAAAAAAATTCTAAAAAAATTCAAAAAAAAAATCGAAAAAAAAAATTTTCGAAAAAATAAAAAAAAAATTTCAAAAAAAATAAAAAAAAAATTTTCAAAAAAAAATTGAAAAAAAATTTCAAAAAAAATTCAAAAAAAAAATCGAAAAAAAAAATTTTCGAAAAAATAAAAAAAAAAAATTCAAAAAAAATATTCAAAAAAAAATTCTAAAAAAAAAAAATTTTCGAAAAAATAAAAAAAAAATTTCAAAAAATATTTTAAAAAAATTTTCAAAAAAAAATTGAAAAAAAATTTCAAAAAAAATTCAAAAAAAAATCGAAAAAAAAAATTTTCGAAAAAATAAAAAAAAAAATTTCAAAAAAAAAATTCAAAAAAAAATTTCAAAAAAAATTCAAAAAAAAAATCGAACAAAAAATTTTCGAAAAAATAAAAAAAAAATTCAAAAAAAAAATCGAAAAAATAAAAAAAAATCTCAAAAAAAATAAAAAAAAAATCGAAAAAAAAATTTTTCGAAAAAATAGAAAAAAAATTCAAAAAAAAAAATTTTCAAAAAAAAATTTCAAAAATAATTCAAAAAAAAAAATTTCAAAAAAAATTCAAAAAAAAAAAATTTCAAAAAAAAAAAAAAAAAATTTCAAAAAAAAAATCAAAAAAAAATTTTCAAAAAAAAAATTGAAAAAAAAATTTCAAAAAAAATTCAAAAAAAAATCGAAAAAAAAAATTTTCGAAAAAATAAAAAAAAAAATTTCAAAAAAAATTAAAAAAAAAATTTCAAAAAAAAATTTCAAAAAAAATTCAAAAAAAAATCGAAAAAAAATTTTTTCGAAAAAATAAAAAAAAAATCAAAAAAAATTTTTCAAAATAAAAATTGAAAAAAAAAATTCAAAAAAAATTTTAAAAAAAATCGAAAAAAAAAATTTTCAAAAAAAAAATTGAAAAAAAAAATAAAAAAAAAATTTTCAAAAAAAAATTTCTAAAAAAATTTAAAAAAAAATTTCAAAAAAAAATTTCAAAAAAAATTCAAAAAAAAAATCGAAAAAAAAATTTTCGAAAAAATAAAAAAAAAATTCAAAAAAAAAATCGAAAAAAAAAATTTTCGAAAAAATGAAAAAAAATCTCAAAAAAAATTCAAAAAAAAAATCGAAAAAAAAATTTTCGAAAAAATAAAAAAAAAATTCAAAAAAAAAATCGAAAAAAAAAATTTTCGAAAAAATGAAAAAAAATCTCAAAAAAAATTTAAAAAAAATCGAAAAAAAATTTTTTCGAAAAAATAAAAAAAATTTCAAAAAAAATTTTAAAAAAAAATTTCAAAAAAAAATTGAAAAAAAATTTCAAAAAAAATTCAAAAAAAATGGAAAAAAAAAATTTTCGAAAAAATAAAAAAAAAATTTTCAAAAAAAAATTGAAAAAAAAATTTCAAAAAAAATTCAAAAAAAAATTTTCAATAAAAATTCAAAAAAAAATCGAAAAAAAAAATTTCGAAAAAATAAAAAAAAAATTTCAAAAAAAATAAAAAAAAAATCGAAAAAAAAAATTTTCGAAAAAATAAAAAAAAAAATTTCAAAAAAAATTGAAAAAAAAATTCAAAAAAAAATCGAAAAAAAAATTTTTCGAAAAAATAAAAAAAAAATTTCAAAAAAATAAAAAAAAAAATTTCAAAAAAAAATTTCAAAAAAAAATCGAAAAAAAAATTTTTCGAAAAAATAAAAAAAAAATTTCAAAAAAAAATCAAAAAAAAATTTTTCAAAAAAAAAATTGAAAAAAAAAATTCAAAAAAAAATTTAAAAAAAAATCGAAAAAAAAAATTTTCAAAAAAAAAATTGAAAAAAAAAATAAAAAAAAAATTTTCAAAAAAAAAATTCAAAAAAAATTTAAAAAAAATTTTCAAAAAAAAATTTCAAAAAAAATTCAAAAAAAAAATCGAAAAAAAAATTTTCGAAAAAATAAAAAAAAAATTCAAAAAAAAAATCGAAAAAAAAAATTTTCGAAAAAATGAAAAAAAATCTCGGAAAAAATTCAAAAAAAAAATCGAAAAAAAAATTTTCGAAAAAATAAAAAAAAAATTCAAAAAAAAAATCGAAAAAACAAATTTTCGAAAAAATGAAAAAAAATCTCAAAAAAAATTTAAAAAAAATCGAAAAAAATTTTTTTCGAAAAAATAAAAAAAATTTCAAAAAAAATTTTAAAAAAAATTTCAAAAAAAAATTGAAAAAAAATTTCAAAAAAAATTCAAAAAAAAATGGAAAAAAAAATTTTCAAAAAAATAAAAAAAAAATTTTCAAAAAAAAATTGAAAAAAAAATTTCAAAAAAAATTCAAAAAAAAATCGAAAAAAAAAAATTTTCGAAAAAATAAAAAAAAAATTTCAAAAAAAAATCAAAAAAAAATTTTTCAAAAAAAAAATTGAAAAAAAAAATTCAAAAAAAATTAAAAAAAAAATCGAAAAAAAAATTTTTCGAAAAAATGAAAAAAAATCTCAAAAAAAATTTTAAAAAAATCGAAAAAAAAATTTTTCGAAAAAATAAAAAAAATTTCAAAAAAAATTTTAAAAAAAATTTCAAAAAAATATTGAAAAAAAATTTCAAAAAAAATTCAAAAAAAAATGGAAAAAAAAAATTTTTCGAAAAAATAAAAAAAAAATTTCAAAAAAAATAAAAAAAAAAATTTCAAAAAAAAATTTCAAAAAAAAATCGAAAAAAAAATTTTTCGAAAAAATAAAAAAAAAATTTCAAAAAAAAATCAAAAAAAAAATTTTCAAAAAAAAAATTGAAAAAAAAAATTCAAAAAAAATTAAAAAAAAAATCGAAAAAAAAAATTTTCAAAAAAAAAATTGAAAAAAAAAATAAAAAAATTTTCAAAAAAAAAATTCAAAAAAAATTTTAAAAAAATTTTCAAAAAAAAATTTCAAAAAAAATTCAAAAAAAAAATCGAAAAAAAAATTTTCGAAAAAATAAAAAAAAAATTCAAAAAAAAAATCGAAAAAAAAAATTTTCGAAAAAATGAAAAAAAATCTCAAAAAAAATTCAAAAAAAAAATCGAAAAAAAAATTTTCGAAAAAATAAAAAAAAATTCAAAAAAAAAATCGAAAAAACAAATTTTCGAAAAAATGAAAAAAAATCTCAAAAAAAATTTAAAAAAAATCGAAAAAAAAATTTTTCGAAAAAATAAAAAAAATTTCAAAAAAAATTTTAAAAAAAATTTCAAAAAAAAATTGAAAAAAAATTTCAAAAAAAATTCAAAAAAAAATGGAAAAAAAAAATTTTCGAAAAAATAAAAAAAAAATTTTCAAAAAAAAATTGAAAAAAAAATTTCAAAAAAAATTCAAAAAAAAATCGAAAAAAAAAAATTTTCAATAAAAATTCAAAAAAAAATCGAAAAAAAAAATTTCGAAAAAATAAAAAAAAATCGAAAAAAATATTTTCGAAAAAATAAAAAAAAAATTCAAAAAAAAAATCGAAAAAAAAATTTCAAAAAAAATTTTTAAAAAAATTTCAAAAAAAATTCAAAAAAAAATCGAAAAAAAAATTTTTCGAAAAAATAAAAAAAAAATTTTAAAAAAAAATAAAAAAAAAATCGAAAAAAAAAATTTTCGAAAAAATAAAAAAAAAAATTTCAAAAAAAAATCAAAAAAAAATTTTTCAAAAAAAAATTGAAAAAAAAAATTCAAAAAAAATTAAAAAAAAAATCGAAAAAAAAAATTTTCAAAAAAAAAATTGAAAAAAAAAATAAAAAAAAAAATTTTCAAAAAAAAATTTCAAAAAAAATTCAAAAAAAAAATCGAAAAAAATTTTTTCGAAAAAATAAAAAAAAAAATCAAAAAAAAAATCGAAAAAAAAAGTTTTCGAAAAAATAAAAAAAAAATCTCAAAAAAAATAAAAAAAAATTTTTCGAAAAAATAAAAAAAAAATTTCAAAAAAAAAATTCAAAAAAAAATTCTAAAAAAATTCAAAAAAAAAATCGAAAAAAAAAATTTTCGAAAAAATAAAAAAAAAATTTCAAAAAAAATAAAAAAAAAATTTTCAAAAAAAAATTGAAAAAAAATTTCAAAAAAAATTCGAAAAAAAAATCGAAAAAGAAAATTTTCGAAAAAATAAAAAAAAATTCAAAAAAAAATCGAAAAAACAAATTTTCGAAAAAATGAAAAAAAATCTCAAAAAAAATTTAAAAAAAATCGAAAAAAAAATTTTTCGAAAAAATAAAAAAAATTTCAAAAAAAATTTTAAAAAAAATTTCAAAAAAAAATTGAAAAAAAATTTCAAAAAAAATTCAAAAAAAAATGGAAAAAAAAAATTTTCGAAAAAATAAAAAAAAAATTTTCAAAAAAAAATTGAAAAAAAAATTTCAAAAAAAATTCAAAAAAAAATCGAAAAAAAAAAATTTTCAATAAAAATTCAAAAAAAAATCGAAAAAAAAAATTTCGAAAAAATAAAAAAAAAAATTCAAAAAAAATAAAAAAAAAATCGAAAAAAAAATTTTCGAAAAAATAAAAAAAAAATTCAAAAAAAAAATCGAAAAAAAAATTTTTCGAAAAAATAAAAAAAAATTTCAAAAAAAATTTTTAAAAAAATTTCAAAAAAAATTCAAAAAAAAATCGAAAAAAAAATTTTTCGAAAAAATAAAAAAAAATTTAAAAAAAAAATAAAAAAAAAATCGAAAAAAAAAATTTTCGAAAAAATAAAAAAAAAAATTTCAAAAAAAAATTGAAAAAAAAATTTTAAAAAAAATTCAAAAAAAAATCGAAAAAAAAAAATTTTCAATAAAAATTCAAAAAAAAATCGAAAAAAAAAATTTCGAAAAAATAAAAAAAAAAATTCAAAAAAAATAAAAAAAAAATCGAAAAAAAAATTTTCGAAAAAATAAAAAAAAAATTCAAAAAAAAAATCGAAAAAAAAATTTTTCGAAAAAATAAAAAAAAATTTCAAAAAAAATTTTTAAAAAAATTTCAAAAAAAATTAAAAAAAAAATCGAAAAAAAAATTTTTCGAAAAAATAAAAAAAAATTTAAAAAAAAAATAAAAAAAAAATCGAAAAAAAAAATTTTCGAAAAAATAAAAAAAAAATTTCAAAAAAAAATCAAAAAAAAATTTTTCAAAAAAAAAATTGAAAAAAAAAATTCCAAAAAAATTAAAAAAAAAATCGAAAAAAAAAATTTTCAAAAAAAAATTGAAAAAAAATTTCAAAAAAAATTCAAAAAAAAAATCGAAAAAAAAAATTTAAAAAAAAATTCAAAAAAAAATCGAAAAAAAAATTCAAAAAAAAAATCGAAAAAATAAAAAAAAATCTCAAAAAAAATAAAAAAAAAATCGAAAAAAAATTTTTTCGAAAAAATAGAAAAAAAAATTCAAAAAAAAAATCAAAAAAAAAAATTTTCAAAAAAAAAAATTCAAAAAAAATTCAAAAAAAAAAATTTCAAAAAAAAAAAAAAAAAATTTCAAAAAAAAAATCAAAAAAAAATTTCCAAAAAAAAATTGAAAAAAAATTTCAAAAAAAATTCAAAAAAAAAATCGAAAAAAAATTTTTCGAAAAAATAAAAAAAAAATTAAAAAAAAAATAAAAAAAAAAATCGAAAAAAAAAATTTTCGAAAAAATAAAAAAAAAAATTTCAAAAAAAAATCAAAAAAAAATTTTCAAAAAAAAATTGAAAAAAAAAATTCAAAAAAAATTAAAAAAAAAATCGAAAAAAAAATTTTCAAAAAAAAAATTGAAAAAAAAAATAAAAAAAAAAATTTTCAAAAAAAAATTTCAAAAAAAATTCAAAAAAAAAATCGAAAAAAATTTTTTCGAAAAAATAAAAAAAAAATTCAAAAAAAAAATCGAAAAAAAAAATTTTCGAAAAAATAAAAAAAAAATCTCAAAAAAAATAAAAAAAAAATTTTCGAAAAAATAAAAAAAAAATTTCAAAAAAAAAATTCAAAAAAAAAATTCTAAAAGAATTCAAAAAAAAAATCGAAAAAAAAAATTTTCGAAAAAATAAAAAAAAAATTTCAAAAAAAATTTAAAAAAAATTTTCAAAAAAAAATTGAAAAAAAATTTCAAAAAAAATTCAAAAAAAAAATCGAAAAAAAAAATTTTCGAAAAAATAAAAAAAAAATTTCAAAAAAAAAATTCAAAAAAAAATTTCAAAAAAAATTCAAAAAAAAATCGAAAAAAAAATTCAAAAAAAAAATCGAAAAAATAAAAAAAAATCTCAAAAAAAATTAAAAAAAAATCGAAAAAAAAATTTTTCGAAAAAATAGAAAAAAAAATTCAAAAAAAAAATCAAAAAAAAAAATTTTCAAAAAAAAAATTTCAAAAAAAATTCAAAAAAAAAAATTTCAAAAAAAAAAAAAAAAAATTACAAAAAAAAAATCAAAAAAAAATTTTCAAAAAAAAAATTGAAAAAACAATTTCAAAAAAAATTCAAAAAAAAATCGAAAAAAAAAATTTTCGAAAAAATTAAAAAAAAAATTTCAAAAAAAAATTCAAAAAAAAAATCGAAAAAAAAATTTTTCGAAAAAATAAAAAAAAAATTTCGAAAAAAATAAAAAAAAAAATTTCAAAAAAAAATTTAAAAAAAAATCGAAAAAAAAATTTTTCGAAAAAATAAAAAAAAAATTTCAAAAAAAAATCAAAAAAAAATTTTTCAAAAAAAAAATTGAAAAAAAAAATTCAAAAAAAATTTAAAAAAAAATCGAAAAAAAAAATTTTCAAAAAAAAAATTGAAAAAATAAAAAAAAATCTCAAAAAAAATAAAAAAAAAATCGAAAAAAAAATTTTTCGAAAAAATAGAAAAAAAAATTCAAAAAAAAAATCAAAAAAAAAAATTTTCAAAAAAAAAATTTCAAAAAAAATTCAAAAAAAAAAATTTCAAAAAAAAAAAAAAAAATTACAAAAAAAAAATCAAAAAAAAATTTTCAAAAAAAAAATTGAAAAAAAAATTTCAAAAAAAATTCAAAAAAAAATCGAAAAAAAAAAAATTTTCAATAAAAATTCAAAAAAAAATCGAAAAAAAAAATTTCGAAAAAATAAAAAAAAAATTTCAAAAAAAATAAAAAAAAAATCGAAAAAAAAAATTTTCGAAAAAATAAAAAAAAAATTTCAAAAAAAAATCAAAAAAAAAATTTTCAAAAAAAAATTGAAAAATAATTCAAAAAAAAAATCGAAAAAAAAAATTTTCGAAAAAATAAAAAAAAAATCAAAAAAAAAAATTTCAAAAAAAAAATTGAAAAAAAAAATCCAAAAGAAATTCAAAAAAAAAACGAAAAAAAAAATTTTCGAAAAAATAAAAAAAAAAATTCAAAAAAATTAAAAAAAAATTTTCAAAAAAAAATTTCAAAAAAAATTCAAAAAAAAAAATCGAAAAAAAATTTTTCAAAAAAAAATTGAAAAAAAAAATTCAAAAAAAATTAAAAAAAAAATCGAAAAAAAAAATTTTCAAAAAAAAAATGGAAAAAAAAAATAAAAAAAAAAATTTTCAAAAAAAAATTTCAAAAAAAATTCAAAAAAAAAATCGAAAAAATTTTTTTCGAAAAAATAAAAAAAAAATCAAAAAAAAAATCGAAAAAAAAAGTTTTCGAAAAAATAAAAAAAAAATCTCAAAAAAAATAAAAAAAAATTTTTCGAAAAAATAAAAAAAAAATTTCAAAAAAAAAATTCAAAAAAAAATTCTAAAAAAATTCAAAAAAAAAAATCGAAAAAAAAAATTTTCGAAAAAATAAAAAAAAAATTTCAAAAAAAATAAAAAAAAAAATTTCAAAAAAAAATTGAAAAAAAATTTCAAAAAAAATTCAAAAAAAAAATCGAAAAAAAAAATTTTCGAAAAAATAAAAAAAAATTCAAAAAAAAATCGAAAAAACAAATTTTCGAAAAAATGAAAAAAAATCTCAAAAAAAATTTAAAAAAAATCGAAAAAAAAATTTTTCGAAAAAATAAAAAAAATTTCAAAAAAAATTTAAAAAAAAATTTCAAAAAAAAATTGAAAAAAAATTTCAAAAAAAATTCAAAAAAAAATGGAAAAAAAAAATTTTCGAAAAAATAAAAAAAAAAATTTCAAAAAAAAATTGATAAAAAAATTTCAAAAAAAATTCAAAAAAAAATCGAAAAAAAAAAATTTTCAATAAAAATTCAAAAAAAAATCGAAAAAAAAAATTTCGAAAAAATAAAAAAAAAAATTCAAAAAAAATAAAAAAAAAATCGAAAAAAAAATTTTCGAAAAAATAAAAAAAAAATTCAAAAAAAAAATCGAAAAAAAAATTTTTCGAAAAAATAAAAAAAAATTTCAAAAAAAATTTTAAAAAAAATTTCAAAAAAAATTCAAAAAAAAATCGAAAAAAAAATTTTTCGAAAAAATAAAAAAAAATTTAAAAAAAAAATAAAAAAAAAATCGAAAAAAAAAATTTTCGAAAAAATAAAAAAAAAAATTTCAAAAAAAAATTGAAAAAAAAATTTCAAAAAAAATTCAAAAAAAAATCGAAAAAAAAAAATTTTCAATAAAAATTCAAAAAAAAATCGAAAAAAAAAATTTCGAAAAAATAAAAAAAAAAATTCAAAAAAAATAAAAAAAAAATCGAAAAAAAAATTTTCAAAAAAATAAAAAAAAAATTCAAAAAAAAAATCGAAAAAAAAATTTTTCGGAAAAATAAAAAAAAATTTCAAAAAAAATTCAAAAAAAAAATCGAAAAAAAAATTTTTCGAAAAAATAAAAAAAAATTTAAAAAAAAAATAAAAAAAAAATCGAAAAAAAAAAATTTTCGAAAAAATAAAAAAAAAAATTTCAAAAAAAAATCAAAAAAAAATTTTTCAAAAAAAAAATTGAAAAAAAAAATTCCAAAAAAATTAAAAAAAAAATCGAAAAAATAAAAGAAAATCTCAAAAAAAATAAAAAAAAAATCGAAAAAAAATTTTTTCGAAAAAATAGAAAAAAAAATTCAAAAAAAAAATCAAAAAAAAAAATTTTCAAAAAAAAAAATTCAAAAAAAATTCAAAAAAAAAAATTTCAAAAAAAAAAAAAAAAAAATTTCAAAAAAAAAATCAAAAAAAAATTTCCAAAAAAAAATTGAAAAAAAATTTCAAAAAAAATTCAAAAAAAAAATCGAAAAAAAAATTTTTCGAAAAAATAAAAAGATAAATTTTCAAAAAAATTCAAAAAAAAATCGAAAAAAGAATTTTTCGAAAAAATAAAAAAAAAAATTCAAAAAAAATAAAAAAAAAAATTTCAAAAAAAAATTTCAAAAAAAATTCAAAAAAAAAATCGAAAAAAAAATTTTCGAAAAAATTAAAAAAAAATTCAAAAAAAAAAATTTTAAAAAAAATTTCAAAAAAAAATTGAAAAAAAATTTCAAAAAAAATTCAAAAAAAAATCGAAAAAAAAAATTTTCGAAAAAATTAAAAAAAAATTTTCAAAAAAAAATTGAAAAAAAAATTCAAAAAAAAAATCGAAAAAAAAATTTTTCGAAAAAATAAAAAAAAATTTCAAAAAAAAAATTTAAAAAAAAAATTCTAAAAAAATTCAAAAAAAAAATCGAAAAAAAAAATTTTCGAAAAAATAAAAAAAAAATTTCAAAAAAAATTTAAAAAAAATTTTCAAAAAAAAATTGAAAAAAAATTTCAAAAAAAATTCAAAAAAAAATTTCAAAAAAAATTCAAAAAAAAAATCGAAAAAAAAATTCAAAAAAAAAATCGAAAAAATAAAAAAAAATCTCAAAAAAAATAAAAAAAAAATCGAAAAAAAAATTTTTCGAAAAAATAGAAAAAAAAATTCAAAAAAAAAATCAAAAAAAAAAATTTTCAAAAAAAAAATTTCAAAAAAAATTCAAAAAAAAAAATTTCGAAAAAAAAAAAAAAAATTACAAAAAAAAAATCAAAAAAAATTTTCAAAAAAAAAATTGAAAAAAAAAAATTTCAAAAAAAATTCAAAAAAAAATCGAAAAAAAAAAAATTTTCAATAAAAATTCAAAAAAAAATCGAAAAAAAAATTTCGAAAAAATAAAAAAAAAATTTCAAAAAAAATAAAAAAAAAATCGAAAAAAAAAATTTTCGAAAAAATAAAAAAAAAATTTCAAAAAAAAATCAAAAAAAAAATTTTCAAAAAAAAATTGAAAAATAATTCAAAAAAAAAATCGAAAAAAAAAATTTTCGAAAAAATAAAAAAAAAATCAAAAAAAAAAATTTCAAAAAAAAAATTGAAAAAAAAAATCCAAAAGAAATTCAAAAAAAAAAACGAAAAAAAAAATTTTCGAAAAAATAAAAAAAAAAATTCAAAAAAAATAAAAAAAAATTTTCAAAAAAAAATTTCAAAAAAAATTCAAAAAAAAAAATCGAAAAAAAATTTTTCGAAAAAATAAAAAAAAAATTCAAAAAAAAAAATTTTCAAAAAAAATTAAAAAAAAAATCGAAAAAAGAATTTTTCGAAAAAAAAAAAAAAAAAAATTCAAAAAAAATAAAAAAAAAATTTTCAAAAAAAAATTTCAAAAAAAATTCAAAAAAAAAATCGAAAAAAAAATTTTCGAAAAAATAAAAAAAAAATTCAAAAAAAAAAAATTTTAAAAAAAATTTCAAAAAAAAATTGAAAAAAAATTTCAAAAAAAATTCAAAAAAAAATGGAAAAAAAAAATTTTCGAAAAAATAAAAAAAAAATTTTCAAAAAAAAATTGAAAAAAAAATTTTCAATAAAAATTCAAAAAAAAATCGAAAAAAAAAATTCAAAAAAAATAAAAAAAAATCGAAAAAAATATTTTCGAAAAAATAAAAAAAAAATTCAAAAAAAAAATCGAAAAAAAAATTTTTCGAAAAAATAAAAAAAAATTTCAAAAAAAATTTTAAAAAAAATTTCAAAAAAAATTCAAAAAAAAATCGAAAAAAAAATTTTTCGAAAAAATAAAAAAAAAAATTAAAAAAAAATAAAAAAAAAATCGAAAAAAAAAATTTTCGAAAAAATAAAAAAAAAAATTTCAAAAAAAAATCAAAAAAAAATTTTTCAAAAAAAAATTGAAAAAAAAAATTCAAAAAAAATTCAAAAAAAAATCGAAAAAAAAAATTTTCGAAAAAATTAAAAAAAAAATTTCAAAAAAAAATTGAAAAAAAATTTCAAAAAAAATTCAAAAAAAAATGGAAAAAAAAATTTTCGAAAAAATAAAAAAAAAATTTTCAAAAAAAAATTGAAAAAAAAATTTCAAAAAAAATTCAAAAAAAAATCGAAAAAAAAAATTTTCAATAAAAATTCAAAAAAAAAATCGAAAAAAAAAATTTCGAAAAAATAAAAAAAAAAATTCAAAAAAAATAAAAAAAAATCGAAAAAAATATTTTCGAAAAAATAAAAAAAAAATTCAAAAAAAAAATCGAAAAAAAAATTTTTCGAAAAAATAAAAAAAAATTTCAAAAAAAATTTTAAAAAAAATTTCAAAAAAAATTCAAAAAAAAATCGAAAAAAAAATTTTTCGAAAAAATAAAAAAAAAATTTTAAAAAAAAATAAAAAAAAAATCGAAAAAAAAAATTTTCGAAAAAATAAAAAAAAAAATTTCAAAAAAAAATCAAAAAAAAATTTTTCAAAAAAAAATTGAAAAAAAAAATTCAAAAAAAATTAAAAAAAAAATCGAAAAAAAAAATTTTCAAAAAAAAAATTGAAAAAAAAAATAAAAAAAAAAATTTTCAAAAAAAAATTTCAAAAAAAATTCAAAAAAAAAATCGAAAAAAATTTTTTCGAAAAAATAAAAAAAAAAATCAAAAAAAAAATCGAAAAAAAAAGTTTTCGAAAAAATAAAAAAAAAATCTCAAAAAAAATAAAAAAAAATTTTTCGAAAAAATAAAAAAAAAATTTCAAAAAAAAAATTCAAAAAAAAATTCTAAAAAAATTCAAAAAAAAAAATCGAAAAAAAAAATTTTCGAAAAAATAAAAAAAAAATTTCAAAAAAAATAAAAAAAAAATTTCAAAAAAAAATTGAAAAAAAATTTCAAAAAAAATTCAAAAAAAAAATCGAAAAAAAAAATTTTCGAAAAAATAAAAAAAAATTAAAAAAAAAATCGAAAAAACAAATTTTCGAAAAAATGAAAAAAAATCTCAAAAAAAATTTAAAAAAAATCGAAAAAAAAATTTTTCGAAAAAATAAAAAAAATTTCAAAAAAAATTTTAAAAAAAATTTCAAAAAAAAATTGAAAAAAAATTCAAAAAAAATAAAAAAAAAATCGAAAAAAAAATTTTCGAAAAAATAAAAAAAAAATTCAAAAAAAAAATCGAAAAAAAAATTTTTCGAAAAAATAAAAAAAAATTTCAAAAAAAATTTTAAAAAAAATTTCAAAAAAAATTCAAAAAAAAATCGAAAAAAAAATTTTTCGAAAAAATAAAAAAAAATTTAAAAAA
Source organism: Chrysolina oricalcia (assembly GCA_944452925.2). Classification (NCBI taxonomy): domain Eukaryota; kingdom Metazoa; phylum Arthropoda; class Insecta; order Coleoptera; family Chrysomelidae; genus Chrysolina; species Chrysolina oricalcia. The sequence continues at coordinate 35,243,206 of OX101810.2, read as the reverse complement.
AAAATAAAAAAAAAATCGAAAAAAAAAATTTTCGAAAAAATAAAAAAAAAAATTTCAAAAAAAAATTGAAAAAAAAATTTCAAAAAAAATTCAAAAAAAAATCGAAAAAAAAAAATTTTCAATAAAAATTCAAAAAAAAATCGAAAAAAAAAATTTCGAAAAAATAAAAAAAAAAATTCAAAAAAAATAAAAAAAAAATCGAAAAAAAAATTTTCAAAAAAATAAAAAAAAAATTCAAAAAAAAAATCGAAAAAAAAATTTTTCGGAAAAATAAAAAAAAATTTCAAAAAAAATTTTAAAAAAAATTTCAAAAAAAATTCAAAAAAAAAATCGAAAAAAAAATTTTTCGAAAAAATAAAAAAAAATTTAAAAAAAAAATAAAAAAAAAATCGAAAAAAAAAAATTTTCGAAAAAATAAAAAAAAAAATTTCAAAAAAAAATCAAAAAAAAATTTTTCAAAAAAAAAATTGAAAAAAAAAATTCCAAAAAAATTAAAAAAAAAATCGAAAAAATAAAAGAAAATCTCAAAAAAAATAAAAAAAAAATCGAAAAAAAATTTTTTCGAAAAAATAGAAAAAAAAATTCAAAAAAAAAATCAAAAAAAAAAATTTTCAAAAAAAAAAATTCAAAAAAAATTCAAAAAAAAAAATTTCAAAAAAAAAAAAAAAAAAATTTCAAAAAAAAAATCAAAAAAAAATTTCCAAAAAAAAATTGAAAAAAAATTTCAAAAAAAATTCAAAAAAAAAATCGAAAAAAAAATTTTTCGAAAAAATAAAAAGATAAATTTTCAAAAAAATTCAAAAAAAAATCGAAAAAAGAATTTTTCGAAAAAATAAAAAAAAAAATTCAAAAAAAATAAAAAAAAAAATTTCAAAAAAAAATTTCAAAAAAAATTCAAAAAAAAAATCGAAAAAAAAATTTTCGAAAAAATTAAAAAAAAATTCAAAAAAAAAAATTTTAAAAAAAATTTCAAAAAAAAATTGAAAAAAAATTTCAAAAAAAATTCAAAAAAAAATCGAAAAAAAAAATTTTCGAAAAAATTAAAAAAAAATTTTCAAAAAAAAATTGAAAAAAAAATTCAAAAAAAAAATCGAAAAAAAAATTTTTCGAAAAAATAAAAAAAAATTTCAAAAAAAAAATTAAAAAAAAAAATTCTAAAAAAATTCAAAAAAAAAATCGAAAAAAAAAATTTTCGAAAAAATAAAAAAAAAATTTCAAAAAAAATTTAAAAAAAATTTTCAAAAAAAAATTGAAAAAAAATTTCAAAAAAAATTCAAAAAAAAATTTCAAAAAAAATTCAAAAAAAAAATCGAAAAAAAAATTCAAAAAAAAAATCGAAAAAATAAAAAAAAATCTCAAAAAAAATAAAAAAAAAATCGAAAAAAAAATTTTTCGAAAAAATAGAAAAAAAAATTCAAAAAAAAAATCAAAAAAAAAAATTTTCAAAAAAAAAATTTCAAAAAAAATTCAAAAAAAAAAATTTCGAAAAAAAAAAAAAAAATTACAAAAAAAAAATCAAAAAAAATTTTCAAAAAAAAAATTGAAAAAAAAAAATTTCAAAAAAAATTCAAAAAAAAATCGAAAAAAAAAAAATTTTCAATAAAAATTCAAAAAAAAATCGAAAAAAAAATTTCGAAAAAATAAAAAAAAAATTTCAAAAAAAATAAAAAAAAAATCGAAAAAAAAAATTTTCGAAAAAATAAAAAAAAAATTTCAAAAAAAAATCAAAAAAAAAATTTTCAAAAAAAAATTGAAAAATAATTCAAAAAAAAAATCGAAAAAAAAAATTTTCGAAAAAATAAAAAAAAAATCAAAAAAAAAAATTTCAAAAAAAAAATTGAAAAAAAAAATCCAAAAGAAATTCAAAAAAAAAACGAAAAAAAAAATTTTCGAAAAAATAAAAAAAAAAATTCAAAAAAAATAAAAAAAAATTTTCAAAAAAAAATTTCAAAAAAAATTCAAAAAAAAAAATCGAAAAAAAATTTTTCGAAAAAATAAAAAAAAAATTCAAAAAAAAAAATTTTCAAAAAAAATTAAAAAAAAAATCGAAAAAAGAATTTTTCGAAAAAAAAAAAAAAAAAAATTCAAAAAAAATAAAAAAAAAATTTTCAAAAAAAAATTTCAAAAAAAATTCAAAAAAAAAATCGAAAAAAAAATTTTCGAAAAAATAAAAAAAAAATTCAAAAAAAAAAAATTTTAAAAAAAATTTCAAAAAAAAATTGAAAAAAAATTTCAAAAAAAATTCAAAAAAAAATGGAAAAAAAAAATTTTCGAAAAAATAAAAAAAAAATTTTCAAAAAAAAATTGAAAAAAAAATTTTCAATAAAAATTCAAAAAAAAATCGAAAAAAAAAATTCAAAAAAAATAAAAAAAAATCGAAAAAAATATTTTCGAAAAAATAAAAAAAAAATTCAAAAAAAAAATCGAAAAAAAAATTTTTCGAAAAAATAAAAAAAAATTTCAAAAAAAATTTTAAAAAAAATTTCAAAAAAAATTCAAAAAAAAATCGAAAAAAAAATTTTTCGAAAAAATAAAAAAAAAAATTAAAAAAAAATAAAAAAAAAATCGAAAAAAAAAATTTTCGAAAAAATAAAAAAAAAAATTTCAAAAAAAAATCAAAAAAAAATTTTTCAAAAAAAAATTGAAAAAAAAAATTCAAAAAAAATTCAAAAAAAAATCGAAAAAAAAAATTTTCGAAAAAATTAAAAAAAAAATTTCAAAAAAAAATTGAAAAAAAATTTCAAAAAAAATTCAAAAAAAAATGGAAAAAAAAATTTTCGAAAAAATAAAAAAAAAATTTTCAAAAAAAAATTGAAAAAAAAATTTCAAAAAAAATTCAAAAAAAAATCGAAAAAAAAAATTTTCAATAAAAATTCAAAAAAAAAATCGAAAAAAAAAATTTCGAAAAAATAAAAAAAAAAATTCAAAAAAAATAAAAAAAAATCGAAAAAAATATTTTCGAAAAAATAAAAAAAAAATTCAAAAAAAAAATCGAAAAAAAAATTTTTCGAAAAAATAAAAAAAAATTTCAAAAAAAATTTTAAAAAAAATTTCAAAAAAAATTCAAAAAAAAATCGAAAAAAAAATTTTTCGAAAAAATAAAAAAAAAATTTTAAAAAAAAATAAAAAAAAAATCGAAAAAAAAAATTTTCGAAAAAATAAAAAAAAAAATTTCAAAAAAAAATCAAAAAAAAATTTTTCAAAAAAAAATTGAAAAAAAAAATTCAAAAAAAATTAAAAAAAAAATCGAAAAAAAAAATTTTCAAAAAAAAAATTGAAAAAAAAAATAAAAAAAAAAATTTTCAAAAAAAAATTTCAAAAAAAATTCAAAAAAAAAATCGAAAAAAATTTTTTCGAAAAAATAAAAAAAAAAATCAAAAAAAAAATCGAAAAAAAAAGTTTTCGAAAAAATAAAAAAAAAATCTCAAAAAAAATAAAAAAAAATTTTTCGAAAAAATAAAAAAAAAATTTCAAAAAAAAAATTCAAAAAAAAATTCTAAAAAAATTCAAAAAAAAAAATCGAAAAAAAAAATTTTCGAAAAAATAAAAAAAAAATTTCAAAAAAAATAAAAAAAAAATTTCAAAAAAAAATTGAAAAAAAATTTCAAAAAAAATTCAAAAAAAAAATCGAAAAAAAAAATTTTCGAAAAAATAAAAAAAAATTCAAAAAAAAATCGAAAAAACAAATTTTCGAAAAAATGAAAAAAAATCTCAAAAAAAATTTAAAAAAAATCGAAAAAAAAATTTTTCGAAAAAATAAAAAAAATTTCAAAAAAAATTTTAAAAAAAATTTCAAAAAAAAATTGAAAAAAAATTTCAAAAAAAATTCAAAAAAAAATGGAAAAAAAAAATTTTCGAAAAAATAAAAAAAAAAATTTCAAAAAAAAATTGAAAAAAAAATTTCAAAAAAAATTCAAAAAAAAATCGAAAAAAAAAAATTTTCAATAAAAATTCAAAAAAAAATCGAAAAAAAAAATTTCGAAAAAATAAAAAAAAAAATTCAAAAAAAATAAAAAAAAAATCGAAAAAAAAATTTTCGAAAAAATAAAAAAAAAATTCAAAAAAAAAATCGAAAAAAAAATTTTTCGAAAAAATAAAAAAAAATTTCAAAAAAAATTTTAAAAAAAATTTCAAAAAAAATTCAAAAAAAAATCGAAAAAAAAATTTTTCGAAAAAATAAAAAAAAATTTAAAAAAAAAATAAAAAAAAAATCGAAAAAAAAAATTTTCGAAAAAATAAAAAAAAAAATTTCAAAAAAAAATTGAAAAAAAAATTTCAAAAAAAATTCAAAAAAAAATCGAAAAAAAAAAATTTTCAATAAAAATTCAAAAAAAAATTTCGAAAAAATAAAAAAAAAAATTCAAAAAAAATAAAAAAAAAATCGAAAAAAAAATTTTCGAAAAAATAAAAAAAAAATTCAAAAAAAAAATCGAAAAAAAAATTTTTCGAAAAAATAAAAAAAAATTTCAAAAAAAATTTTAAAAAAAATTTCAAAAAAAATTCAAAAAAAAAATCGAAAAAAAAATTTTTCGAAAAAATAAAAAAAATTTAAAAAAAAAATAAAAAAAAAATCGAAAAAAAAAAATTTTCGAAAAAATAAAAAAAAAAATTTCAAAAAAAAATCAAAAAAAAATTTTTCAAAAAAAAAATTGAAAAAAAAAATTCCAAAAAAATTAAAAAAAAAATCGAAAAAAAAAATTTTCAAAAAAAAATTGAAAAAAAAATTCAAAAAAAATTCAAAAAAAAAATCGAAAAAAAAAATTTAAAAAAAAATTCAAAAAAAAATCGAAAAAAAAATTCAAAAAAAAAATCGAAAAAATAAAAAAAAATCTCAAAAAAAATAAAAAAAAAATCGAAAAAAAATTTTTTCGAAAAAATAGAAAAAAAAATTCAAAAAAAAATCAAAAAAAAAAATTTTCAAAAAAAAAAATTCAAAAAAAATTCAAAAAAAAAAATTTCAAAAAAAAAAAAAAAAAAATTTCAAAAAAAAAATCAAAAAAAAATTTCCAAAAAAAAATTGAAAAAAAATTTCAAAAAAAATTCAAAAAAAAAATCGAAAAAAAAATTTTTCGAAAAAATAAAAAAAAAATTTAAAAAAAAATAAAAAAAAAAATCGAAAAAAAAAATTTTCGAAAAAATAAAAAAAAAAATTTCAAAAAAAAATCAAAAAAAAAATTTTCAAAAAAAAATTGAAAAAAAAAATTCAAAAAAAATTAAAAAAAAAATCGAAAAAAAAATTTTCAAAAAAAAAATTGAAAAAAAAAATAAAAAAAAAAATTTTCAAAAAAAAATTTCAAAAAAAATTCAAAAAAAAAATCGAAAAAAATTTTTTCGAAAAAATAAAAAAAAAATTCAAAAAAAAAATCGAAAAAAAAAATTTTCGAAAAAATAAAAAAAAAATCTCAAAAAAAATAAAAAAAAATTTTTCGAAAAAATAAAAAAAAAATTTCAAAAAAAAAATTCAAAAAAAAAATTCTAAAAGAATTCAAAAAAAAAATCGAAAAAAAAAATTTTCGAAAAAATAAAAAAAAAATTTCAAAAAAAATTTAAAAAAAATTTTCAAAAAAAAATTGAAAAAAAATTTCAAAAAAAATTCAAAAAAAAAATCGAAAAAAAAAATTTTCGAAAAAATAAAAAAAAAATTTCAAAAAAAAAATTCAAAAAAAAATTTCAAAAAAAATTCAAAAAAAAAATCGAAAAAAAAATTCAAAAAAAAAATCGAAAAAAAAATTTTTCGAAAAAATAGAAAAAAAAATTCAAAAAAAAAATCAAAAAAAAAAATTTTCAAAAAAAAAATTTCAAAAAAAATTCAAAAAAAAAATTTCAAAAAAAAAAAAAAAAAATTACAAAAAAAAAATCAAAAAAAATTTTTCAAAAAAAAAATTGAAAAAAAAATTTCAAAAAAAATTCAAAAAAAAATCGAAAAAAAAAAAATTTTCAATAAAAATTCAAAAAAAAATCGAAAAAAAAAATTTCGAAAAAATAAAAAAAAAATTTCAAAAAAAATAAAAAAAAAATCGAAAAAAAAAATTTTCGAAAAAATAAAAAAAAAATTTCAAAAAAAAATCAAAAAAAAAATTTTCAAAAAAAATTGAAAAATAATTCAAAAAAAAAATCGAAAATAAAAATTTTCGAAAAAATAAAAAAAAAATCAAAAAAAAAAATTTCAAAAAAAAAATTGAAAAAAAAAATCCAAAAGAAATTCAAAAAAAAAACGAAAAAAAAAATTTTCGAAAAAATAAAAAAAAAAATTCAAAAAAAATAAAAAAAAATTTTCAAAAAAAAATTTCAAAAAAAATTCAAAAAAAAAAATTTTCAAAAAAAATTCAAAAAAAAATCGAAAAAAGAATTTTTCGAAAAAATAAAAAAAAAAATTCAAAAAAAATAAAAAAAAAAATTTCAAAAAAAAATTTCAAAAAAAATTCAAAAAAAAAATCGAAAAAAAAATTTTCGAAAAAATAAAAAAAAAATTCAAAAAAAAAAATTTTAAAAAAAATTTCAAAAAAAAATTGAAAAAAAATTTCAAAAAAAATTCAAAAAAAAATCGAAAAAAAAAATTTTCGAAAAAATTAAAAAAAAATTTTCAAAAAAAAATTGAAAAAAAAATTCAAAAAAAAAATCGAAAAAAAAATTTTTCGAAAAAATAAAAAAAAAATTTCAAAAAAAAAATTCAAAAAAAAAATTCTAAAAAAATTCAAAAAAAAAATCGAAAAAAAAAATTTTCGAAAAAATAAAAAAAAAATTTCAAAAAAAATTTAAAAAAAATTTTCAAAAAAAAATTGAAAAAAAATTTCAAAAAAAATTCAAAAAAAAAATCGAAAAAAAAATTTTTCGAAAAAATAAAAAAAAAATTTCAAAAAAAAAATTCAAAAAATAATTTCAAAAAAAATTCAAAAAAAAAATCGAAAAAAAAATTCAAAAAAAAATCGAAAAAATAAAAAAAAATCTCAAAAAAAATAAAAAAAAAATCGAAAAAAAAATTTTTCGAAAAAATAGAAAAAAAAATTCAAAAAAAAAATCAAAAAAAAAAATTTTCAAAAAAAAAATTTCAAAAAAAATTCAAAAAAAAAATTTCAAAAAAAAAAAAAAAATTACAAAAAAAAAATCAAAAAAAAATTTTCAAAAAAAAAATTGAAAAAAAAATTTCAAAAAAAATTCAAAAAAAAATCGAAAAAAAAAAAATTTTCAATAAAAATTCAAAAAAAAATCAAAAAAAAAAATTCGAAAAAATAAAAAAAAAATTTCAAAAAAAATAAAAAAAAAATCGAAAAAAAAAATTTTCGAAAAAATAAAAAAAAAATTTCAAAAAAAAATCAAAAAAAAAATTTTCAAAAAAAAATTGAAAAATAATTTAAAAAAAAAATCGAAAAAAAAATTTTCGAAAAAATAAAAAAAAAATCAAAAAAAAAAATTTCAAAAAAAAAATTGAAAAAAAAAATCCAAAAGAAATTCAAAAAAAAAACGAAAAAAAAAATTTTCGAAAAAATAAAAAAAAAAATTCAAAAAAAATAAAAAAAAATTTTCAAAAAAAAATTTCAAAAAAAATTCAAAAAAAAAAATCGAAAAAAAATTTTTCGAAAAAATAAAAAAAAAATTCAAAAAAAAAAATTTTCAAAAAAAATTCAAAAAAAAATCGATAAAAGAATTTTTCGAAAAAATAAAAAAAAAAATTCAAAAAAAAAAATTTTAAAAAAAATTTCAAAAAAAAATTGAAAAAAAATTTCAAAAAAAATTCAAAAAAAAATCGAAAAAAAAATTTTCGAAAAAATTTAAAAAAAAATTTCAAAAAAAAATTCAAAAAAAAAATCGAAAAAAAATTTTTTCGAAAAAATAAAAAAAAAATTTCAAAAAAAATAAAAAAAAAAATTTCAAAAAAAAATTTCAAAAAAAAATTTTAAAAAAAATCGAAAAAAAAATTTTTCGAAAAAATAAAAAAAAAATTTCAAAAAAAAATCAAAAAAAAATTTTTCAAAAAAAAATTGAAAAAAAAAATTCAAAAAAAATTTAAAAAAAAATCGAAAAAAAAAATTTTCAAAAAAAAAATTGAAAAAATAAAAAAAAATCTCAAAAAAAATAAAAAAAAAATCGAAAAAAATATTTTTCGAAAAAATAGAAAAAAAAATTCAAAAAAAAAATCAAAAAAAAAAATTTTCAAAAAAAAAATTTCAAAAAAAATTCAAAAAAAAAAATTTCAAAAAAAAAAAAAAAATTACAAAAAAAAAATCAAAAAAAAATTTTCAAAAAAAAAATTGAAAAAAAAATTTCAAAAAAAATTCAAAAAAAAATCGAAAAAAAAAAAATTTTCAATAAAAATTCAAAAAAAAATCGAAAAAAAAAATTTCGAAAAAATAAAAAAAAAATTTCAAAAAAAATAAAAAAAAAATCGAAAAAAAAAATTTTCGAAAAAATAAAAAAAAAAATTCAAAAAAAAATCAAAAAAAAAATTTTCAAAAAAAAATTGAAAAATAATTCAAAAAAAAAATCGAAAAAAAAAATTTTCGAAAAAATAAAAAAAAAATCAAAAAAAAAAATTTCAAAAAAAAAATTGAAAAAAAAAATCCAAAAGAAATTCAAAAAAAAAACGAAAAAAAAAATTTTCGAAAAAATAAAAAAAAAATTCAAAAAAAAAAAAAAAAAAATTTCAAAAAAAAATTTCAAAAAAAATTCAAAAAAAAAAATCGAAAAAAAATTTTTCGAAAAAATAAAAAAAAAATTCAAAAAAAAAAATTTTCAAAAAAAATTCAAAAAAAAATCGAAAAAAGAATTTTTCGAAAAAATAAAAAAAAAATTCAAAAAAAATAAAAAAAAAAATTTCAAAAAAAAATTTCAAAAAAAATTCAAAAAAAAAATCGAAAAAAAAATTTTCGAAAAAATTAAAAAAAAATTCAAAAAAAAAAATTTTAAAAAAAATTTAAAAAAAAAATTGAAAAAAAATTTCAAAAAAAATTCAAAAAAAAATCGAAAAAAAAAATTTTCGAAAAAATTAAAAAAAAATTTTCAAAAAAAAATTGAAAAAAAAATTCAAAAAAAAAATCGAAAAAAAAATTTTTCGAAAAAATAAAAAAAAAATTTCAAAAAAAAATTGAAAAAAAATTTCAAAAAAAATTCAAAAAAAAATGGAAAAAAAAATTTTCGAAAAAATAAAAAAAAAAATTAAAAAAAAATAAAAAAAAAATCGAAAAAAAAAATTTTCGAAAAAATAAAAAAAAAAATTTCAAAAAAAAATCAAAAAAAAATTTTTCAAAAAAAAATTGAAAAAAAAAATTCAAAAAAAATTCAAAAAAAAATCGAAAAAAAAAATTTTCGAAAAAATTAAAAAAAAAATTTCAAAAAAAAATTGAAAAAAAATTTCAAAAAAAATTCAAAAAAAAATGGAAAAAAAAATTTTCGAAAAAATAAAAAAAAAATTTTCAAAAAAAAATTGAAAAAAAAATTTCAAAAAAAATTCAAAAAAAAATCGAAAAAAAAAATTTTCAATAAAAATTCAAAAAAAAAATCGAAAAAAAAAATTTCGAAAAAATAAAAAAAAAAATTCAAAAAAAATAAAAAAAAATCGAAAAAAATATTTTCGAAAAAATAAAAAAAAAATTCAAAAAAAAAATCGAAAAAAAAATTTTTCGAAAAAATAAAAAAAAATTTCAAAAAAAATTTTAAAAAAAATTTCAAAAAAAATTCAAAAAAAAATCGAAAAAAAAATTTTTCGAAAAAATAAAAAAAAAATTTTAAAAAAAAATAAAAAAAAAATCGAAAAAAAAAATTTTCGAAAAAATAAAAAAAAAAATTTCAAAAAAAAATCAAAAAAAAATTTTTCAAAAAAAAATTGAAAAAAAAAATTCAAAAAAAATTAAAAAAAAAATCGAAAAAAAAAATTTTCAAAAAAAAAATTGAAAAAAAAAATAAAAAAAAAAATTTTCAAAAAAAAATTTCAAAAAAAATTCAAAAAAAAAATCGAAAAAAATTTTTTCGAAAAAATAAAAAAAAAAATCAAAAAAAAAATCGAAAAAAAAAGTTTTCGAAAAAATAAAAAAAAAATCTCAAAAAAAATAAAAAAAAATTTTTCGAAAAAATAAAAAAAAAATTTCAAAAAAAAAATTCAAAAAAAAATTCTAAAAAAATTCAAAAAAAAAAATCGAAAAAAAAAATTTTCGAAAAAATAAAAAAAAAATTTCAAAAAAAATAAAAAAAAAATTTCAAAAAAAAATTGAAAAAAAATTTCAAAAAAAATTCAAAAAAAAAATCGAAAAAAAAAATTTTCGAAAAAATAAAAAAAAATTCAAAAAAAAATCGAAAAAACAAATTTTCGAAAAAATGAAAAAAAATCTCAAAAAAAATTTAAAAAAAATCGAAAAAAAAATTTTTCGAAAAAATAAAAAAAATTTCAAAAAAAATTTTAAAAAAAATTTCAAAAAAAAATTGAAAAAAAATTTCAAAAAAAATTCAAAAAAAAATGGAAAAAAAAAATTTTCGAAAAAATAAAAAAAAAAATTTCAAAAAAAAATTGAAAAAAAAATTTCAAAAAAAATTCAAAAAAAAATCGAAAAAAAAAAATTTTCAATAAAAATTCAAAAAAAAATCGAAAAAAAAAATTTCGAAAAAATAAAAAAAAAAATTCAAAAAAAATAAAAAAAAAATCGAAAAAAAAATTTTCGAAAAAATAAAAAAAAAATTCAAAAAAAAAATCGAAAAAAAAATTTTTCGAAAAAATAAAAAAAAATTTCAAAAAAAATTTTAAAAAAAATTTCAAAAAAAATTCAAAAAAAAATCGAAAAAAAAATTTTTCGAAAAAATAAAAAAAAATTTAAAAAAAAAATAAAAAAAAAATCGAAAAAAAAAATTTTCGAAAAAATAAAAAAAAAATTTCAAAAAAAAATTGAAAAAAAAATTTCAAAAAAAATTCAAAAAAAAATCGAAAAAAAAAAATTTTCAATAAAAATTCAAAAAAAAATTTCGAAAAAATAAAAAAAAAAATTCAAAAAAAATAAAAAAAAAATCGAAAAAAAAATTTTCGAAAAAATAAAAAAAAAATTCAAAAAAAAAATCGAAAAAAAAATTTTTCGAAAAAATAAAAAAAAATTTCAAAAAAAATTTTAAAAAAAATTTCAAAAAAAATTCAAAAAAAAAATCGAAAAAAAAATTTTTCGAAAAAATAAAAAAAATTTAAAAAAAAAATAAAAAAAAAATCGAAAAAAAAAAATTTTCGAAAAAATAAAAAAAAAAATTTCAAAAAAAAATCAAAAAAAAATTTTTCAAAAAAAAAATTGAAAAAAAAAATTCCAAAAAAATTTAAAAAAAAATCGAAAAAAAAATTTTCAAAAAAAAATTGAAAAAAAATTTCAAAAAAAATTCAAAAAAAAAATCGAAAAAAAAAATTTAAAAAAAAATTCAAAAAAAAATCGAAAAAAAAATTCAAAAAAAAAATCGAAAAAATAAAAAAAAATCTCAAAAAAAATAAAAAAAAAATCGAAAAAAAATTTTTTCGAAAAAATAGAAAAAAAAATTCAAAAAAAAATCAAAAAAAAAAATTTTCAAAAAAAAAAATTCAAAAAAAATTCAAAAAAAAAAATTTCAAAAAAAAAAAAAAAAAAATTTCAAAAAAAAAATCAAAAAAAAATTTCCAAAAAAAAATTGAAAAAAAATTTCAAAAAAAATTCAAAAAAAAAATCGAAAAAAAAATTTTTCGAAAAAATAAAAAAAAAATTTAAAAAAAAATAAAAAAAAAAATCGAAAAAAAAAATTTTCGAAAAAATAAAAAAAAAAATTTCAAAAAAAAATCAAAAAAAAAATTTTCAAAAAAAAATTGAAAAAAAAAATTCAAAAAAAATTAAAAAAAAAATCGAAAAAAAAATTTTCAAAAAAAAAATTGAAAAAAAAAATAAAAAAAAAAATTTTCAAAAAAAAATTTCAAAAAAAATTCAAAAAAAAAATCGAAAAAAATTTTTTCGAAAAAATAAAAAAAAAATTCAAAAAAAAAATCGAAAAAAAAAATTTTCGAAAAAATAAAAAAAAAATCTCAAAAAAAATAAAAAAAAATTTTTCGAAAAAATAAAAAAAAAATTTCAAAAAAAAAATTCAAAAAAAAAATTCTAAAAGAATTCAAAAAAAAAATCGAAAAAAAAAATTTTCGAAAAAATAAAAAAAAAATTTCAAAAAAAATTTAAAAAAAATTTTCAAAAAAAAATTGAAAAAAAATTTCAAAAAAAATTCAAAAAAAAAATCGAAAAAAAAAATTTTCGAAAAAATAAAAAAAAAATTTCAAAAAAAAAATTCAAAAAAAAATTTCAAAAAAAATTCAAAAAAAAAATCGAAAAAAAAATTCAAAAAAAAAATCGAAAAAAAAATTTTTCGAAAAAATAGAAAAAAAAATTCAAAAAAAAAATCAAAAAAAAAAATTTTCAAAAAAAAAATTTCAAAAAAAATTCAAAAAAAAAATTTCAAAAAAAAAAAAAAAAAATTACAAAAAAAAAATCAAAAAAAATTTTTCAAAAAAAAAATTGAAAAAAAAATTTCAAAAAAAATTCAAAAAAAAATCGAAAAAAAAAAAATTTTCAATAAAAATTCAAAAAAAAATCGAAAAAAAAAATTTCGAAAAAATAAAAAAAAAATTTCAAAAAAAATAAAAAAAAAATCGAAAAAAAAAATTTTCGAAAAAATAAAAAAAAAATTTCAAAAAAAAATCAAAAAAAAAATTTTCAAAAAAAATTGAAAAATAATTCAAAAAAAAAATCGAAAATAAAAATTTTCGAAAAAATAAAAAAAAAATCAAAAAAAAAAATTTCAAAAAAAAAATTGAAAAAAAAAATCCAAAAGAAATTCAAAAAAAAAACGAAAAAAAAAATTTTCGAAAAAATAAAAAAAAAAATTCAAAAAAAATAAAAAAAAATTTTCAAAAAAAAATTTCAAAAAAAATTCAAAAAAAAAAATTTTCAAAAAAAATTCAAAAAAAAATCGAAAAAAGAATTTTTCGAAAAAATAAAAAAAAAAATTCAAAAAAAATAAAAAAAAAAATTTCAAAAAAAAATTTCAAAAAAAATTCAAAAAAAAAATCGAAAAAAAAATTTTCGAAAAAATAAAAAAAAAATTCAAAAAAAAAAATTTTAAAAAAAATTTCAAAAAAAAATTGAAAAAAAATTTCAAAAAAAATTCAAAAAAAAATCGAAAAAAAAAATTTTCGAAAAAATTAAAAAAAAATTTTCAAAAAAAAATTGAAAAAAAAATTCAAAAAAAAAATCGAAAAAAAAATTTTTCGAAAAAATAAAAAAAAAATTTCAAAAAAAAAATTCAAAAAAAAAATTCTAAAAAAATTCAAAAAAAAAATCGAAAAAAAAAATTTTCGAAAAAATAAAAAAAAAATTTCAAAAAAAATTTAAAAAAAATTTTCAAAAAAAAATTGAAAAAAAATTTCAAAAAAAATTCAAAAAAAAAATCGAAAAAAAAATTTTTCGAAAAAATAAAAAAAAAATTTCAAAAAAAAAATTCAAAAAATAATTTCAAAAAAAATTCAAAAAAAAAATCGAAAAAAAAATTCAAAAAAAAATCGAAAAAATAAAAAAAAATCTCAAAAAAAATAAAAAAAAAATCGAAAAAAAAATTTTTCGAAAAAATAGAAAAAAAAATTCAAAAAAAAAATCAAAAAAAAAAATTTTCAAAAAAAAAATTTCAAAAAAAATTCAAAAAAAAAATTTCAAAAAAAAAAAAAAAATTACAAAAAAAAAATCAAAAAAAAATTTTCAAAAAAAAAATTGAAAAAAAAATTCAAAAAAAAATCGAAAAAAAAAAAATTTTCAATAAAAATTCAAAAAAAAATCAAAAAAAAAAATTCGAAAAAATAAAAAAAAAATTTCAAAAAAAATAAAAAAAAAATCGAAAAAAAAAATTTTCGAAAAAATAAAAAAAAAATTTCAAAAAAAAATCAAAAAAAAAATTTTCAAAAAAAAATTGAAAAATAATTAAAAAAAAAAATCGAAAAAAAAATTTTCGAAAAAATAAAAAAAAAATCAAAAAAAAAAATTTCAAAAAAAAAATTGAAAAAAAAAATCCAAAAAAAATTCAAAAAAAAAACGAAAAAAAAAATTTTCGAAAAAATAAAAAAAAAAATTCAAAAAAAATAAAAAAAAATTTTCAAAAAAAAATTTCAAAAAAAATTCAAAAAAAAAAATCGAAAAAAAATTTTTCGAAAAAATAAAAAAAAAATTCAAAAAAAAAAATTTTCAAAAAAAATTCAAAAAAAAATCGATAAAAGAATTTTTCGAAAAAATAAAAAAAAAAATTCAAAAAAAAAAATTTTAAAAAAAATTTCAAAAAAAAATTGAAAAAAAATTTCAAAAAAAATTCAAAAAAAAATCGAAAAAAAAATTTTCGAAAAAATTTAAAAAAAAATTTCAAAAAAAAATTCAAAAAAAAAATCGAAAAAAAAATTTTTCGAAAAAATAAAAAAAAAATTTCAAAAAAAATAAAAAAAAAAATTTCAAAAAAAAATTTCAAAAAAAAATTTTAAAAAAAATCGAAAAAAAAATTTTTCGAAAAAATAAAAAAAAAATTTCAAAAAAAAATCAAAAAAAAATTTTTCAAAAAAAAATTGAAAAAAAAAATTCAAAAAAAATTTAAAAAAAAATCGAAAAAAAAAATTTTCAAAAAAAAAATTGAAAAAATAAAAAAAAATCTCAAAAAAAATAAAAAAAAAATCGAAAAAAATATTTTTCGAAAAAATAGAAAAAAAAATTCAAAAAAAAAATCAAAAAAAAAAATTTTCAAAAAAAAAATTTCAAAAAAAATTCAAAAAAAAAAATTTCAAAAAAAAAAAAAAAAATTACAAAAAAAAAATCAAAAAAAAATTTTCAAAAAAAAAATTGAAAAAAAAATTTCAAAAAAAATTCAAAAAAAAATCGAAAAAAAAAAAATTTTCAATAAAAATTCAAAAAAAAATCGAAAAAAAAAATTTCGAAAAAATAAAAAAAAAATTTCAAAAAAAATAAAAAAAAAATCGAAAAAAAAAATTTTCGAAAAAATAAAAAAAAAAATTCAAAAAAAAATCAAAAAAAAAATTTTCAAAAAAAAATTGAAAAATAATTCAAAAAAAAAATCGAAAAAAAAAATTTTCGAAAAAATAAAAAAAAAATCAAAAAAAAAAATTTCAAAAAAAAAATTGAAAAAAAAAATCCAAAAGAAATTCAAAAAAAAAACGAAAAAAAAAATTTTCGAAAAAATAAAAAAAAAATTCAAAAAAAAAAAAAAAAAAATTTCAAAAAAAAATTTCAAAAAAAATTCAAAAAAAAAAATCGAAAAAAAATTTTTCGAAAAAATAAAAAAAAAATTAAAAAAAAAAAATTTTCAAAAAAAATTCAAAAAAAAATCGAAAAAAGAATTTTTCGAAAAAATAAAAAAAAAATTCAAAAAAAATAAAAAAAAAAATTTCAAAAAAAAATTTCAAAAAAAATTCAAAAAAAAAATCGAAAAAAAAATTTTCGAAAAAATTAAAAAAAAATTCAAAAAAAAAAATTTTAAAAAAAATTTAAAAAAAAAATTGAAAAAAAATTTCAAAAAAATTCAAAAAAAAATCGAAAAAAAAAATTTTCGAAAAAATTAAAAAAAAATTTTCAAAAAAAAATTGAAAAAAAAATTCAAAAAAAAAATCGAAAAAAAAATTTTTCGAAAAAATAAAAAAAAAATTTCAAAAAAAAAATTCAAAAAAAAAATTCTAAAAAAATTCAAAAAAAAAATCGAAAAAATAAAAAAAAATCTCAAAAAAAATAAAAAAAAAATCGAAAAAAAATTTTTTCGAAAAAATAGAAAAAAAAATTCAAAAAAAAATCAAAAAAAAAAATTTTCAAAAAAAAAAATTCAAAAAAAATTCAAAAAAAAAAATTTCAAAAAAAAAAAAAAAAAATTTCAAAAAAAAAATCAAAAAAAAATTTTCAAAAAAAAATTGAAAAAAAATTTCAAAAAAAATTCAAAAAAAAAATCGAAAAAAAAATTTTTCGAAAAAATAAAAAAAAAATTTAAAAAAAAATAAAAAAAAAATCGAAAAAAAAAATTTTCGAAAAAATAAAAAAAAAAATTTCAAAAAAAAATCAAAAAAAAATTTTTCAAAAAAAAAATTCAAAAAAAAAATTCAAAAAAAATTAAAAAAAAAATCGAAAAAAAAATTTTCAAAAAAAAAATTGAAAAAAAAATTTAAAAAAAAATTTTCAAAAAAAAATTTCAAAAAAAATTCAAAAAAAAAATCGAAAAAAATTTTTTCGAAAAAATAAAAAAAAAATTCAAAAAAAAAATCGAAAAAAAAAATTTTCGATAAAATAAAAAAAAAATCTCAAAAAAAATAAAAAAAAAATTTTCGAAAAAATAAAAAAAAAATTTCAAAAAAAAAATTCAAAAAAAAAATTCTAAAAAAATTCAAAAAAAAAATCGAAAAAAAAAATTTTCGAAAAAATAAAAAAAAAATTTCAAAAAAAATTTAAAAAAAATTTTCAAAAAAAAATTGAAAAAAAATTTCAAAAAAAATTCAAAAAAAAAATCGAAAAAAAAAATTTTCGAAAAAATAAAAAAAAAATTTCAAAAAAAAAATTCAAAAAAAAATTTCAAAAAAAATTCAAAAAAAAAATCGAAAAAAAAATTCAAAAAAAAAAATCGAAAAAATAAAAAAAATCTCAAAAAAAATAAAAAAAAAATCGAAAAAAAAATTTTTCGAAAAAATAGAAAAAAAAATTCAAAAAAAAAATCAAAAAAAAAAATTTTCAAAAAAAAAATTTCAAAAAAAATTCAAAAAAAAAAAATTCAAAAAAAAAAAAAAAAATTACAAAAAAAAAATCAAAAAAAAATTTTCAAAAAAAAAATTGAAAAAAAAATTTCAAAAAAAATTCAAAAAAAAATCGAAAAAAAAAAAATTTTCAATAAAAATTCAAAAAAAAATCGAAAAAAAAAATTTCGAAAAAATAAAAAAAAATTTCAAAAAAAATAAAAAAAAAATCGAAAAAAAAAATTTTCGAAAAAATAAAAAAAAAATTTCAAAAAAAAATCAAAAAAAAAAATTTCAAAAAAAAATTGAAAAATAATTCAAAAAAAATCGAAAAAAAAAATTTTCGAAAAAATAAAAAAAAAAATCAAAAAAAAAAATTTCAAAAAAAAAATTGAAAAAAAAAATCCAAAAGAAATTCAAAAAAAAAACGAAAAAAAAAATTTTCGAAAAAATAAAAAAAAAAATTCAAAAAAAATAAAAAAAAATTTTCAAAAAAAAATTTCAAAAAAAATTCAAAAAAAAAAATTTTCAAAAAAAATTCAAAAAAAAATCGAAAAAAGAATTTTTCGAAAAAATAAAAAAAAAAATTCAAAAAAAATAAAAAAAAAAATTTCAAAAAAAAATTTCAAAAAAAATTCAAAAAAAAAATCGAAAAAAAAATTTTCGAAAAAATAAAAAAAAAATTCAAAAAAAAAAATTTTAAAAAAAATTTCAAAAAAAAATTGAAAAAAAATTTCAAAAAAAATTCAAAAAAAAATCGAAAAAAAAAATTTTCGAAAAAATTAAAAAAAAATTTTCAAAAAAAAATTGAAAAAAAAATTCAAAAAAAAAATCGAAAAAAAAATTTTTCGAAAAAATAAAAAAAAAATTTCAAAAAAAAAATTCAAAAAAAAAATTCTAAAAAAATTCAAAAAAAAAATCGAAAAAAAAAATTTTCGAAAAAATAAAAAAAAAATTTCAAAAAAAATTTAAAAAAAATTTTCAAAAAAAAATTGAAAAAAAATTTCAAAAAAAATTCAAAAAAAAAATCGAAAAAAAAATTTTTCGAAAAAATAAAAAAAAAATTTCAAAAAAAAAATTCAAAAAATAATTTCAAAAAAAATTCAAAAAAAAAATCGAAAAAAAAATTCAAAAAAAAATCGAAAAAATAAAAAAAAATCTCAAAAAAAATAAAAAAAAAATCGAAAAAAAAATTTTTCGAAAAAATAGAAAAAAAAATTCAAAAAAAAAATCAAAAAAAAAAATTTTCAAAAAAAAAATTTCAAAAAAAATTCAAAAAAAAAATTTCAAAAAAAAAAAAAAAATTACAAAAAAAAAATCAAAAAAAAATTTTCAAAAAAAAAATTGAAAAAAAAATTCAAAAAAAAATCGAAAAAAAAAAAATTTTCAATAAAAATTCAAAAAAAAATCAAAAAAAAAAATTCGAAAAAATAAAAAAAAAATTTCAAAAAAAATAAAAAAAAAATCGAAAAAAAAAATTTTCGAAAAAATAAAAAAAAAATTTCAAAAAAAAATCAAAAAAAAAATTTTCAAAAAAAAATTGAAAAATAATTAAAAAAAAAAATCGAAAAAAAAATTTTCGAAAAAATAAAAAAAAAATCAAAAAAAAAAATTTCAAAAAAAAAATTGAAAAAAAAAATCCAAAAGAAATTCAAAAAAAAAACGAAAAAAAAAATTTTCGAAAAAATAAAAAAAAAAATTCAAAAAAAATAAAAAAAAATTTTCAAAAAAAAATTTCAAAAAAAATTCAAAAAAAAAAATCGAAAAAAAATTTTTCGAAAAAATAAAAAAAAAATTCAAAAAAAAAAATTTTCAAAAAAAATTCAAAAAAAAATCGATAAAAGAATTTTTCGAAAAAATAAAAAAAAAAATTCAAAAAAAAAAATTTTAAAAAAAATTTCAAAAAAAAATTGAAAAAAAATTTCAAAAAAAATTCAAAAAAAAATCGAAAAAAAAATTTTCGAAAAAATTTAAAAAAAAATTTCAAAAAAAAATTCAAAAAAAAAATCGAAAAAAAAATTTTTCGAAAAAATAAAAAAAAAATTTCAAAAAAAATAAAAAAAAAAATTTCAAAAAAAAATTTCAAAAAAAAATTTTAAAAAAAATCGAAAAAAAAATTTTTCGAAAAAATAAAAAAAAAATTTCAAAAAAAAATCAAAAAAAAATTTTTCAAAAAAAAATTGAAAAAAAAAATTCAAAAAAAATTTAAAAAAAAATCGAAAAAAAAAATTTTCAAAAAAAAAATTGAAAAAATAAAAAAAAATCTCAAAAAAAATAAAAAAAAAATCGAAAAAAATATTTTTCGAAAAAATAGAAAAAAAAATTCAAAAAAAAAATCAAAAAAAAAAATTTTCAAAAAAAAAATTTCAAAAAAAATTCAAAAAAAAAAATTTCAAAAAAAAAAAAAAAAATTACAAAAAAAAAATCAAAAAAAAATTTTCAAAAAAAAAATTGAAAAAAAAATTTCAAAAAAAATTCAAAAAAAAATCGAAAAAAAAAAAATTTTCAATAAAAATTCAAAAAAAAATCGAAAAAAAAAATTTCGAAAAAATAAAAAAAAAATTTCAAAAAAAATAAAAAAAAAATCGAAAAAAAAAATTTTCGAAAAAATAAAAAAAAAAATTCAAAAAAAAATCAAAAAAAAAATTTTCAAAAAAAAATTGAAAAATAATTCAAAAAAAAAATCGAAAAAAAAAATTTTCGAAAAAATAAAAAAAAAATCAAAAAAAAAAATTTCAAAAAAAAAATTGAAAAAAAAAATCCAAAAGAAATTCAAAAAAAAAACGAAAAAAAAAATTTTCGAAAAAATAAAAAAAAAATTCAAAAAAAAAAAAAAAAAAATTTCAAAAAAAAATTTCAAAAAAAATTCAAAAAAAAAAATCGAAAAAAAATTTTTCGAAAAAATAAAAAAAAAATTAAAAAAAAAAAAATTTCAAAAAAAATTCAAAAAAAAATCGAAAAAAGAATTTTTCGAAAAAATAAAAAAAAAATTCAAAAAAAATAAAAAAAAAAATTTCAAAAAAAAATTTCAAAAAAAATTCAAAAAAAAAATCGAAAAAAAAATTTTCGAAAAAATTAAAAAAAAATTCAAAAAAAAAAATTTTAAAAAAAATTTAAAAAAAAAATTGAAAAAAAATTTCAAAAAAATTCAAAAAAAAATCGAAAAAAAAAATTTTCGAAAAAATTAAAAAAAAATTTTCAAAAAAAAATTGAAAAAAAAATTCAAAAAAAAAATCGAAAAAAAAATTTTTCGAAAAAATAAAAAAAAAATTTCAAAAAAAAAATTCAAAAAAAAAATTCTAAAAAAATTCAAAAAAAAAATCGAAAAAATAAAAAAAAATCTCAAAAAAAATAAAAAAAAAATCGAAAAAAAATTTTTTCGAAAAAATAGAAAAAAAAATTCAAAAAAAAATCAAAAAAAAAAATTTTCAAAAAAAAAAATTCAAAAAAAATTCAAAAAAAAAAATTTCAAAAAAAAAAAAAAAAAATTTCAAAAAAAAAATCAAAAAAAAATTTTCAAAAAAAAATTGAAAAAAAATTTCAAAAAAAATTCAAAAAAAAAATCGAAAAAAAAATTTTTCGAAAAAATAAAAAAAAAATTTAAAAAAAAATAAAAAAAAAATCGAAAAAAAAAATTTTCGAAAAAATAAAAAAAAAAATTTCAAAAAAAAATCAAAAAAAAATTTTTCAAAAAAAAAATTCAAAAAAAAAATTCAAAAAAAATTAAAAAAAAAATCGAAAAAAAAATTTTCAAAAAAAAAATTGAAAAAAAAATTTAAAAAAAAATTTTCAAAAAAAAATTTCAAAAAAAATTCAAAAAAAAAATCGAAAAAAATTTTTTCGAAAAAATAAAAAAAAAATTCAAAAAAAAAATCGAAAAAAAAAATTTTCGATAAAATAAAAAAAAAATCTCAAAAAAAATAAAAAAAAAATTTTCGAAAAAATAAAAAAAAAATTTCAAAAAAAAAATTCAAAAAA
This sequence comes from Chrysolina oricalcia, assembly GCA_944452925.2. Classification (NCBI taxonomy): domain Eukaryota; kingdom Metazoa; phylum Arthropoda; class Insecta; order Coleoptera; family Chrysomelidae; genus Chrysolina; species Chrysolina oricalcia. Next base: position 35,222,496 of record OX101810.2, on the reverse strand, counting down.
AAAATTCTAAAAAAATTCAAAAAAAAAATCGAAAAAAAAAATTTTCGAAAAAATAAAAAAAAAATTTCAAAAAAAATTTAAAAAAAATTTTCAAAAAAAAATTGAAAAAAAATTTCAAAAAAAATTCAAAAAAAAAATCGAAAAAAAAAATTTTCGAAAAAATAAAAAAAAAATTTCAAAAAAAAAATTCAAAAAAAAATTTCAAAAAAAATTCAAAAAAAAAATCGAAAAAAAAATTCAAAAAAAAAAATCGAAAAAATAAAAAAAATCTCAAAAAAAATAAAAAAAAAATCGAAAAAAAAATTTTTCGAAAAAATAGAAAAAAAAATTCAAAAAAAAAATCAAAAAAAAAAATTTTCAAAAAAAAAATTTCAAAAAAAATTCAAAAAAAAAAAATTCAAAAAAAAAAAAAAAAATTACAAAAAAAAAATCAAAAAAAAATTTTCAAAAAAAAAATTGAAAAAAAAATTTCAAAAAAAATTCAAAAAAAAATCGAAAAAAAAAAAATTTTCAATAAAAATTCAAAAAAAAATCGAAAAAAAAAATTTCGAAAAAATAAAAAAAAATTTCAAAAAAAATAAAAAAAAAATCGAAAAAAAAAATTTTCGAAAAAATAAAAAAAAAATTTCAAAAAAAAATCAAAAAAAAAAATTTCAAAAAAAAATTGAAAAATAATTCAAAAAAAATCGAAAAAAAAAATTTTCGAAAAAATAAAAAAAAAAATCAAAAAAAAAAATTTCAAAAAAAAAATTGAAAAAAAAAATCCAAAAGAAATTCAAAAAAAAAACGAAAAAAAAAATTTTCGAAAAAATAAAAAAAAAAATTCAAAAAAAATAAAAAAAAATTTTCAAAAAAAAATTTCAAAAAAAATTCAAAAAAAAAATCGAAAAAAAATTTTTCGAAAAAATAAAAAAAAAATTCAAAAAAAAAAATTTTCAAAAAAAATTCAAAAAAAAATCGAAAAAAGAATTTTTCGAAAAAATAAAAAAAAAAATTCAAAAAAAATAAAAAAAAAATTTTCAAAAAAAAATTTCAAAAAAAATTCAAAAAAAAAATCGAAAAAAAATTTTTCGAAAAAATAAAAAAAAAATTCAAAAAAAAAAATTTTAAAAAAAATTTCAAAAAAAAATTGAAAAAAAATTTCAAAAAAAATTCAAAAAAAAATCGAAAAAAAAAATTTTCGAAAAAATTTAAAAAAAATTTTCAAAAAAAAATTGAAAAAAAAATTCAAAAAAAAAATCGAAAAAAAAATTTTTCGAAAAAATAAAAAAAAAATTTCAAAAAAAAAATTCAAAAAAAAAATTCTAAAAAAATTCAAAAAAAAAATCGAAAAAAAAAAATTTCGAAAAAATAAAAAAAAAATTTCAAAAAAAATTTAAAAAAAATTTTCAAAAAAAAATTGAAAAAAAATTTCAAAAAAAATTTAAAAAAAAAATCGAAAAAAAAAATTTTCGAAAAAATAAAAAAAAAATTTCAAAAAAAAAATTCAAAAAAAAATTTCAAAAAAAATTCAAAAAAAAAATCGAAAAAAAAATTCAAAAAAAAAATCGAAAAAAAAATTTTTCGAAAAAATAGAAAAAAAAATTCAAAAAAAAAATCAAAAAAAAAAATTTTCAAAAAAAAATTTCAAAAAAAATTCAAAAAAAAAAAATTCAAAAAAAAAAAAAAAAAATTACAAAAAAAAAATCAAAAAAAAATTTTCAAAAAAAAAATTGAAAAAAAAATTTCAAAAAAAATTCAAAAAAAAATCGAAAAAAAAAAAATTTTCAATAAAAATTCAAAAAAAAATCGAAAAAAAAAATTTCGAAAAAATAAAAAAAAATTTCAAAAAAAATAAAAAAAAAATCGAAAAAAAAAATTTTCGAAAAAATAAAAAAAAAATTTCAAAAAAAAATCAAAAAAAAAAATTTCAAAAAAAAATTGAAAAATAATTCAAAAAAAAATCGAAAAAAAAAATTTTCGAAAAAATAAAAAAAAAATCAAAAAAAAAAATTTCAAAAAAAAAATTGAAAAAAAAAATCCAAAAGAAATTCAAAAAAAAAACGAAAAAAAAAATTTTCGAAAAAATAAAAAAAAAAATTCAAAAAAAATAAAAAAAAATTTTCAAAAAAAAATTTCAAAAAAAATTCAAAAAAAAAAATCGAAAAAAAATTTTTCGAAAAAATAAAAAAAAAATTCAAAAAAAAAAATTTTCAAAAAAAATTCAAAAAAAAATCGAAAAAAGAATTTTTCGAAAAAATAAAAAAAAAAATTCAAAAAAAATAAAAAAAAAATTTTCAAAAAAAAATTTCAAAAAAAATTCAAAAAAAAAATTGAAAAAAAAATTTTCGAAAAAATAAAAAAAAAATTCAAAAAAAAAAATTTTAAAAAAAATTTCAAAAAAAAATTGAAAAAAAATTTCAAAAAAAATTCAAAAAAAAATCGAAAAAAAAAATTTTCGAAAAAATTTAAAAAAAATTTTCAAAAAAAAATTGAAAAAAAAATTCAAAAAAAAAATCGAAAAAAAAATTTTTCGAAAAAATAAAAAAAAAATTTCAAAAAAAAAATTCAAAAAAAAAATTCTAAAAAAATTCAAAAAAAAAATCGAAAAAAAAAAATTTCGAAAAAATAAAAAAAAAATTTCAAAAAAAATTTAAAAAAAATTTTCAAAAAAAAATTGAAAAAAAAAATCCAAAAGAAATTCAAAAAAAAAACGAAAAAAAAAATTTTCGAAAAAATAAAAAAAAAATTCAAAAAAAAAAAAAAAAAAATTTCAAAAAAAAATTTCAAAAAAAATTCAAAAAAAAAAATCGAAAAAAAATTTTTCGAAAAAATAAAAAAAAAATTCAAAAAAAAAAATTTTCAAAAAAAATTCAAAAAAAAATCGAAAAAAGAATTTTTCGAAAAAATAAAAAAAAAATTCAAAAAAAATAAAAAAAAAAATTTCAAAAAAAAATTTCAAAAAAAATTCAAAAAAAAAATCGAAAAAAAAATTTTCGAAAAAATTAAAAAAAAATTCAAAAAAAAAAATTTTAAAAAAAATTTAAAAAAAAAATTGAAAAAAAATTTCAAAAAAAATTCAAAAAAAAATCGAAAAAAAAAATTTTCGAAAAAATTAAAAAAAAATTTTCAAAAAAAAATTGAAAAAAAAATTCAAAAAAAAAATCGAAAAAAAAATTTTTCGAAAAAATAAAAAAAAAATTTCAAAAAAAAATTGAAAAAAAATTTCAAAAAAAATTCAAAAAAAAATGGAAAAAAAAATTTTCGAAAAAATAAAAAAAAAAATTAAAAAAAAATAAAAAAAAAATCGAAAAAAAAAATTTTCGAAAAAATAAAAAAAAAAATTTCAAAAAAAAATCAAAAAAAAATTTTTCAAAAAAAAATTGAAAAAAAAAATTCAAAAAAAATTCAAAAAAAAATCGAAAAAAAAAATTTTCGAAAAAATTAAAAAAAAAATTTCAAAAAAAAATTGAAAAAAAATTTCAAAAAAAATTCAAAAAAAAATGGAAAAAAAAATTTTCGAAAAAATAAAAAAAAAATTTTCAAAAAAAAATTGAAAAAAAAATTTCAAAAAAAATTCAAAAAAAAATCGAAAAAAAAAATTTTCAATAAAAATTCAAAAAAAAAATCGAAAAAAAAAATTTCGAAAAAATAAAAAAAAAAATTCAAAAAAAATAAAAAAAAATCGAAAAAAATATTTTCGAAAAAATAAAAAAAAAATTCAAAAAAAAAATCGAAAAAAAAATTTTTCGAAAAAATAAAAAAAAATTTCAAAAAAAATTTTAAAAAAAATTTCAAAAAAAATTCAAAAAAAAATCGAAAAAAAAATTTTTCGAAAAAATAAAAAAAAAATTTTAAAAAAAAATAAAAAAAAAATCGAAAAAAAAAATTTTCGAAAAAATAAAAAAAAAAATTTCAAAAAAAAATCAAAAAAAAATTTTTCAAAAAAAAATTGAAAAAAAAAATTCAAAAAAAATTAAAAAAAAAATCGAAAAAAAAAATTTTCAAAAAAAAAATTGAAAAAAAAAATAAAAAAAAAAATTTTCAAAAAAAAATTTCAAAAAAAATTCAAAAAAAAAATCGAAAAAAATTTTTTCGAAAAAATAAAAAAAAAAATCAAAAAAAAAATCGAAAAAAAAAGTTTTCGAAAAAATAAAAAAAAAATCTCAAAAAAAATAAAAAAAAATTTTTCGAAAAAATAAAAAAAAAATTTCAAAAAAAAAATTCAAAAAAAAATTCTAAAAAAATTCAAAAAAAAAAATCGAAAAAAAAAATTTTCGAAAAAATAAAAAAAAAATTTCAAAAAAAATAAAAAAAAAATTTCAAAAAAAAATTGAAAAAAAATTTCAAAAAAAATTCAAAAAAAAAATCGAAAAAAAAAATTTTCGAAAAAATAAAAAAAAATTCAAAAAAAAATCGAAAAAACAAATTTTCGAAAAAATGAAAAAAAATCTCAAAAAAAATTTAAAAAAAATCGAAAAAAAAATTTTTCGAAAAAATAAAAAAAATTTCAAAAAAAATTTTAAAAAAAATTTCAAAAAAAAATTGAAAAAAAATTTCAAAAAAAATTCAAAAAAAAATGGAAAAAAAAAATTTTCGAAAAAATAAAAAAAAAAATTTCAAAAAAAAATTGAAAAAAAAATTTCAAAAAAAATTCAAAAAAAAATCGAAAAAAAAAAATTTTCAATAAAAATTCAAAAAAAAATCGAAAAAAAAAATTTCGAAAAAATAAAAAAAAAAATTCAAAAAAAATAAAAAAAAAATCGAAAAAAAAATTTTCGAAAAAATAAAAAAAAAATTCAAAAAAAAAATCGAAAAAAAAATTTTTCGAAAAAATAAAAAAAAATTTCAAAAAAAATTTTAAAAAAAATTTCAAAAAAAATTCAAAAAAAAATCGAAAAAAAAATTTTTCGAAAAAATAAAAAAAAATTTAAAAAAAAAATAAAAAAAAAATCGAAAAAAAAAATTTTCGAAAAAATAAAAAAAAAATTTCAAAAAAAAATTGAAAAAAAAATTTCAAAAAAAATTCAAAAAAAAATCGAAAAAAAAAAATTTTCAATAAAAATTCAAAAAAAAATTTCGAAAAAATAAAAAAAAAAATTCAAAAAAAATAAAAAAAAAATCGAAAAAAAAATTTTCGAAAAAATAAAAAAAAAATTCAAAAAAAAAATCGAAAAAAAAATTTTTCGAAAAAATAAAAAAAAATTTCAAAAAAAATTTTAAAAAAAATTTCAAAAAAAATTCAAAAAAAAAATCGAAAAAAAAATTTTTCGAAAAAATAAAAAAAATTTAAAAAAAAAATAAAAAAAAAATCGAAAAAAAAAAATTTTCGAAAAAATAAAAAAAAAAATTTAAAAAAAAAATCAAAAAAAAATTTTTCAAAAAAAAAATTGAAAAAAAAAATTCCAAAAAAATTTAAAAAAAAATCGAAAAAAAAATTTTCAAAAAAAAATTGAAAAAAAATTTCAAAAAAAATTCAAAAAAAAAATCGAAAAAAAAAATTTAAAAAAAAATTCAAAAAAAAATCGAAAAAAAAATTCAAAAAAAAAATCGAAAAAATAAAAAAAAATCTCAAAAAAAATAAAAAAAAAATCGAAAAAAAATTTTTTCGAAAAAATAGAAAAAAAAATTCAAAAAAAAATCAAAAAAAAAAATTTTCAAAAAAAAAAATTCAAAAAAAATTCAAAAAAAAAAATTTCAAAAAAAAAAAAAAAAAAATTTCAAAAAAAAAATCAAAAAAAAATTTCCAAAAAAAAATTGAAAAAAAATTTCAAAAAAAATTCAAAAAAAAAATCGAAAAAAAAATTTTTCGAAAAAATAAAAAAAAAATTTAAAAAAAAATAAAAAAAAAAATCGAAAAAAAAAATTTTCGAAAAAATAAAAAAAAAAATTTCAAAAAAAAATCAAAAAAAAAATTTTCAAAAAAAAATTGAAAAAAAAAATTCAAAAAAAATTAAAAAAAAAATCGAAAAAAAAATTTTCAAAAAAAAAATTGAAAAAAAAAATAAAAAAAAAAATTTTCAAAAAAAAATTTCAAAAAAAATTCAAAAAAAAAATCGAAAAAAATTTTTTCGAAAAAATAAAAAAAAAATTCAAAAAAAAAATCGAAAAAAAAAATTTTCGAAAAAATAAAAAAAAAATCTCAAAAAAAATAAAAAAAAATTTTTCGAAAAAATAAAAAAAAAATTTCAAAAAAAAAATTCAAAAAAAAAATTCTAAAAGAATTCAAAAAAAAAATCGAAAAAAAAAATTTTCGAAAAAATAAAAAAAAAATTTCAAAAAAAATTTAAAAAAAATTTTCAAAAAAAAATTGAAAAAAAATTTCAAAAAAAATTCAAAAAAAAAATCGAAAAAAAAAATTTTCGAAAAAATAAAAAAAAAATTTCAAAAAAAAAATTCAAAAAAAAATTTCAAAAAAAATTCAAAAAAAAAATCGAAAAAAAAATTCAAAAAAAAAATCGAAAAAAAAATTTTTCGAAAAAATAGAAAAAAAAATTCAAAAAAAAAATCAAAAAAAAAAATTTTCAAAAAAAAAATTTCAAAAAAAATTCAAAAAAAAAATTTCAAAAAAAAAAAAAAAAAATTACAAAAAAAAAATCAAAAAAAATTTTTCAAAAAAAAAATTGAAAAAAAAATTTCAAAAAAAATTCAAAAAAAAATCGAAAAAAAAAAAATTTTCAATAAAAATTCAAAAAAAAATCGAAAAAAAAAATTTCGAAAAAATAAAAAAAAAATTTCAAAAAAAATAAAAAAAAAATCGAAAAAAAAAATTTTCGAAAAAATAAAAAAAAAATTTCAAAAAAAAATCAAAAAAAAAATTTTCAAAAAAAATTGAAAAATAATTCAAAAAAAAAATCGAAAATAAAAATTTTCGAAAAAATAAAAAAAAAATCAAAAAAAAAAATTTCAAAAAAAAAATTGAAAAAAAAAATCCAAAAGAAATTCAAAAAAAAAACGAAAAAAAAAATTTTCGAAAAAATAAAAAAAAAAATTCAAAAAAAATAAAAAAAAATTTTCAAAAAAAAATTTCAAAAAAAATTCAAAAAAAAAAATTTTCAAAAAAAATTCAAAAAAAAATCGAAAAAAGAATTTTTCGAAAAAATAAAAAAAAAAATTCAAAAAAAATAAAAAAAAAAATTTCAAAAAAAAATTTCAAAAAAAATTCAAAAAAAAAATCGAAAAAAAAATTTTCGAAAAAATAAAAAAAAAATTCAAAAAAAAAAATTTTAAAAAAAATTTCAAAAAAAAATTGAAAAAAAATTTCAAAAAAAATTCAAAAAAAAATCGAAAAAAAAAATTTTCGAAAAAATTAAAAAAAAATTTTCAAAAAAAAATTGAAAAAAAAATTCAAAAAAAAAATCGAAAAAAAAATTTTTCGAAAAAATAAAAAAAAAATTTCAAAAAAAAAATTCAAAAAAAAAATTCTAAAAAAATTCAAAAAAAAAATCGAAAAAAAAAATTTTCGAAAAAATAAAAAAAAAATTTCAAAAAAAATTTAAAAAAAATTTTCAAAAAAAAATTGAAAAAAAATTTCAAAAAAAATTCAAAAAAAAAATCGAAAAAAAAATTTTTCGAAAAAATAAAAAAAAAATTTCAAAAAAAAAATTCAAAAAATAATTTCAAAAAAAATTCAAAAAAAAAATCGAAAAAAAAATTCAAAAAAAAATCGAAAAAATAAAAAAAAATCTCAAAAAAAATAAAAAAAAAATCGAAAAAAAAATTTTTCGAAAAAATAGAAAAAAAAATTCAAAAAAAAAATCAAAAAAAAAAATTTTCAAAAAAAAAATTTCAAAAAAAATTCAAAAAAAAAATTTCAAAAAAAAAAAAAAAATTACAAAAAAAAAATCAAAAAAAAATTTTCAAAAAAAAAATTGAAAAAAAAATTCAAAAAAAAATCGAAAAAAAAAAAATTTTCAATAAAAATTCAAAAAAAAATCAAAAAAAAAAATTCGAAAAAATAAAAAAAAAATTTCAAAAAAAATAAAAAAAAAATCGAAAAAAAAAATTTTCGAAAAAATAAAAAAAAAATTTCAAAAAAAAATCAAAAAAAAAATTTTCAAAAAAAAATTGAAAAATAATTAAAAAAAAAAATCGAAAAAAAAATTTTCGAAAAAATAAAAAAAAAATCAAAAAAAAAAATTTCAAAAAAAAAATTGAAAAAAAAAATCCAAAAGAAATTCAAAAAAAAAACGAAAAAAAAAATTTTCGAAAAAATAAAAAAAAAAATTCAAAAAAAATAAAAAAAAATTTTCAAAAAAAAATTTCAAAAAAAATTCAAAAAAAAAAATCGAAAAAAAATTTTTCGAAAAAATAAAAAAAAAATTCAAAAAAAAAAATTTTCAAAAAAAATTCAAAAAAAAATCGATAAAAGAATTTTTCGAAAAAATAAAAAAAAAAATTCAAAAAAAAAAATTTTAAAAAAAATTTCAAAAAAAAATTGAAAAAAAATTTCAAAAAAAATTCAAAAAAAAATCGAAAAAAAAATTTTCGAAAAAATTAAAAAAAAAATTTCAAAAAAAAATTCAAAAAAAAAATCGAAAAAAAAATTTTTCGAAAAAATAAAAAAAAAATTTCAAAAAAAATAAAAAAAAAAATTTCAAAAAAAAATTTCAAAAAAAAATTTTAAAAAAAATCGAAAAAAAAATTTTTCGAAAAAATAAAAAAAAAATTTCAAAAAAAAATCAAAAAAAAATTTTTCAAAAAAAAATTGAAAAAAAAAATTCAAAAAAAATTTAAAAAAAAATCGAAAAAAAAAATTTTCAAAAAAAAAATTGAAAAAATAAAAAAAAATCTCAAAAAAAATAAAAAAAAAATCGAAAAAAATATTTTTCGAAAAAATAGAAAAAAAAATTCAAAAAAAAAATCAAAAAAAAAAATTTTCAAAAAAAAAATTTCAAAAAAAATTCAAAAAAAAAAATTTCAAAAAAAAAAAAAAAAATTACAAAAAAAAAATCAAAAAAAAATTTTCAAAAAAAAAATTGAAAAAAAAATTTCAAAAAAAATTCAAAAAAAAATCGAAAAAAAAAAAATTTTCAATAAAAATTCAAAAAAAAATCGAAAAAAAAAATTTCGAAAAAATAAAAAAAAAATTTCAAAAAAAATAAAAAAAAAATCGAAAAAAAAAATTTTCGAAAAAATAAAAAAAAAAATTCAAAAAAAAATCAAAAAAAAAATTTTCAAAAAAAAATTGAAAAATAATTCAAAAAAAAAATCGAAAAAAAAAATTTTCGAAAAAATAAAAAAAAAATCAAAAAAAAAAATTTCAAAAAAAAAATTGAAAAAAAAAATCCAAAAGAAATTCAAAAAAAAAACGAAAAAAAAAATTTTCGAAAAAATAAAAAAAAAATTCAAAAAAAAAAAAAAAAAAATTTCAAAAAAAAATTTCAAAAAAAATTCAAAAAAAAAAATCGAAAAAAAATTTTTCGAAAAAATAAAAAAAAAATTAAAAAAAAAAAATTTTCAAAAAAAATTCAAAAAAAAATCGAAAAAAGAATTTTTCGAAAAAATAAAAAAAAAATTCAAAAAAAATAAAAAAAAAAATTTCAAAAAAAAATTTCAAAAAAAATTCAAAAAAAAAATCGAAAAAAAAATTTTCGAAAAAATTAAAAAAAAATTCAAAAAAAAAAATTTTAAAAAAAATTTAAAAAAAAAATTGAAAAAAAATTTCAAAAAAATTCAAAAAAAAATCGAAAAAAAAAATTTTCGAAAAAATTAAAAAAAAATTTTCAAAAAAAAATTGAAAAAAAAATTCAAAAAAAAAATCGAAAAAAAAATTTTTCGAAAAAATAAAAAAAAAATTTCAAAAAAAAAATTCAAAAAAAAAATTCTAAAAAAATTCAAAAAAAAAATCGAAAAAATAAAAAAAAATCTCAAAAAAAATAAAAAAAAAATCGAAAAAAAATTTTTTCGAAAAAATAGAAAAAAAAATTCAAAAAAAAATCAAAAAAAAAAATTTTCAAAAAAAAAAATTCAAAAAAAATTCAAAAAAAAAAATTTCAAAAAAAAAAAAAAAAAATTTCAAAAAAAAAATCAAAAAAAAATTTTCAAAAAAAAATTGAAAAAAAATTTCAAAAAAAATTCAAAAAAAAAATCGAAAAAAAAATTTTTCGAAAAAATAAAAAAAAAATTTAAAAAAAAATAAAAAAAAAATCGAAAAAAAAAATTTTCGAAAAAATAAAAAAAAAAATTTCAAAAAAAAATCAAAAAAAAATTTTTCAAAAAAAAAATTCAAAAAAAAAATTCAAAAAAAATTAAAAAAAAAATCGAAAAAAAAATTTTCAAAAAAAAAATTGAAAAAAAAATTTAAAAAAAAATTTTCAAAAAAAAATTTCAAAAAAAATTCAAAAAAAAAATCGAAAAAAATTTTTTCGAAAAAATAAAAAAAAAATTCAAAAAAAAAATCGAAAAAAAAAATTTTCGATAAAATAAAAAAAAAATCTCAAAAAAAATAAAAAAAAAATTTTCGAAAAAATAAAAAAAAAATTTCAAAAAAAAAATTCAAAAAAAAAATTCTAAAAAAATTCAAAAAAAAAATCGAAAAAAAAAATTTTCGAAAAAATAAAAAAAAAATTTCAAAAAAAATTTAAAAAAAATTTTCAAAAAAAAATTGAAAAAAAATTTCAAAAAAAATTCAAAAAAAAAATCGAAAAAAAAAATTTTCGAAAAAATAAAAAAAAAATTTCAAAAAAAAAATTCAAAAAAAAATTTCAAAAAAAATTCAAAAAAAAAATCGAAAAAAAAATTCAAAAAAAAAAATCGAAAAAATAAAAAAAATCTCAAAAAAAATAAAAAAAAAATCGAAAAAAAAATTTTTCGAAAAAATAGAAAAAAAAATTCAAAAAAAAAATCAAAAAAAAAAATTTTCAAAAAAAAAATTTCAAAAAAAATTCAAAAAAAAAAAATTCAAAAAAAAAAAAAAAAATTACAAAAAAAAAATCAAAAAAAAATTTTCAAAAAAAAAATTGAAAAAAAAATTTCAAAAAAAATTCAAAAAAAAATCGAAAAAAAAAAAATTTTCAATAAAAATTCAAAAAAAAATCGAAAAAAAAAATTTCGAAAAAATAAAAAAAAATTTCAAAAAAAATAAAAAAAAAATCGAAAAAAAAAATTTTCGAAAAAATAAAAAAAAAATTTCAAAAAAAAATCAAAAAAAAAAATTTCAAAAAAAAATTGAAAAATAATTCAAAAAAAATCGAAAAAAAAAATTTTCGAAAAAATAAAAAAAAAAATCAAAAAAAAAAATTTCAAAAAAAAAATTGAAAAAAAAAATCCAAAAGAAATTCAAAAAAAAAACGAAAAAAAAAATTTTCGAAAAAATAAAAAAAAAAATTCAAAAAAAATAAAAAAAAATTTTCAAAAAAAAATTTCAAAAAAAATTCAAAAAAAAAAATTTTCAAAAAAAATTCAAAAAAAAATCGAAAAAAGAATTTTTCGAAAAAATAAAAAAAAAAATTCAAAAAAAATAAAAAAAAAAATTTCAAAAAAAAATTTCAAAAAAAATTCAAAAAAAAAATCGAAAAAAAAATTTTCGAAAAAATAAAAAAAAAATTCAAAAAAAAAAATTTTAAAAAAAATTTCAAAAAAAAATTGAAAAAAAATTTCAAAAAAAATTCAAAAAAAAATCGAAAAAAAAAATTTTCGAAAAAATTAAAAAAAAATTTTCAAAAAAAAATTGAAAAAAAAATTCAAAAAAAAAATCGAAAAAAAAATTTTTCGAAAAAATAAAAAAAAAATTTCAAAAAAAAAATTCAAAAAAAAAATTCTAAAAAAATTCAAAAAAAAAATCGAAAAAAAAAATTTTCGAAAAAATAAAAAAAAAATTTCAAAAAAAATTTAAAAAAAATTTTCAAAAAAAAATTGAAAAAAAATTTCAAAAAAAATTCAAAAAAAAAATCGAAAAAAAAATTTTTCGAAAAAATAAAAAAAAAATTTCAAAAAAAAAATTCAAAAAATAATTTCAAAAAAAATTCAAAAAAAAAATCGAAAAAAAAATTCAAAAAAAAATCGAAAAAATAAAAAAAAATCTCAAAAAAAATAAAAAAAAAATCGAAAAAAAAATTTTTCGAAAAAATAGAAAAAAAAATTCAAAAAAAAAATCAAAAAAAAAAATTTTCAAAAAAAAAATTTCAAAAAAAATTCAAAAAAAAAATTTCAAAAAAAAAAAAAAAATTACAAAAAAAAAATCAAAAAAAAATTTTCAAAAAAAAAATTGAAAAAAAAATTCAAAAAAAAATCGAAAAAAAAAAAATTTTCAATAAAAATTCAAAAAAAAATCAAAAAAAAAAATTCGAAAAAATAAAAAAAAAATTTCAAAAAAAATAAAAAAAAAATCGAAAAAAAAAATTTTCGAAAAAATAAAAAAAAAATTTCAAAAAAAAATCAAAAAAAAAATTTTCAAAAAAAAATTGAAAAATAATTAAAAAAAAAAATCGAAAAAAAAATTTTCGAAAAAATAAAAAAAAAATCAAAAAAAAAAATTTCAAAAAAAAAATTGAAAAAAAAAATCCAAAAGAAATTCAAAAAAAAAACGAAAAAAAAAATTTTCGAAAAAATAAAAAAAAAAATTCAAAAAAAATAAAAAAAAATTTTCAAAAAAAAATTTCAAAAAAAATTCAAAAAAAAAAATCGAAAAAAAATTTTTCGAAAAAATAAAAAAAAAATTCAAAAAAAAAAATTTTCAAAAAAAATTCAAAAAAAAATCGATAAAAGAATTTTTCGAAAAAATAAAAAAAAAAATTCAAAAAAAAAAATTTTAAAAAAAATTTCAAAAAAAAATTGAAAAAAAATTTCAAAAAAAATTCAAAAAAAAATCGAAAAAAAAATTTTCGAAAAAATTTAAAAAAAAATTTCAAAAAAAAATTCAAAAAAAAAATCGAAAAAAAAATTTTTCGAAAAAATAAAAAAAAAATTTCAAAAAAAATAAAAAAAAAAATTTCAAAAAAAAATTTCAAAAAAAAATTTTAAAAAAAATCGAAAAAAAAATTTTTCGAAAAAATAAAAAAAAAATTTCAAAAAAAAATCAAAAAAAAATTTTTCAAAAAAAAATTGAAAAAAAAAATTCAAAAAAAATTTAAAAAAAAATCGAAAAAAAAAATTTTCAAAAAAAAAATTGAAAAAATAAAAAAAAATCTCAAAAAAAATAAAAAAAAAATCGAAAAAAATATTTTTCGAAAAAATAGAAAAAAAAATTCAAAAAAAAAATCAAAAAAAAAAATTTTCAAAAAAAAAATTTCAAAAAAAATTCAAAAAAAAAAATTTCAAAAAAAAAAAAAAAAATTACAAAAAAAAAATCAAAAAAAAATTTTCAAAAAAAAAATTGAAAAAAAAATTTCAAAAAAAATTCAAAAAAAAATCGAAAAAAAAAAAATTTTCAATAAAAATTCAAAAAAAAATCGAAAAAAAAAATTTCGAAAAAATAAAAAAAAAATTTCAAAAAAAATAAAAAAAAAATCGAAAAAAAAAATTTTCGAAAAAATAAAAAAAAAAATTCAAAAAAAAATCAAAAAAAAAATTTTCAAAAAAAAATTGAAAAATAATTCAAAAAAAAAATCGAAAAAAAAAATTTTCGAAAAAATAAAAAAAAAATCAAAAAAAAAAATTTCAAAAAAAAAATTGAAAAAAAAAATCCAAAAGAAATTCAAAAAAAAAACGAAAAAAAAAATTTTCGAAAAAATAAAAAAAAAATTCAAAAAAAAAAAAAAAAAAATTTCAAAAAAAAATTTCAAAAAAAATTCAAAAAAAAAAATCGAAAAAAAATTTTTCGAAAAAATAAAAAAAAAATTAAAAAAAAAAAATTTTCAAAAAAAATTCAAAAAAAAATCGAAAAAAGAATTTTTCGAAAAAATAAAAAAAAAATTCAAAAAAAATAAAAAAAAAAATTTCAAAAAAAAATTTCAAAAAAAATTCAAAAAAAAAATCGAAAAAAAAATTTTCGAAAAAATTAAAAAAAAATTCAAAAAAAAAAATTTTAAAAAAAATTTAAAAAAAAAATTGAAAAAAAATTTCAAAAAAATTCAAAAAAAAATCGAAAAAAAAAATTTTCGAAAAAATTAAAAAAAAATTTTCAAAAAAAAATTGAAAAAAAAATTCAAAAAAAAAATCGAAAAAAAAATTTTTCGAAAAAATAAAAAAAAAATTTCAAAAAAAAAATTCAAAAAAAAAATTCTAAAAAAATTCAAAAAAAAAATCGAAAAAATAAAAAAAAATCTCAAAAAAAATAAAAAAAAAATCGAAAAAAAATTTTTTCGAAAAAATAGAAAAAAAAATTCAAAAAAAAATCAAAAAAAAAAATTTTCAAAAAAAAAAATTCAAAAAAAATTCAAAAAAAAAAATTTCAAAAAAAAAAAAAAAAAATTTCAAAAAAAAAATCAAAAAAAAATTTTCAAAAAAAAATTGAAAAAAAATTTCAAAAAAAATTCAAAAAAAAAATCGAAAAAAAAATTTTTCGAAAAAATAAAAAAAAAATTTAAAAAAAAATAAAAAAAAAATCGAAAAAAAAAATTTTCGAAAAAATAAAAAAAAAAATTTCAAAAAAAAATCAAAAAAAAATTTTTCAAAAAAAAAATTCAAAAAAAAAATTCAAAAAAAATTAAAAAAAAAATCGAAAAAAAAATTTTCAAAAAAAAAATTGAAAAAAAAATTTAAAAAAAAATTTTCAAAAAAAAATTTCAAAAAAAATTCAAAAAAAAAATCGAAAAAAATTTTTTCGAAAAAATAAAAAAAAAATTCAAAAAAAAAATCGAAAAAAAAAATTTTCGATAAAATAAAAAAAAAATCTCAAAAAAAATAAAAAAAAAATTTTCGAAAAAATAAAAAAAAAATTTCAAAAAAAAAATTCAAAAAAAAAATTCTAAAAAAATTCAAAAAAAAAATCGAAAAAAAAAATTTTCGAAAAAATAAAAAAAAAATTTCAAAAAAAATTTAAAAAAAATTTTCAAAAAAAAATTGAAAAAAAATTTCAAAAAAAATTCAAAAAAAAAATCGAAAAAAAAAATTTTCGAAAAAATAAAAAAAAAATTTCAAAAAAAAAATTCAAAAAAAAATTTCAAAAAAAATTCAAAAAAAAAATCGAAAAAAAAATTCAAAAAAAAAAATCGAAAAAATAAAAAAAATCTCAAAAAAAATAAAAAAAAAATCGAAAAAAAAATTTTTCGAAAAAATAGAAAAAAAAATTCAAAAAAAAAATCAAAAAAAAAAATTTTCAAAAAAAAAATTTCAAAAAAAATTCAAAAAAAAAAAATTCAAAAAAAAAAAAAAAAATTACAAAAAAAAAATCAAAAAAAAATTTTCAAAAAAAAAATTGAAAAAAAAATTTCAAAAAAAATTCAAAAAAAAATCGAAAAAAAAAAAATTTTCAATAAAAATTCAAAAAAAAATCGAAAAAAAAAATTTCGAAAAAATAAAAAAAAATTTCAAAAAAAATAAAAAAAAAATCGAAAAAAAAAATTTTCGAAAAAATAAAAAAAAAATTTCAAAAAAAAATCAAAAAAAAAAATTTCAAAAAAAAATTGAAAAATAATTCAAAAAAAATCGAAAAAAAAAATTTTCGAAAAAATAAAAAAAAAAATCAAAAAAAAAAATTTCAAAAAAAAAATTGAAAAAAAAAATCCAAAAGAAATTCAAAAAAAAAACGAAAAAAAAAATTTTCGAAAAAATAAAAAAAAAAATTCAAAAAAAATAAAAAAAAATTTTCAAAAAAAAATTTCAAAAAAAATTCAAAAAAAAAATCGAAAAAAAATTTTTCGAAAAAATAAAAAAAAAATTCAAAAAAAAAAATTTTCAAAAAAAATTCAAAAAAAAATCGAAAAAAGAATTTTTCGAAAAAATAAAAAAAAAAATTCAAAAAAAATAAAAAAAAAATTTTCAAAAAAAAATTTCAAAAAAAATTCAAAAAAAAAATCGAAAAAAAATTTTTCGAAAAAATAAAAAAAAAATTCAAAAAAAAAAATTTTAAAAAAAATTTCAAAAAAAAATTGAAAAAAAATTTCAAAAAAAATTCAAAAAAAAATCGAAAAAAAAAATTTTCGAAAAAATTTAAAAAAAATTTTCAAAAAAAAATTGAAAAAAAAATTCAAAAAAAAAATCGAAAAAAAAATTTTTCGAAAAAATAAAAAAAAAATTTCAAAAAAAAAATTCAAAAAAAAAATTCTAAAAAAATTCAAAAAAAAAATCGAAAAAAAAAAATTTCGAAAAAATAAAAAAAAAATTTCAAAAAAAATTTAAAAAAAATTTTCAAAAAAAAATTGAAAAAAAATTTCAAAAAAAATTTAAAAAAAAAATCGAAAAAAAAAATTTTCGAAAAAATAAAAAAAAAATTTCAAAAAAAAAATTCAAAAAAAAATTTCAAAAAAAATTCAAAAAAAAAATCGAAAAAAAAATTCAAAAAAAAAATCGAAAAAAAAATTTTTCGAAAAAATAGAAAAAAAAATTCAAAAAAAAAATCAAAAAAAAAAATTTTCAAAAAAAAATTTCAAAAAAAATTCAAAAAAAAAAAATTCAAAAAAAAAAAAAAAAAATTACAAAAAAAAAATCAAAAAAAAATTTTCAAAAAAAAAATTGAAAAAAAAATTTCAAAAAAAATTCAAAAAAAAATCGAAAAAAAAAAAATTTTCAATAAAAATTCAAAAAAAAATCGAAAAAAAAAATTTCGAAAAAATAAAAAAAAATTTCAAAAAAAATAAAAAAAAAATCGAAAAAAAAAATTTTCGAAAAAATAAAAAAAAAATTTCAAAAAAAAATCAAAAAAAAAAATTTCAAAAAAAAATTGAAAAATAATTCAAAAAAAAATCGAAAAAAAAAATTTTCGAAAAAATAAAAAAAAAATCAAAAAAAAAAATTTCAAAAAAAAAATTGAAAAAAAAAATCCAAAAGAAATTCAAAAAAAAAACGAAAAAAAAAATTTTCGAAAAAATAAAAAAAAAAATTCAAAAAAAATAAAAAAAAATTTTCAAAAAAAAATTTCAAAAAAAATTCAAAAAAAAAAATCGAAAAAAAATTTTTCGAAAAAATAAAAAAAAAATTCAAAAAAAAAAATTTTCAAAAAAAATTCAAAAAAAAATCGAAAAAAGAATTTTTCGAAAAAATAAAAAAAAAAATTCAAAAAAAATAAAAAAAAAATTTTCAAAAAAAAATTTCAAAAAAAATTCAAAAAAAAAATTGAAAAAAAAATTTTCGAAAAAATAAAAAAAAAATTCAAAAAAAAAAATTTTAAAAAAAATTTCAAAAAAAAATTGAAAAAAAATTTCAAAAAAAATTCAAAAAAAAATCGAAAAAAAAAATTTTCGAAAAAATTTAAAAAAAATTTTCAAAAAAAAATTGAAAAAAAAATTCAAAAAAAAAATCGAAAAAAAAATTTTTCGAAAAAATAAAAAAAAAATTTCAAAAAAAAAATTCAAAAAAAAAATTCTAAAAAAATTCAAAAAAAAAATCGAAAAAAAAAAATTTCGAAAAAATAAAAAAAAAATTTCAAAAAAAATTTAAAAAAAATTTTCAAAAAAAAATTGAAAAAAAATTTCAAAAAAAATTCAAAAAAAAAATCGAAAAAAAAAATTTTCGAAAAAATAAAAAAAAAATTTTCAAAAAAAAATTGAAAAAAAATTTCGAAAAAAATTCAAAAAAAAAATCGAAAAAAAAATTCAAAAAAAAAATCGAAAAAATAAAAAAAAATCTCAAAAAAAATAAAAAAAAAATTGAAAAAAAAATTTTTCGAAAAAATAGAAAAAAAAATTCAAAAAAAAAATCAAAAAAAAAAATTTTCAAAAAAAAAATTTCAAAAAAAATTCAAAAAAAAAAATTTCAAAAAAAAAAAAAAAAAATTACAAAAAAAAATCAAAAAAAAATTTTCAAAAAAAAAATTGAAAAAAAAATTTCAAAAAAAATTCAAAAAAAAATCGAAAAAAAAAAAATTTTCAATAAAAATTCAAAAAAAAATCGAAAAAAAAAATTTCGAAAAAATAAAAAAAAAATTTCAAAAAAAATAAAAAAAAAATCGAAAAAAAAAATTTTCGAAAAAATAAAAAAAAAAATTCAAAAAAAAATCAAAAAAAAAATTTTCAAAAAAAAATTGAAAAATAATTCAAAAAAAAAATCGAAAAAAAAAATTTTCGAAAAAATAAAAAAAAAATCAAAAAAAAAAATTTCAAAAAAAAAATTGAAAAAAAAAATCCAAAAGAAATTCAAAAAAAAAACGAAAAAAAAAATTTTCGAAAAAATAAAAAAAAAAATCAAAAAAAATAAAAAAAAAATTTTCAAAAAAAAATTTCAAAAAAAATTCAAAAAAAAAATCGAAAAAAAATTTTTCGAAAAAATAAAAAAAAAATTCAAAAAAAAAAATTTTCAAAAAAAATTCAAAAAAAAATCGAAAAAAGAATTTTTCGAAAAAATAAAAAAAAAAATTCAAAAAAAATAAAAAAAAAATTTTCAAAAAAAAATTTCAAAAAAAATTCAAAAAAAAAATTTCAAAAAAAAATTGAAAAAAAATTTCAAAAAAAATTCAAAAAAAAAAATTTTAAAAAAAATTTCAAAAAAAAATTGAAAAAAAATTTCAAAAAAAATTCAAAAAAAAATCGAAAAAAAAAATTTTCGAAAAAATTAAAAAAAATTTTTCAAAAAAAAATTGAAAAAAAAATTCAAAAAAAAAATCGAAAAAAAAATTTTTCGAAAAAATAAAAAAAAATTTCAAAAAAAATAAAAAAAAAATTTCAAAAAAAAATTTAAAAAAAAAATTTTAAAAAAAATCGAAAAAAAAATTTTTCGAAAAAATAAAAAAAAAATTTCAAAAAAAAATCAAAAAAAAAATTTTCAAAAAAAAAATTGAAAAAAAAAATTCAAAAAAAATTTAAAAAAAAATCGAAAAAAAAAATTTTCAAAAAAAAAATTGAAAAAAAAAATAAAAAAAAAATTTTCAAAAAAAAATTTCAAAAAAAATTTAAAAAAAATTTTCAAAAAAAAATTTCAAAAAAAATTCAAAAAAAAAAATCGAAAAAAAATTTTTCGAAAAAATAAAAAAAAAATTCAAAAAAAAAATCGAAAAAAAAAATTTTCGAAAAATGAAAAAAAATCTCAAAAAAAAATTCAAAAAAAAAATCGAAAAAAAAATTTTCGAAAAAATAAAAAAAAATTCAAAAAAAAAATCGAAAAAAAATTTTTTCGAAAAAATGAAAAAAAATAAAAAAAAATCTTTCGAAAAAATAAAAAAAATTTCAAAAAAATTAAAAAAAAAATTTCAAAAAAAAATTGAAAAAAAATTTCAAAAAAAATTCAAAAAAAAATGGAAAAAAAAAAATTTCGAAAAAAAAAAAAAACAATTTCAAAAAAAATTTAAAAAAAATCGAAAAAAAAATTTTCGAAAAAATAAAAAAAAAATTCAAAAAAAAAATCGAAAAAAAAATTTTTCGAAAAAATAAAAAAAAATTTAAAAAAAAATAAAAAAAAAAATCGAAAAAAAAAATTTTCGAAAAAATAAAAAAAAAAATTTCAAAAAAAAATCAAAAAAAAATTTTTCAAAAAAAAAATTGAAAAAAAAAATTCAAAAAAAATTAAAAAAAAAATCGAAAAAAAAAATTTTCAAAAAAAAATTGAAAAAAAAAATAAAAAAAAAAATTTTCAAAAAAAAATTTCAAAAAAAATTCAAAAAAAAATCGAAAAAAATTTTTTTGAAAAAATAAAAAAAAAATTCAAAAAAAAAATCGAAAAAAAAAATTTTCGAAAAAATAAAAAAAAAATCTCAAAAAAATAAAAAAAAAATTTTCGAAAAAATAAAAAAAAAATTTCAAAAAAAAAATTCAAAAAAAAAATTCTAAAAAAATTCAAAAAAAAAATCGAAAAAAAAAATTTTCGAAAAAATAAAAAAAAAATTCAAAAAAAATTTAAAAAAAATTTTCAAAAAAAAATTAAAAAAAAATTTCAAAAAAAATTCAAAAAACAATCGAAAAAAAAATTTTCGAAAAAATAAAAAAAAAAAATTCAAAAAAAAATCGAAAAAATAAAAAAAAAATTTCAAAAAAAATTTAAAAAAAATTTTCAAAAAAAAATTGAAAAAAAATTTCAAAAAAATTCAAAAAAAAATCGAAAAAAAAAATTTTCGAAAAAATAAAAAAAAAAATTCAAAAAAAAAATTCAAAAAAAAATTTCAAAAAAAATTCAAAACAAAATCGAAAAAAAAATTTCGAAAAAATAAAAAGAAATTTCAAAAAAAATAAAAAAAAAATCGAAAAAAAAATTTTTCAAAAAAAAAATAAAAAAAAAATTTTCAAAAAAAAATTGAAAAAAAATTTCAAAAAAAATTCAAAAAAAATCGAAAAAAAAAATTTTCGAAAAAATAAAAAAAAAATTTCAAAAAAAAATCAAAAAAAAAATTTTCAAAAAAAAAATTCAAAAAAAAATTGAAAAATAATTCAAAAAAAAAATCGAAAAAAAAAATTTTCGAAAAAATAAAAAAAAAATCAAAAAAAAAATTCAAAAAAAAATCGAAAAAAAAATTTTTCGAAAAAATAAAAAAAAAATTTAAAAAAAAATAAAAAAAAAATCGAAAAAAAAAAAATTCGAAAAAATAAAAAAAAAAATTTCAAAAAAAAATCAAAAAAAAATTTTCAAAAAAAAATTGAAAAAAAATTTCAAAAAAAATTCAAAAAAAATCGAAAAAAAAAATTTTCGAAAAAATAAAAAAAAAATTTCAAAAAAAATAAAAAAAAAATCGAAAAAAAAATTTTTCAAAAAAAAAATAAAAAAAAAATTTTCAAAAAAAAATTGAAAAAAATTTTCAAAAAAAATTCAAAAAAAAATCGAAAAAAAAATTTTCGAAAAAATAAAAAAAAAATTCAAAAAAAAAATCGAAAAAAATTTTTTTCGTAGAAATAGAAAAAAAATTCAAAAAAAAAAAATTTTCAAAAAAAATTCAAAAAAAAATCGAAAAAAAAATTTTCGAAAAAATAAAAAAAAAATTCAAAAAAAAATCGAAAAAAAAATTTTTCGAAAAAATGAAAAAAAATCTCAAAAAAAATAAAAAAAAAATCGAAAAAAAAATTTTTCGAAAAAATAAAAAAAAATTTCAAAAAAAATTTAAAAAACAATTTCAAAAAAAAATTGAAAAAAAATTTCAAAAAAAATTCAAAAAAAAATCGAAAAAAAAAATTTTCGAAAAAATAAAAAAAAAATTTTCAAAAAAAAATTGAAAAAAAATTTCGAAAAAAATTCAAAAAAAAAATCGAAAAAAAAATTTTTCGAAAAAATAAAAAAAAAAATTTCAAAAAAAATAAAAAAAAAAATTTCAAAAAAAAATTTCAAAAAAAATTCAAAAAAAAATCGAAAAAAAAATTTTCGAAAAAATAAAAAAAAAATTCAAAAAAAAAATCGAAAAAAATTTTTTCGAAAAAATAAAAAAAAAATTCAAAAAAAAAATCGAAAAAAAAAATTTTCGAAAAAATAAAAAAAAAATCTCAAAAAAAATAAAAAAAAAATTTTCGAAAAAATAAAAAAAAAATTTCAAACAAAAAATTCAAAAAAAAAATTCTAGAAAAATTAAAAAAAAAAATCAAAAAAAAAATTTTCGAAAAAATAAAAAAAAATTTCAAAAAAAATTAAAAGAAAATTTTCAAAAAAAAATTGAAAAAAAATTTCAAAAAAAATTCAAAAAAAAATCGAAAAAAAAAATTTTCGAAAAAATAAAAAAAAATTTCAAAAAAAAAATTCAAAAAAAAATTTCAAAAAAAATTCAAAAAAAAAATCGAAAAAAAAATTCAAAAAAAAAATCGAAAAAATAAAAAAAAATCTCAAAAAAAATAAAAAAAAAATCGAAAAAAAAATTTTTCGAAAAAATAGAAAAAAAAATTCAAAAAAAAAATCAAAAAAAAAAATTTTCAAAAAAAAAATTTTAAAAAAAATTCAAAAAAAAAAATTTCAAAAAAAAAAAATTTCAAAAAAAAAATCAAAAAAAAATTTTCAAAAAAAAATTGAAAAAAAATTTCAAAAAAAATTCAAAAAAAAAATCGAAAAAAAAATTTTTCGAAAAAATAAAAAAAAAATTTTAAAAAAAATAAAAAAAAATCGAAAAAAAAAAATTTTCGAAAAAATAAAAAAAAAAATTTCAAAAAAAAATTTTTCAAAAAAAAAATTGAAAAAAAAAAAATTCAAAAAAAATCGAAAAAAAAAATTTTCAATAAAAATTCAAAAAAAAATCGAAAAAAAATTTTTTCGAAAGAATAAAAAAAAAATTTAAAAAAAAATAAAAAAAAAATCGAAAAAAAAATTTTTCGAAAAAATAAAAAAAAAATTTCAAAAAAAATAAAAAAAAAATCGAAAAAAAAATTTTTCAAAAAAAAAATAAAAAAAAAATTTTCAAAAAAAAATTGAAAAAAATTTTCAAAAAAAATTCAAAAAAAAATCGAAAAAAAAATTTTCGAAAAAATAAAAAAAAATTCAAAAAAAAAATCGAAAAAAATTTTTTTCGAAAAAATAGAAAAAAAATTCAAAAAAAAAAATTTTCAAAAAAAATTCAAAAAAAAATCGAAAAAAATTTTTTCGAAAAAATAAAAAAAAAATTCAAAAAAAAAATCGAAAAAAATTTTTTTCGAAGAAATAGAAAAAAAATTCAAAAAAAAAAATTTTCAAAAAAAATTCAAAAAAAAATCGAAAAAAAATTTTTCGAAAAAATAGAAAAAAAAATTCAAAAAAAAATTCAAAAAAAAAAATTTCAAAAAAAAAAAATTTCAAAAAAAAAATCAAAAAAAAATTTTCAAAAAAAAATTGAAAAAAAATTTCAAAAAAAATTCAAAAAAAAAATCGAAAAAAAAATTTTTCGAAAAAATAAAAAAAAAATTTTAAAAAAAATAAAAAAAAATCGAAAAAAAAAAATTTTCGAAAAAATAAAAAAAAAATTTCAAAAAAAAATTTTTCAAAAAAAAAATTGAAAAAAAAAATTCAAAAAAAATCGAAAAAAAAAATTTTCAATAAAAATTGAAAAAAAAATCGAAAAAAAATTTTTTCGAAAAAATAAAAAAAAAATTAAAAAAAAAATAAAAAAAAAATCGAAAAAAAAAATTTTCGAAAAAATAAAAAAAAAAATTTCAAAAAAAAATCAAAAAAAATTTTTTCAAAAAAAAAATTGAAAAAAAAAATTTTCAAAAAAAAATTGAAAAAAATTTCGAAAAAAATTCAAAAAAAAATCGAAAAAAAAATTTTTCGAAAAAATAAAAAAAAAAATTTCAAAAAAAATAAAAAAAAAAATTTCAAAAAAAAATTTCAAAAAAAAATCGAAAAAAAATTTTTCGAAAAAATAAAAAAAAATTCAAAAAAAAATCGAAAAAAATTTTTTCGAAAAAATAAAAAAAAATTCAAAAAAAAAATCGAAAAAAAAAATTTTCGAAAAAATAAAAAAAAAATCTCAAAAAAAAAAAAAAAAAATTTTCGAAAAAATAAAAAAAAAATTTCAAAAAAAAAATTCAAAAAAAAAATTCTAAAAAAATTCAAAAAAAAAATCGAAAAAAATTTTTTCGAAAAAATAAAAAAAAAATTTCAAAAAAAAAATTCAAAAAAAAATTTCAAAAAAAATTCAAAAAAAAAATCGAAAAAAAAATTAAAAAAAAAATCGAAAAAATAAAAAAAAATCTCAAAAAAAAATAAAAAAAAAATCGAAAAAAAAATTTTTCGAAAAAATTGAAAAAAAAATTCAAAAAAAAATCAAAAAAAAAAATTTTCAAAAAAAAAATTTCAAAAAAAATTCAAAAAAAAAAATTTCAAAAAAAAAAAAAAAAAATTTCAAAAAAAAAATCAAAAAAAAATTTTCAAAAAAAAATTGAAAAAAAATTTCAAAAAAAATTCAAAAAAAAAATCGATAAAAAAATTTTTCGAAAAAATAAAAAAAAAATTTAAAAAAAAATAAAAAAAAAAATCGAAAAAAAAAATTTTCGAAAAAATAAAAAAAAAATTTCAAAAAAAAATTTTTCAAAAAAAAAATTGAAAAAAAAAATTGAAAAAAAAATCGAAAAAAAAAATTTTCAATAAAAATTCAAAAAAAAATCGAAAAAAAATTTTTTCGAAAAAATAAAAAAAAAATTAAAAAAAAAATAAAAAAAAAAATCGAAAAAAAAAATTTTCGAAAAAATAAAAAAAAAATTTCAAAAAAAAATCAAAAAAAATTTTTCAAAAAAAAATTGAAAAAAAAAATAAAAAAAAAATTTTCAAAAAAAAATTCCAAAAAAAATTCAAAAAAAAAATCGAAAAAATTTTTTTCGAAAATATAAAAAAAAATTTAAAAAAAAATCGAAAAAAAAAATTTTCGAAAAAATAAAAAAAAAATCTCAAAAAAAATCGAAAAAAAAATTTTCGAAAAAATAAAAAAAAAATTCAAAAAAAAAATCGAAAAAATAAAAAAAAATCTCAAAAAAAATAAAAAAAAAATCGAAAAAATAGAAAAAAAAATTCAAAAAAAAAATCAAAAAAAAATTTTTCAAAAAAAAAATTTCAAAAAAAATTCAAAAAAAAAAATTTCAAAAAAAATTCAAAAAAAAAAATTTCAAAAAAAAAATCAAAAAAAAATTTTCAAAAAAAAAATTGAAAAAAAAATTTCAAAAAAAATTCAAAAAAAAATCGAAAAAAAAAAATTTTCAATAAAAATTCAAAAAAAAATCGAAAAAAAAAATTTCGAAAAAATAAAAAAAAAATTTCAAAAAAAATAAAAAAAAAATCGAAAAAAAAATTTTTCAAAAAAAAAATAAAAAAAAAATTTTCAAAAAAAAAATTCAAAAAAAAAATTGAAAAGAAATTAAAAAAAAATCGAAAAAAAAAATTTTCGAAAAAATAAAAAAAAAAATTCAAAAAAAATAAAAAAAAAATTTTCAAAAAAAAATTTCAAAAAAAATTCAAAAAAAAAATCGAAAAAAAAATTTTCGAAAAAATAAAAAAAAATTCAAAAAAAAAAATTTTCAAAAAAAATTCAAAAAAAAATCGAAAAAAAAATTTTCGAAAAAATAAAAAAAAAATTCAAAAAAAAAATCGAAAAAAATTTTTTTCGAAAAAATAGAAAAAAAATTCAAAAAAAAAAGTTTCAAAAAAAATTCAAAAAAAAATCGAAAAAAAATTTTTCGAAAAAATAAAAAAAAAATTCAAAAAAAAAATCGAAAAAAAAAATTTTCGAAAAAATGAAAAAAAATCTCAAAAAAAATAAAAAAAAAATCGAAAAAAAAATTTTTCGAAAAAATAAAAAAAAATTTCAAAAAAAATTTAAAAAAAAAATTCAAAAAAAAATTGAAAAAAAATTTCAAAAAAAATTCAAAAAAAAATCGAAAAAAAAAATTTTCGAAAAAATAAAAAAAAAATTTTCAAAAAAAAATCGAAAAAAAATTTCGAAAAAAATTCAAAAAAAAAATCGAAAAAAAAATTTTTCGAAAAAATAAAAAAAAAATTTCAAAAAAAATAAAAAAAAAAATTTCAAAAAAAAATTTCAAAAAAAATTCAAAAAAAATCGAAAAAAAAATTTTCGAAAAAATAAAAAAAAAAATTCAAAAAAAAAATCGAAAAAAATTTTTTCGAAAAAATAAAAAAAAAATTCAAAAAAAAAATCGAAAAAAAAAATTTTCGAAAAAATAAAAAAAAAATCTCAAATAAAATAAAAAAAAAATTTTCGAAAAAATAAAAAAAAAATTTCAAAAAAAAAATTCAAAAAAAAAATTCTAAAAAAATTCAAAAAAAAAATCGAAAAAAAAAATTTTCGAAAAAATAAAAAAAAATTTCAAAAAAAAAATTCAAAAAAAAATTTCAAAAAAAATTCAAAAAAAAATCGAAAAAAAAATTTTCGAAAAAAAAATCGAAAAAATAAAAAAAAATCTCAAAAAAAATAAAAAAAAAATCGAAAAAAAAATTTTTCGAAAAAATAGAAAAAAAAATTCAAAAAAAAAATCAAAAAAAAAATTTTTCAAAAAAAAAATTTTAAAAAAAATTGAAAAAAAAAAATTTCAAAAAAAAAAAAAAAAAAATTTCAAAAAAAAAATCAAAAAAAAATTTTCAAAAAAAAATTGAAAAAAAAATTCAAAAAAAAAATCGAAAAAAAAATTTTTCGAAAAAATAAAAAAAAAATTTTAAAAAAAATAAAAAAAAAAACGAAAAAAAAAAATTTTCGAAAAAATAAAAAAAAAAATTTCAAAAAAAAATCAAAAAAAAATTTTTCAAAAAAAAAATTGAAAAAAAAAAAATTCAAAAAAAAATCGAAAAAAAAAATTTTCAATAAAAATTCAAAAAAAAATCGAAAAAAAATTTTTTCGAAGAAATAAAAAAAAAATTTAAAAAAAAATAAAAAAAAAATCGAAAAAAAAAATTTTCGAAAAAATTAAAAAAAAAATTTCAAAAAAAAATCAAAAAAAAATTTTTCAAAAAAAAAATTGAAAAAAAAAATTCAAAAAAAATTAAAAAAAAAATCGAAAAAAAAAATTTTCAAAAAAAAATTGAAAAAAAATTTCGAAAAAAATTCAAAAAAAAAATCGAAAAAAAAATTTTTCGAAAAAATAAAAAAAAAAATTTCAAAAAAAATAAAAAAAAAAATTTCAAAAAAAAATTTCAAAAAAAAATATAAAAAAAAATTTTCGAAAAAATAAAAAAAAAATTCAAAAAAAAAATCGAAAAAAATTTTTTCGAAAAAATAAAAAAAAAATTCAAAAAAAAAATCGAAAAAATAAAAAAAAAATCTCAAAAAAAAATAAAAAAAAAATTTTCGAAAAAATAAAAAAAAAATTTCAAAAAAAAAATTCAAAAAAAAATTCTAAAAAAATTCAAAAAAAAAATCGAAAAAAAAATTTTCGAAAAAATAAAAAAAAAATTTCAAAAAAAAAATTCAAAAAAAAATTTCAAAAAAAATTCAAAAAAAAAATCGAAAAAAAAATTCAAAAAAAAATCGAAAAAATAAAAAAAAATCTCAAAAAAAATAAAAAAAAATCGAAAAAAAAATTTTTCGAAAAAATAGAAAAAAAAATTCAAAAAAAAAATCAAAAAAAAAAATTTTCAAAAAAAAAATTTCAAAAAAAATTCAAAAAAAAAAATTTCAAAAAAAAAAAAAAAAATTTCAAAAAAAAAATCAAAAAAAAATTTTCAAAAAAAAATTGAAAAAAAATTTCAAAAAAAATTCAAAAAAAAAATCGAAAAAAAAATTTTTCGAAAAAATAAAAAAAAAATTTAAAAAAAAATTTCAAAAAAAATTCAAAAAAAAATCGAAAAAAAAATTTTCGAAAAAATAAAAAAAAAATTCAAAAAAAAAATCGAAAAAATTTTTTTCGAAAAAATAAAAAAAAAATTCAAAAAAAAAATCGAAAAAAAAAATTTTCGAAAAAATAAAAAAAAAATCTCAAAAAAAATAAAAAAAAAATTTTCGAAAAAATAAAAAAAAAATTTCAAAAAAAAAATTCAAAAAAAAAATTCTAAAAAAATTCAAAAAAAAAATCGAAAAAAAAAATTTTCGAAAAAATAAAAAAAAAATTCAAAAAAAATTAAAAAAAAATTTTCAAAAAAAAATTGAAAAAAAATTTCAAAAAAAATTGAAAAAAAATTTCGAAAAAAATTCAAAAAAAAAATCGAAAAAAAAATTTTTCGAAAAAATAAAAAAAAAATCTCAAAAAAAATAAAAAAAAAATTTTCGAAAAAATAAAAAAAAAATTTCAAAAAAAAAATTCAAAAAAAAAATTCTAAAAAAATTCAAAAAAAAAATCGAAAAAAAAATTTTTAGAAAAAATAAAAAAAAAATTTCAAAAAAAATTAAAAAAAAATTTTCAAAAAAAAATTGAAAAAAAATTTCAAAAAAAATTCAAAAAAAAATCGAAAAAATAAAAAAAAAATTTCAAAAAAAAAATTCAAAAAAAAATTTCAAAAAAAATTCAAAAAAAAAATCGAAAAAAAATTCAAAAAAAAATCGAAAAAATAAAAAAAAATCTCAAAAAAAATAAAAAAAAAATCGAAAAAAAATTTTTTCGAAAAAATAGAAAAAAAAATTCAAAAAAAAAATTTTTCAAAAAAAAAATTTTAAAAAAAATTGAAAAAAAAAAAATTTCAAAAAAAAAAAAAAAAAATTTCAAAAAAAAAATCAAAAAAAAATTTTCAAAAAAAAATTGAAAAAAAATTTCAAAAAAAATTCAAAAAAAAAATCGAAAAAAAAATTTTTCGAAAAAATAAAAAAAAAATTTAAAAAAAAATAAAAAAAAAATCGAAAAAAAAAAATTTTCGAAAAAATTTCAAAAAAAAATCAAAAAAAAATTTTTCAAAAAAAAAATTGAAAAAAAAAATTCAAAAAAAAATCGAAAAAAAAAAATTTTCAATAAAAATTCAAAAAAAAATCGAAAAAAATTTTTTTCGAAAAAATAAAAAAAAAATTTAAAAAAAAATAAAAAAAAAATAGAAAAAAAAAAGTTTCGAAAAAATAAAAAAAAAATTTCAAAAAAAAATCAAAAAAAAATTTTTCAAAAAAAAAATTCAAAAAAAATTAAAAAAAAATCGAAAAAAAAAATTTTCAAAAAAAAAATTGAAAAAAAAAATAAAAAAAAAATTTTCAAAAAAAAATTCCAAAAAAAATTCAAAAAAAAAATCGAAAAAATTTTTTTCGAAAATATAAAAAAAAATTAAAAAAAAAATCGAAAAAAAAAATTTTCGAAAAAATAAAAAAAAAATCTCAAAAAAAATCGAAAAAAAAATTTTCGAAAAAATAAAAAAAAAATTCAAAAAAAAAATCAAAAAATAAAAAAAAATCTCAAAAAAAATAAAAAAAAAATCGAAAAAATAGAAAAAAAAATTCAAAAAAAAAATCAAAAAAAAAATTTTCAAAAAAAAAATTTCAAAAAAAATTCAAAAAAAAAATTTCAAAAAAAATTCAAAAAAAAAATTTCAAAAAAAAAATCAAAAAAAAATTTTCAAAAAAAAAATTGAAAAAAAAATTTCAAAAAAAATTCAAAAAAAAATCGAAAAAAAAAAATTTTCAATAAAAATTCAAAAAAAAATCGAAAAAAAAAATTTCGAAAAAATAAAAAAAAAATTTCAAAAAAAATAAAAAAAAAATCGAAAAAAAAATTTTTCAAAAAAAAAATAAAAAAAAAATTTTCAAAAAAAAAATTCAAAAAATAAATTGAAAAAAAATTTAAAAAAAATCGAAAAAAAAAAATTTAGAAAAAATAAAAAAAAAATTCAAAAAAAATAAAAAAAAAATTTTCAAAAAAAAATTTCAAAAAAAATTAAAAAAAAAATCGAAAAAAAAATTTTCGAAAAAATAAAAAAAAAATTCAAAAAAAAAATCGAAAAAAATTTTTTTCGAAAAAATAGAAAAAAAATTCAAAAAAAAAAATTTTCAAAAAAAATTAAAAAAAAATCGAAAAAAAAATTTTCGAAAAAATAAAAAAAAAATTCAAAAAAAAAATCGAAAAAAAAATTTTTCGAAAAAATGAAAAAAAATCTCAAAAAAAATTAAAAAAAAATCGAAAAAAAGTTTTTTCGAAAAAATAAAAAAAAATTTCAAAAAAAATTTAAAAAAAAATTTCAAAAAAAAATTGAAAAAAAATTTCAAACAAAATTCAAAAAAAAATCGAAAAAAAAAATTTTCGAAAAAATAAAAAAAAAATTGAAAAAAAATTTCGAAAAAAATTCAAAAAAAAAATCGAAAAAAAAAATTTTTCGAAAAAATAAAAAAAAAAATAAAAAAAAAAATTTCAAAAAAAAATTTCAAAAAAAATTCAAAAAAAAATCGAAAAAAAAATTTTCGAAAAAATAAAAAAAAAAATTCAAAAAAAAAATCGAAAAAATAAAAAAAAAATTCAAAAAAAAAATCGAAAAAAAAAATTTTCGAAAAAATAAAAAAAAAATCTCAAAAAAAAAAAAAAAAAATTTTCAAAAAAAAAATTCAAAAAAAAATTCTAAAAAAATTAAAAAAAAAATCGAAAAAAAAAATTTTCGAAAAAATAAAAAAAAAATTTCAAAAAAAATTAAAAAAAAATTTTCAAAAAAAAATTGAAAAAAAATTTCAAAAAAAATTCAAAAAAAAATCGAAAAAAAAAATTTTCGAAAAAATAAAAAAAAAATTTAAAAAAAAAATTCAAAAAAAAATTTCAAAAAAAATTCAAAAAAAAAATCGAAAAAAAAATTCAAAAAAAAAAAATCGAAAAAATAAAAAAAAATCTCAAAAAAAATAAAAAAAAAATCGAAAAAAAAATTTTTCGAAAAAATAGAAAAAAAAATTCAAAAAAAAAATTTTTCAAAAAAAAAATTTTAAAAAAAATTTTCAAAAAAATTTTCAAAAAAAAAATTTCAAAAAAAAAAAAAAAAAAATTTCAAAAAAAAAATCAAAAAAAAATTTTCAAAAAAAAATTGAAAAAAAATTTCAAAAAAAATTCAAAAAAAAAATCGAAAAAAAATTTTTTCGAAAAAATAAAAAAAAAATTTTAAAAAAAATAAAAAAAAAATCGAAAAAAAAAAATTTTCGAAAAAATAAAAAAAAAAATTTCAAAAAAAAATCAAAAAAAAATTTTTCAAAAAAAAAATTGAAAAAAAAAATTCAAAAAAAAATCGAAAAAAAAAATTTTCAATAAAAATTCAAAAAAAAATCGAAAAAAAATTTTTTCGAAAAAATAAAAAAAAAATTTAAAAAAAAATAAAAAAAAAATCGAAAAAAAAAATTTTCGAAAAAATAAAAAAAAAAATTTCAAAAAAAAATCAAAAAAAAATTTTTCAAAAAAAAAATTGAAAAAAAAAATTCAAAAAAAATTAAAAAAAAAATCGAAAAAAAAAATTTTCAAAAAAAAATTGAAAAAAAATT
Source organism: Chrysolina oricalcia (assembly GCA_944452925.2). Classification (NCBI taxonomy): domain Eukaryota; kingdom Metazoa; phylum Arthropoda; class Insecta; order Coleoptera; family Chrysomelidae; genus Chrysolina; species Chrysolina oricalcia. The sequence goes on along the minus strand of OX101810.2, from coordinate 35,191,748 downwards.
TCGAAAAAAATTCAAAAAAAAAATCGAAAAAAAAATTTTTCGAAAAAATAAAAAAAAAAATTTCAAAAAAAATAAAAAAAAAAATTTCAAAAAAAAATTTCAAAAAAAAATCGAAGAAAAAATTTTCGAAAAAATAAAAAAAAATTCAAAAAAAAAATCGAAAAAAATTTTTTCGAAAAAATAAAAAAAAAATTCAAAAAAAAATCGAAAAAAAAATTTTTCGAAAAAATAAAAAAAAAATCTCAAAAAAAATAAAAAAAAAATTTTCGAAAAAATAAAAAAAAAATTTCAAAAAAAAAATTCAAAAAAAAAATTCTAAAAAAATTCAAAAAAAAAATCGAAAAAAAAAATTTCGAAAAAATAAAAAAAAAATTTCAATAAAAAAATTCAAAAAAAAATTTCAAAAAAAATTCAAAAAAAAAATCGAAAAAAAAATTCAAAAAAAAATCGAAAAAATAAAAAAAAATCTCAAAAAAAATAAAAAAAAAATCGAAAAAAAAATTTTTCGAAAAAATAGAAAAAAAAATTCAAAAAAAAAATCAAAAAAAAAAAATTTCAAAAAAAAAATTTCAAAAAAAATTCAAAAAAAAAATTTCAAAAAAAAAAAAAAAAAAATTTCAAAAAAAAAATCAAAAAAAAAATTTTTCGAAAAAATAAAAAAAAAATTTAAAAAAAAATTCAAAAAAAATTCAAAAAAAAATCGAAAAAAAAATTTTCGAAAAAATAAAAAAAAAATTCAAAAAAAAAATCGAAAAAAATTTTTTCGAAAAAATAAAAAAAAAATTCAAAAAAAAATCGAAAAAAAAATTTTTCGAAAAAATAAAAAAAAAATCTCAAAAAAAATAAAAAAAAAATTTTCGAAAAAATAAAAAAAAAATTTCAAAAAAAAAATTCAAAAAAAAAATTCTAAAAAAATTCAAAAAAAAAATCGAAAAAAAAAATTTTCGAAAAAATAAAAAAAAAATTTCAAAAAAAATTAAAAAAAAAATTTTCAAAAAAAAATTGAAAAAAAATTTCAAAAAAAATTGAAAAAAAATTTCGAAAAAAATTTTAAAAAAAAATCGAAAAAAAATTTTTTCGAAAAAATAAAAAAAAAATTTCAAAAAAAATAAAAAAAAAAATTTCAAAAAAAAATTTCAAAAAAAATTCAAAAAAAATCGAAAAAAAATTTTTCGAAAAAATAAAAAAAAAATTCAAAAAAAAAATCGAAAAAATAAAAAAAAATCTCAAAAAAAATAAAAAAAAAATCGAAAAAATAGAAAAAAAAATTCAAAAAAAAAATCAAAAAAAATAATTTCAAAAAAAAAATTTCAAAAAAAATTCAAAAAAAAAAATTTCAAAAAAAATTCAAAAAAAAAATTTCAAAAAAAAAATCAAAAAAAAATTTCAAAAAAAATTCAAAAAAAAATCGAAAAAAAAAAATTTTCAATAAAAATTCAAAAAAAAATCGAAAAAAAAAATTTCGAAAAAATAAAAAAAAAATTTCAAAAAAAATAAAAAAAAAATCGAAAAAAAAATTTTTCAAAAAAAAAATAAAAAAAAAATTTTCAAAAAAAAAATTCAAAAAAAAAATTGAAAAGAAATTCAAAAAAAATCGAAAAAAAAAATTTTAGAAAAAATAAAAAAAAAAATTCAAAAAAAATAAAAAAAAAATTTTCAAAAAAAAATTTCAAAAAAAATTCAAAAAAAAATCGAAAAAAAAATTTTCGAAAAAATAAAAAAAAAATTCAAAAAAAAAAATTTTCAAAAAAAATTCAAAAAAAAATCGAAAAAAAAATTTTCGAAAAAATAAAAAAAAAATTCAAAAAAAAAATCGAAAAAAATTTTTTTCGAAAAAATAGAAAAAAAATTCAAAAAAAAAAATTTTCAAAAAAAATTCAAAAAAAAATCGAAAAAAAAATTTTCGAAAAAATAAAAAAAAAATTCAAAAAAAAAATCGAAAAAAAAAATTTTTCGAAAAAATGAAAAAAAATCTCAAAAAAAATAAAAAAAAAATCAAAAAAAAAATTTTTCGAAAAAATAAAAAAAAATTTCAAAAAAAATTTTAAAAAAAATTTCAAAAAAAAATTGAAAAAAAATTTCAAAAAAAATTCAAAAAAAAATCGAAAAAAAAAATTTTCGAAAAAATAAAAAAAAAATTTTCAAAAAAAAATTGAAAAAAAATTTCGAAAAAAATTCAAAAAAAAAATCGAAAAAAAAATTTTTCGAAAAAATAAAAAAAAAAATTTCAAAAAAAATAAAAAAAAAAATTTCAAAAAAAAATTTCAAAAAAAATTCAAAAAAAAATCGAAAAAAAAATTTTCGAAAAAATAAAAAAAAAATTCAAAAAAAAATCGAAAAAAATTTTTTCGAAAAAATAAAAAAAAAATTCAAAAAAAAAATCGAAAAAAAAATTTTTCGAAAAAATAAAAAAAAAATAAAAAAAAAATAAAAAAAAAATTTTCGAAAAAATAAAAAAAAAATTTCAAAAAAAAATTCAAAAAAAAAATTCTAAAAAAATTCAAAAAAAAATCGAAAAAAAAAATTTTCGAAAAAATAAAATAAAATTTCAAAAAAAATTAAAAAAAAATTTTCAAAAAAAAATTGAAAAAAAATTTCAAAAAAAATTCAAAAAAAAATCGAAAAAAAAAATTTTCGAAAAAATAAAAAAAATATTTAAAAAAAAAAATTCAAAAAAAAATTTCAAAAAAAATTCAAAAAAAAAATCGAAAAAAAAATTCAAAAAAAAAATCGAAAAAATAAAAAAAAATCTCAAAAAAAATAAAAAAAAAATCGAAAAAAAAATTTTTCGAAAAAATAGAAAAAAAAATTCAAAAAAAAAATCAAAAAAAAAATTTTTCAAAAAAAAAATTTTAAAAAAAATTTCAAAAAAAAAATTTCAAAAAAAAAAAAAAAAAATTTCAAAAAAAAAATCAAAAAAAAATTTTCAAAAAAAATTGAAAAAAAATTTCAAAAAAAATTCAAAAAAAAAATCGAAAAAAAAATTTTTCGAAAAAATAAAAAAAAATTTTAAAAAAAATAAAAAAAAAATCGAAAAAAAAAAATTTTCGAAAAAATAAAAAAAAAAATTTCAAAAAAAAATCAAAAAAAAATTTTTCAAAAAAAAAATTGAAAAAAAAAATTCAAAAAAAAATCGAAAAAAAAAATTTTCAATAAAAATTCAAAAAAAAATCGAAAAAAAATTTTTTCGAAAAAATAAAAAAAAAATTTAAAAAAAAATAAAAAAAAAAATCGAAAAAAAAAATTTTCGAAAAAATAAAAAAAAAAATTTCAAAAAAGAAATTGAAAAAAAAAATTCAAAAAAAATTAAAAAAAAAATCGAAAAAAAAAATTTTCAAAAAAAAATTGAAAAAAAATTTCGAAAAAAATTCAAAAAAAAAATCGAAAAAAAAATTTTTCGAAAAAATGAAAAAAAAATTCAAAAAAAATAAAAAAAAAAATTTCAAAAAAAAATTTCAAAAAAAAATCGAAGAAAAAATTTTCGAAAAAATAAAAAAAAAATTCAAAAAAAAAATCGAAAAAAATGTTTTCGAAAAAATAAAAAAAAAATTCAAAAAAAAAATCGAAAAAAAAAATTTTCGAAAAAATAAAAAAAAAATCTCAAAAAAAAATTCAAAAAAAAAATCAAAAAAAATTTTCAAAAAATGTCAAAAAAAATTTAAAAAAAAATCGAAAAAAAAAATTTTCGAAACAATTCAAAAACAAAATTTAAAAAAAATAAAAAAAAAATTTCAAAAAAA
>OX101810.2:35155508-35173008 GCA_944452925.2 Chrysolina oricalcia | reverse complement strand
AAAAATTCAAAAAAAAAATCGAAAAAAAAAATTTTCGAAAAAATAAAAAAAAAATCTCAAAAAAAATAAAAAAAAAATTTTCGAAAAAATAAAAAAAAAATTTCAAAAAAAAAATTCAAAAAAAAAATTCTAAAAAAATTCAAAAAAAAAATCGAAAAAAAAATTTTCGAAAAAATAAAAAAAAAATTTCAAAAAAAAAATTCAAAAAAAAATTTCAAAAAAAATTCAAAAAAAAAATCGAAAAAAAAATTCAAAAAAAAATCGAAAAAATAAAAAAAAATCTCAAAAAAAATTAAAAAAAATCGAAAAAAAAATTTTTCGAAAAAATAGAAAAAAAAATTCAAAAAAAAAATCAAAAAAAAAAATTTTCAAAAAAAAAATTTCAAAAAAAATTCAAAAAAAAAAATTTCAAAAAAAAAAAAAAAAAATTTCAAAAAAAAAATCAAAAAAAAATTTTCAAAAAAAAATTGAAAAAAAATTTCAAAAAAAATTCAAAAAAAAAATCGAAAAAAAAATTTTTCGAAAAAATAAAAAAAAAATTTAAAAAAAAATTTCAAAAAAAATTCAAAAAAAAATCGAAAAAAAAATTTTCGAAAAAATAAAAAAAAAATTCAAAAAAAAAATCGAAAAAAATTTTTTCGAAAAAATAAAAAAAAAATTCAAAAAAAAAATCGAAAAAAAAAAATTTCGAAAAAATAAAAAAAAAATCTCAAAAAAAATAAAAAAAAAATTTTCGAAAAAATAAAAAAAAAATTTCAAAAAAAAAATTCAAAAAAAAAATTCTAAAAAAATTCAAAAAAAAAATCGAAAAAAAAAATTTTCGAAAAAATAAAAAAAAAATTCAAAAAAAATTAAAAAAAAATTTTCAAAAAAAAATTGAAAAAAAATTTCAAAAAAAATTGAAAAAAAATTTCGAAAAAAATTCAAAAAAAAAATCGAAAAAAAAATTTTTCGAAAAAATAAAAAAAAAATCTCAAAAAAAATAAAAAAAAAATTTTCGAAAAAATAAAAAAAAAATTTCAAAAAAAAAATTCAAAAAAAAAATTCTAAAAAAATTCAAAAAAAAAATCGAAAAAAAAATTTTTCGAAAAAATTAAAAAAAAATTTCAAAAAAAATTAAAAAAAAATTTTCAAAAAAAAATTGAAAAAAAATTTCAAAAAAAATTCAAAAAAAAATCGAAAAAATAAAAAAAAAATTTCAAAAAAAAAATTCAAAAAAAAATTTCAAAAAAAATTCAAAAAAAAAATCGAAAAAAAAATTCAAAAAAAAAATCGAAAAAATAAAAAAAAATCTCAAAAAAAATAAAAAAAAAATCGAAAAAAAATTTTTTCGAAAAAATAGAAAAAAAAATTCAAAAAAAAAATTTTTCAAAAAAAAAATTTTAAAAAAAATTGAAAAAAAAAAATTTCAAAAAAAAAAAAAAAAAATTTCAAAAAAAAAATCAAAAAAAAATTTTCAAAAAAAAATTGAAAAAAAATTTCAAAAAAAATTCAAAAAAAAAATCGAAAAAAAAATTTTTCGAAAAAATAAAAAAAAAATTTAAAAAAAAATAAAAAAAAAATCGAAAAAAAAAAATTTTCGAAAAAATAAAAAAAAAAATTTCAAAAAAAAATCAAAAAAAAATTTTTCAAAAAAAAAATTGAAAAAAAAAATTCAAAAAAAAATCGAAAAAAAAAAATTTTCAATAAAAATTCAAAAAAAAATCGAAAAAAATTTTTTTCGAAAAAATAAAAAAAAAATTTAAAAAAAAATAAAAAAAAAATAGAAAAAAAAAATTTTCGAAAAAATAAAAAAAAAATTTCAAAAAAAAATCAAAAAAAAATTTTTCAAAAAAAGAATTCAAAAAAAATTAAAAAAAAATCGAAAAAAAAAATTTTCAAAAAAAAAATTGAAAAAAAAAATAAAAAAAAAATTTTCAAAAAAAAATTCCAAAAAAAATTCAAAAAAAAAATCGAAAAAAATTTTTTCGAAAATATAAAAAAAAATTAAAAAAAAAATCGAAAAAAAAAATTTTCGAAAAAATAAAAAAAAAATCTCAAAAAAAATCGAAAAAAAAATTTTCGAAAAAATAAAAAAAAAATTCAAAAAAAAAATCAAAAAATAAAAAAAAATCTCAAAAAAAATAAAAAAAAAATCGAAAAAATAGAAAAAAAAATTCAAAAAAAAAATCAAAAAAAAAATTTTCAAAAAAAAAATTTCAAAAAAAATTCAAAAAAAAAATTTCAAAAAAAATTCAAAAAAAAAATTTCAAAAAAAAAATCAAAAAAAAATTTTCAAAAAAAAAATTGAAAAAAAAATTTCAAAAAAAATTCAAAAAAAAATCGAAAAAAAAAAATTTTCAATAAAAATTCAAAAAAAAATCGAAAAAAAAAATTTCGAAAAAATAAAAAAAAAATAAAAAAAAAATCGAAAAAAAAATTTTTCAAAAAAAAAATAAAAAAAAAATTTTCAAAAAAAAAATTCAAAAAAAAAATTGAAAAGAAATTCAAAAAAAATCGAAAAAAAAAAATTTAGAAAAAATAAAAAAAAAAATTCAAAAAAAATAAAAAAAAATTTTCAAAAAAAAATTTCAAAAAAAATTCAAAAAAAAATCGAAAAAAAAATTTTCGAAAAAATAAAAAAAAAATTCAAAAAAAAAATCGAAAAAAATTTTTTTCGAAAAAATAGAAAAAAAATTCAAAAAAAAAAATTTTCAAAAAAAATTCAAAAAAAAATCGAAAAAAAAAATTTTCGAAAAAATAAAAAAAAAATTCAAAAAAAAAATCGAAAAAAAATTTTTTCGAAAAAATGAAAAAAAATCTCAAAAAAAATTAAAAAAAAATCGAAAAAAAATTTTTTCGAAAAAATAAAAAAAAATTTCAAAAAAAATTTAAAAAAAAATTTCAAAAAAAAATTGAAAAAAAATTTCAAAAAAAATTCAAAAAAAAATCGAAAAAAAAAATTTTCGAAAAAATAAAAAAAAAATTTTCAAAAAAAAATTGAAAAAAAATTTCGAAAAAAATTCAAAAAAAAAATCGAAAAAAAAATTTTTCGAAAAAATAAAAAAAAAAATTTCAAAAAAAATAAAAAAAAAAATTTCAAAAAAAAATTTCAAAAAAAATTCAAAAAAAAATCGAAAAAAAAATTTTCGAAAAAATAAAAAAAAAAATTCAAAAAAAAAATCGAAAAAAATTTTTTCGAAAAAATAAAAAAAAAATTCAAAAAAAAAATCGAAAAAAAAAATTTTCGAAAAAATAAAAAAAAAATCTCAAAAAAAATAAAAAAAAAATTTTCAAAAAAAAAATTCAAAAAAAAAATTGAAAAGAAATTCAAAAAAAATCGAAAAAAAAAATTTTAGAAAAAATAAAAAAAAAAATTCAAAAAAAATAAAAAAAAAATTTTCAAAAAAAAATTTCAAAAAAAATTCAAAAAAAAAATCGAAAAAAAAATTTTCGAAAAAATAAAAAAAAAATTCAAAAAAAAAAATTTTCAAAAAAAATTCAAAAAAAAATCGAAAAAAAAATTTTCGAAAAAATAAAAAAAAAATTCAAAAAAAAAATCGAAAAAAATTTTTTTCGAAAAAATAGAAAAAAAATTCAAAAAAAAAAATTTTCAAAAAAAATTCAAAAAAAAATCGAAAAAAAAATTTTCGAAAAAATAAAAAAAAAATTCAAAAAAAAAATCGAAAAAAAAATTTTTTCGAAAAAATGAAAAAAAATCTCAAAAAAAATAAAAAAAAAATCAAAAAAAAAATTTTTCGAAAAAATAAAAAAAAATTTCAAAAAAAATTTAAAAAAAAATTTCAAAAAAAAATTGAAAAAAAATTTCAAAAAAAATTCAAAAAAAAATCGAAAAAAAAAATTTTCGAAAAAATAAAAAAAAAATTTTCAAAAAAAAATTGAAAAAAAATTTCGAAAAAAATTCAAAAAAAAAATCGAAAAAAAAATTTTTCGAAAAAATAAAAAAAAAAATTTCAAAAAAAATAAAAAAAAAAATTTCAAAAAAAAATTTCAAAAAAAATTCAAAAAAAAATCGAAAAAAAAATTTTCGAAAAAATAAAAAAAAAATTCAAAAAAAAAATCGAAAAAAATTTTTTCGAAAAAATAAAAAAAAAATTCAAAAAAAAAATCGAAAAAAAAAATTTTCGAAAAAATAAAAAAAAAATCTCAAAAAAAATAAAAAAATTTTCGAAAAAATAAAAAAAAAATTTCAAAAAAAAAATTCAAAAAAAAAATTCTAAAAAAATTCAAAAAAAAATCGAAAAAAAAAATTTTCGAAAAAATAAAATAAAATTTCAAAAAAAATTTAAAAAAAAATTTTCAAAAAAAAATTGAAAAAAAATTTCAAAAAATATACAAAAAAAAATCGAAAAAAAAAATTTTCGAAAAAATAAAAAAAAAATTTAAAAAAAAAAATTCAAAAAAAAATTTCAAAAAAAATTAAAAAAAAAAATCGAAAAAAAAATTCAAAAAAAAAATCGAAAAAATAAAAAAAAATCTCAAAAAAAATAAAAAAAAAATCGAAAAAAAAATTTTTCGAAAAAATAGAAAAAAAAATTCAAAAAAAAAATCAAAAAAAAAATTTTTCAAAAAAAAAATTTAAAAAAAAATTTCAAAAAAAAAATTTCAAAAAAAAAAAAAAAAAATTTCAAAAAAAAAATCAAAAAAAAAATTTCAAAAAAAATTGAAAAAAAATTTCAAAAAAAATTCAAAAAAAAAATCGAAAAAAAAATTTTTCGAAAAAATGAAAAAAAAATTTTAAAAAAAATAAAAAAAAAATCGAAAAAAAAAATTTTCGAAAAAATAAAAAAAAAATTTCAAAAAAAAATCAAAAAAAAATTTTTCAAAAAAAAAATTGAAAAAAAAAATTCAAAAAAAAATCGAAAAAAATTTTTTTCGAAAAAATAGAAAAAAAATTCAAAAAAAAAATTTTCAAAAAAAATTCAAAAAAAAATCGAAAAAAAATTTTTCGAAAAAATAAAAAAAAAATTCAAAAAAAAAATCGAAAAAAAAATTTTTCGAAAAAATAAAAAAAAATTTCAAAAAAAATTTTAAAAAAAATTTCAAAAAAAAATTGAAAAAAAATTTCAAAAAAAATAAAAAAAAAAATCGAAAAAAAAAATTTTCGAAAAAATAAAAAAAAAATTTTCAAAAAAAAATCGAAAAAAAATTTCGAAAAAAATTCAAAAAAAAAATCGAAAAAAAAATTTTTCGAAAAAATAAAAAAAAAATTTCAAAAAAAATAAAAAAAAAAATTTCAAAAAAAAATTTCAAAAAAAATTCAAAAAAAAATCGAAAAAAAAATTTTCGAAAAAATAAAAAAAAAAATTAAAAAAAAAAATCGAAAAAAATTTTTTCGAAAAAATAAAAAAAAAATTCAAAAAAAAAATCGAAAAAAAAAATTTTCGAAAAAATAAAAAAAAAATCTCAAATAAAATAAAAAAAAAATTTTCGAAAAAATAAAAAAAAAATTTCAAAAAAAAAATTCAAAAAAAAAATTCTAAAAAAATTAAAAAAAAAAATCGAAAAAAAAAATTTTCGAAAAAATAAAAAAAAAATTTCAAAAAAAATTAAAAAAAAATTTTCAAAAAAAAATTGAAAAAAAATTTCAAAAAAAATTCAAAAAAAAATCGAAAAAAAAAATTTTCGAAAAAATAAAAAAAAAATTTCAAAAAAAAAATTCAAAAAAAAATTTCAAAAAAAATTCAAAAAAAAAATCGAAAAAAAAATTCAAAAAAAAAATCGAAAAAATAAAAAAAAATCTCAAAAAAAATAAAAAAAAAATCGAAAAAAAAATTTTTCGAAAAAATAGAAAAAAAAATTCAAAAAAAAAATCAAAAAAAAAATTTTTCAAAAAAAAAATTTTAAAAAAAATTGAAAAAAAAAAATTTCAAAAAAAAAAAAAAAAAAATTTCAAAAAAAAAATCAAAAAAAAATTTTCAAAAAAAAATTGAAAAAAAATTTCAAAAAAAATTCAAAAAAAAAATCGAAAAAAAAATTTTTCGAAAAAATAAAAAAAAAATTTAAAAAAAAATAAAAAAAAAAACGAAAAAAAAAAATTTTCGAAAAAATAAAAAAAAAAATTTCAAAAAAAAATCAAAAAAAAATTTTTCAAAAAAAAAATTGAAAAAAAAAAATTCAAAAAAAAATCGAAAAAAAAAAATTTTCAATAAAAATTCAAAAAAAAATCGAAAAAAAATTTTTTCGAAGAAATAAAAAAAAAATTTAAAAAAAAATAAAAAAAAAATCGAAAAAAAAAATTTTCGAAAAAATTAAAAAAAAAATTTCAAAAAAAAATCAAAAAAAAATTTTTCAAAAAAAAAATTGAAAAAAAAAATTCAAAAAAAATTAAAAAAAAAATCGAAAAAAAAAATTTTCAAAAAAAAATTGAAAAAAAATTTCGAAAAAAATTCAAAAAAAAAATCGAAAAAAAAATTTTTCGAAAAAATAAAAAAAAAAATTTCAAAAAAAATAAAAAAAAAAATTTCAAAAAAAAATTTCAAAAAAAAATCGAAAAAAAAATTTTCGAAAAAATAAAAAAAAAATTCAAAAAAAAAATCGAAAAAAATTTTTTCGAAAAAATAAAAAAAAAATTCAAAAAAAAAATCGAAAAAAAAAATTTTCGAAAAAATAAAAAAAAAATCTCAAAAAAAATAAAAAAAAAATTTTCGAAAAAATAAAAAAAAAATTTCAAAAAAAAAATTCAAAAAAAAAATTCTAAAAAAATTCAAAAAAAAAATCGAAAAAAAAATTTTCGAAAAAATAAAAAAAAAATTTCAAAAAAAAAATTCAAAAAAAAATTTCAAAAAAAATTCAAAAAAAAATCGAAAAAAAAATTCAAAAAAAAATCGAAAAAATAAAAAAAAATCTCAAAAAAAATAAAAAAAAATCGAAAAAAAAATTTTTCGAAAAAATAGAAAAAAAAATTCAAAAAAAAAATCAAAAAAAAAAATTTTCAAAAAAAAAATTTCAAAAAAAATTCAAAAAAAAAAATTTCAAAAAGAAAAAAAAAAAATTTCAAAAAAAAAATCAAAAAAAAATTTTCAAAAAAAAATTGAAAAAAAATTTCAAAAAAAATTCAAAAAAAAAATCGAAAAAATAAAAAAAAAATTTAAAAAAAAATTTCAAAAAAAATTCAAAAAAAAATCGAAAAAAAATTTTTCGAAAAAATAAAAAAAAAATTCAAAAAAAAATCGAAAAAAATTTTTTCGAAAAAATAAAAAAAAAATTCAAAAAAAAAATCGAAAAAAAAAAATTTCGAAAAAATAAAAAAAAAATCTCAAAAAAAATAAAAAAAAAATTTTCGAAAAAATAAAAAAAAAATTTCAAAAAAAAAATTCAAAAAAAAAATTCTAAAAAAATTCAAAAAAAAAATCGAAAAAAAAAATTTTCGAAAAAATAAAAAAAAAATTCAAAAAAAATTAAAAAAAAATTTTCAAAAAAAAATTGAAAAAAAATTTCAAAAAAAATTGAAAAAAAATTTCGAAAAAAATTCAAAAAAAAAATCGAAAAAAAAAATTTTCGAAAAAATAAAAAAAAAATCTCAAAAAAAATAAAAAAAAATTTTCGAAAAAATAAAAAAAAAATTTCAAAAAAAAAATTCAAAAAAAAAATTCTAAAAAAATTCAAAAAAAAAATCGAAAAAAAAATTTTTCGAAAAAATTAAAAAAAAATTTCAAAAAAAATTAAAAAAAAATTTTCAAAAAAAAATTGAAAAAAAATTTCAAAAAAAATTCAAAAAAAAATCGAAAAAATAAAAAAAAAATTTCAAAAAAAAAATTCAAAAAAAAATTTCAAAAAAAATTCAAAAAAAAAATCGAAAAAAAAATTCAAAAAAAAAATCGAAAAAATAAAAAAAAATCTCAAAAAAAATAAAAAAAAAATCGAAAAAAAATTTTTTCGAAAAAATAGAAAAAAAAATTCAAAAAAAAAATTTTTCAAAAAAAAAATTTAAAAAAAAATTGAAAAAAAAAAAATTTCAAAAAAAAAAAAAAAAAAATTTCAAAAAAAAAATCAAAAAAAAATTTTCAAAAAAAAATTGAAAAAAAATTTCAAAAAAAATTCAAAAAAAAAATCGAAAAAAAAATTTTTCGAAAAAATAAAAAAAAAATTTAAAAAAAAATAAAAAAAAAATCGAAAAAAAAAAATTTTCGAAAAAATAAAAAAAAAAATTTCAAAAAAAAATCAAAAAAAAATTTTTCAAAAAAAAAATTGAAAAAAAAAATTCAAAAAAAAATCGAAAAAAAAAAATTTTCAATAAAAATTCAAAAAAAAATCGAAAAAAATTTTTTTCGAAAAAATAAAAAAAAAATTTAAAAAAAAATAAAAAAAAAATAGAAAAAAAAAATTTTCGAAAAAATAAAAAAAAAATTTCAAAAAAAAATCAAAAAAAAATTTTTCAAAAAAAGAATTCAAAAAAAATTAAAAAAAAATCGAAAAAAAAAATTTTCAAAAAAAAAATTGAAAAAAAAAATAAAAAAAAATTTTCAAAAAAAAATTCCAAAAAAAATTCAAAAAAAAAATCGAAAAAAATTTTTTCGAAAATATAAAAAAAAATTAAAAAAAAAATCGAAAAAAAAAATTTTCGAAAAAATAAAAAAAAAATCTCAAAAAAAATCGAAAAAAAAATTTTCGAAAAAATAAAAAAAAAATTCAAAAAAAAAATCAAAAAATAAAAAAAAATCTCAAAAAAAATAAAAAAAAAATCGAAAAAATAGAAAAAAAAATTCAAAAAAAAAATCAAAAAAAAAATTTTCAAAAAAAAAATTTCAAAAAAAATTCAAAAAAAAAAATTTCAAAAAAAATTCAAAAAAAAAATTTCAAAAAAAAAATCAAAAAAAAATTTTCAAAAAAAAAATTGAAAAAAAAATTTCAAAAAAAATTCAAAAAAAAATCGAAAAAAAAAAATTTTCAATAAAAATTCAAAAAAAAATCGAAAAAAAAAATTTCGAAAAAATAAAAAAAAAATTTCAAAAAAAATAAAAAAAAAATCGAAAAAAAAATTTTTCAAAAAAAAAATAAAAAAAAAATTTTCAAAAAAAAAATTCAAAAAAAAAATTGAAAAGAAATTCAAAAAAAATCGAAAAAAAAAAAATTTAGAAAAAATAAAAAAAAAAATTCAAAAAAAATAAAAAAAAATTTTCAAAAAAAAATTTCAAAAAAAATTCAAAAAAAAATCGAAAAAAAAATTTTCGAAAAAATAAAAAAAAAATTCAAAAAAAAAATCGAAAAAAATTTTTTTCGAAAAAATAGAAAAAAAATTCAAAAAAAAAAATTTTCAAAAAAAATTCAAAAAAAAATCGAAAAAAAAAATTTTCGAAAAAATAAAAAAAAAATTCAAAAAAAAAATCGAAAAAAAAATTTTTCGAAAAAATGAAAAAAAATCTCAAAAAAAATTAAAAAAAAATCGAAAAAAAATTTTTTCGAAAAAATAAAAAAAAATTTCAAAAAAAATTTTAAAAAAAATTTCAAAAAAAAATTGAAAAAAAATTTCAAAAAAAATTCAAAAAAAAATCGAAAAAAAAAATTTTCGAAAAAATAAAAAAAAAATTTTCAAAAAAAAATTGAAAAAAAATTTCGAAAAAAATTCAAAAAAAAAATCGAAAAAAAAATTTTTCGAAAAAATAAAAAAAAAATTTCAAAAAAAATAAAAAAAAAAATTTCAAAAAAAAATTTCAAAAAAAATTCAAAAAAAAATCGAAAAAAAAATTTTCGAAAAAATAAAAAAAAAAAATTCAAAAAAAAAATCGAAAAAAATTTTTTCGAAAAAATAAAAAAAAAATTCAAAAAAAAAATCGAAAAAAAAAATTTTCGAAAAAATAAAAAAAAAATCTCAAAAAAAATAAAAAAAAAAATTTCAAAAAAAAAATTCAAAAAACAAATTGAAAAGAAATTCAAAAAAAATCGAAAAAAAAAATTTTAGAAAAAATAAAAAAAAAAATTCAAAAAAAATAAAAAAAAAATTTTCAAAAAAAAATTTCAAAAAAAATTCAAAAAAAAAATCGAAAAAAAAATTTTCGAAAAAATAAAAAAAAAATTCAAAAAAAAAAATTTTCAAAAAAAATTCAAAAAAAAATCGAAAAAAAAATTTTCGAAAAAATAAAAAAAAAATTCAAAAAAAAAATCGAAAAAAATTTTTTTCGAAAAAATAGAAAAAAAATTCAAAAAAAAAAATTTTCAAAAAAAATTCAAAAAAAAATCGAAAAAAAAATTTTCGAAGAAATAAAAAAAAAATTCAAAAAAAAAATCGAAAAAAAAAATTTTTCGAAAAAATGAAAAAAAATCTCAAAAAAAATAAAAAAAAAATCAAAAAAAAAATTTTTCGAAAAAATAAAAAAAAATTTCAAAAAAAATTTAAAAAAAAATTTCAAAAAAAAATCAAAAAAAAAATTGAAAAAAAAATTTTTCGAAAAAATAAAAAAAAAATTTAAAAAAAAATAAAAAAAAAAACGAAAAAAAAAAATTTTCGAAAAAATAAAAAAAAAAATTTCAAAAAAAAATCAAAAAAAAATTTTTCAAAAAAAAAATTGAAAAAAAAAAATTCAAAAAAAAATCGAAAAAAAAAAATTTTCAATAAAAATTCAAAAAAAAATCGAAAAAAAATTTTTTCGAAGAAATAAAAAAAAAATTTAAAAAAAAATAAAAAAAAAATCGAAAAAAAAAATTTTCGAAAAAATTAAAAAAAAAATTTCAAAAAAAAATCAAAAAAAAATTTTTCAAAAAAAAAATTGAAAAAAAAAATTCAAAAAAAATTAAAAAAAAAATCGAAAAAAAAAATTTTCAAAAAAAAATTGAAAAAAAATTTCGAAAAAAATTCAAAAAAAAAATCGAAAAAAAAATTTTTCGAAAAAATAAAAAAAAAAATTTCAAAAAAAATAAAAAAAAAAATTTCAAAAAAAAATTTCAAAAAAAAATCGAAAAAAAAATTTTCGAAAAAATAAAAAAAAAATTCAAAAAAAAAATCGAAAAAAATTTTTTCGAAAAAATAAAAAAAAAATTCAAAAAAAAAAATCGAAAAAAAAAATTTTCGAAAAAATAAAAAAAAAATCTCAAAAAAAATAAAAAAAAAATTTTCGAAAAAATAAAAAAAAAATTTCAAAAAAAAAATTCAAAAAAAAAATTCTAAAAAAATTCAAAAAAAAAATCGAAAAAAAAATTTTCGAAAAAATAAAAAAAAAATTTCAAAAAAAAAATTCAAAAAAAAATTTCAAAAAAAATTCAAAAAAAAAATCGAAAAAAAAATTCAAAAAAAAATCGAAAAAATAAAAAAAAATCTCAAAAAAAATAAAAAAAAATCGAAAAAAAAATTTTTCGAAAAAATAGAAAAAAAAATTCAAAAAAAAAATCAAAAAAAAAAATTTTCAAAAAAAAAATTTCAAAAAAAATTCAAAAAAAAAAATTTCAAAAAAAAAAAAAAAAAATTTCAAAAAAAAAATCAAAAAAAAATTTTCAAAAAAAAATTGAAAAAAAATTTCAAAAAAAATTCAAAAAAAAAATCGAAAAAAAAATTTTTCGAAAAAATAAAAAAAAAATTTAAAAAAAAATTTCAAAAAAAATTCAAAAAAAAATCGAAAAAAAAATTTTCGAAAAAATAAAAAAAAAATTCAAAAAAAAAATCGAAAAAAATTTTTTCGAAAAAATAAAAAAAAAATTCAAAAAAAAAATCGAAAAAAAAAAATTTCGAAAAAATAAAAAAAAAATCTCAAAAAAAATAAAAAAAAAATTTTCGAAAAAATAAAAAAAAAATTTCAAAAAAAAAATTCAAAAAAAAAATTCTAAAAAAATTCAAAAAAAAAATCGAAAAAAAAAATTTTCGAAAAAATAAAAAAAAAATTCAAAAAAAATTAAAAAAAAATTTTCAAAAAAAAATTGAAAAAAAATTTCAAAAAAAATTGAAAAAAATTTTCGAAAAAAATTCAAAAAAAAAATCGAAAAAAAAAATTTTCGAAAAAATAAAAAAAAAATCTCAAAAAAAATAAAAAAAAAATTTTCGAAAAAATAAAAAAAAAATTTCAAAAAAAAAATTCAAAAAAAAAATTCTAAAAAAATTAAAAAAAAAAATCGAAAAAAAAATTTTTCGAAAAAATTAAAAAAAAATTTCAAAAAAAATTAAAAAAAAATTTTCAAAAAAAAATTGAAAAAAAATTTCAAAAAAAATTCAAAAAAAAATCGAAAAAATAAAAAAAAAATTTCAAAAAAAAAATTCAAAAAAAAATTTCAAAAAAAATTCAAAAAAAAAATCGAAAAAAAAATTCAAAAAAAAAATCGAAAAAATAAAAAAAAATCTCAAAAAAAATAAAAAAAAAATCGAAAAAAAATTTTTTCGAAAAAATAGAAAAAAAAATTCAAAAAAAAAATTTTTCAAAAAAAAAATTTTAAAAAAAATTGAAAAAAAAAAAATTTCAAAAAAAAAAATTTCAAAAAAAAAAAAAAAAAATTTCAAAAAAAAAATCAAAAAAAAATTTTCAAAAAAAAATTGAAAAAAAATTTCAAAAAAAATTCAAAAAAAAAATCGAAAAAAAAATTTTTCGAAAAAATAAAAAAAAAATTTAAAAAAAAATAAAAAAAAAATCGAAAAAAAAAAATTTTCGAAAAAATAAAAAAAAAAATTTCAAAAAAAAATCAAAAAAAAATTTTTCAAAAAAAAAATTGAAAAAAAAAATTCAAAAAAAAATCGAAAAAAAAAAATTTTCAATAAAAATTCAAAAAAAAATCGAAAAAAATTTTTTTCGAAAAAATAAAAAAAAAATTTAAAAAAAAATTAAAAAAAAATAGAAAAAAAAAATTTTCGAAAAAATAAAAAAAAAATTTCAAAAAAAAATCAAAAAAAAATTTTTCAAAAAAAGAATTCAAAAAAATTAAAAAAAAATCGAAAAAAAAAATTTTCAAAAAAAAAATTGAAAAAAAAAATAAAAAAAAATTTTCAAAAAAAAATTCCAAAAAAAATTCAAAAAAAAAATCGAAAAAATTTTTTTCGAAAATATAAAAAAAAATTAAAAAAAAAATCGAAAAAAAAAATTTTCGAAAAAATAAAAAAAAAATCTCAAAAAAAATCGAAAAAAAAATTTTCGAAAAAATAAAAAAAAAATTCAAAAAAAAAATCAAAAAATAAAAAAAAATCTCAAAAAAAATAAAAAAAAAATCGAAAAAATAGAAAAAAAAATTCAAAAAAAAAATCAAAAAAAAAATTTTCAAAAAAAAAATTTCAAAAAAAATTCAAAAAAAAAATTTCAAAAAAAATTCAAAAAAAAAATTTCAAAAAAAAAATCAAAAAAAAATTTTCAAAAAAAAAATTGAAAAAAAAATTTCAAAAAAAATTCAAAAAAAAATCGAAAAAAAAAAATTTTCAATAAAAATTCAAAAAAAAATCGAAAAAAAAAATTTCGAAAAAATAAAAAAAAAATTTCAAAAAAAATAAAAAAAAAATCGAAAAAAAAATTTTTCAAAAAAAAAATAAAAAAAAATTTTCAAAAAAAAAATTCAAAAAAAAAATTGAAAAGAAATTCAAAAAAAATCGAAAAAAAAAAATTTAGAAAAAATAAAAAAAAAAATTCAAAAAAAATAAAAAAAAATTTTCAAAAAAAAATTTCAAAAAAAATTCAAAAAAAAATCGAAAAAAAAATTTTCGAAAAAATAAAAAAAAAATTCAAAAAAAAAATCGAAAAAAATTTTTTTCGAAAAAATAGAAAAAAAATTCAAAAAAAAAAATTTTCAAAAAAAATTAAAAAAAAAATCGAAAAAAAAAATTTTCGAAAAAATAAAAAAAAAATTCAAAAAAAAAATCGAAAAAAAATTTTTTCGAAAAAATGAAAAAAAATCTCAAAAAAAATTAAAAAAAAATCGAAAAAAAATTTTTTCGAAAAAATAAAAAAAAAATTCAAAAAAAATTTTAAAAAAAATTTCAAAAAAAAATTGAAAAAAAATTTCAAAAAAAATTCAAAAAAAAATCGAAAAAAAAAATTTTCGAAAAAATAAAAAAAAAATTTTCAAAAAAAAATTGAAAAAAAATTTCGAAAAAAATTCAAAAAAAAAATCGAAAAAAAAATTTTTCGAAAAAATAAAAAAAAAAATTTCAAAAAAAATAAAAAAAAAAATTTCAAAAAAAAATTTCAAAAAAAATTCAAAAAAAAATCGAAAAAAAAATTTTCGAAAAAATAAAAAAAAAAATTCAAAAAAAAAATCGAAAAAAATTTTTTCGAAAAAATAAAAAAAAAATTCAAAAAAAAAATCGAAAAAAAAAATTTTCGAAAAAATAAAAAAAAAATCTCAAAAAAAATAAAAAAAAAATTTTCAAAAAAAAAATTCAAAAAAAAAATTGAAAAGAAATTCAAAAAAAATCGAAAAAAAAAATTTTAGAAAAAATAAAAAAAAAAATTCAAAAAAAATAAAAAAAAAATTTTCAAAAAAAAATTTCAAAAAAATTCAAAAAAAAAATCGAAAAAAAAATTTTCGAAAAAATAAAAAAAAAATTCAAAAAAAAAAATTTTCAAAAAAAATTCAAAAAAAAATCGAAAAAAAAATTTTCGAAAAAATAAAAAAAAAATTCAAAAAAAAAATCGAAAAAAATTTTTTTCGAAAAAATAGAAAAAAAATTCAAAAAAAAAAATTTTCAAAAAAAATTCAAAAAAAAATCGAAAAAAAAATTTTCGAAGAAATAAAAAAAAAATTCAAAAAAAAAATCGAAAAAAAAAATTTTTCGAAAAAATGAAAAAAAATCTCAAAAAAAATAAAAAAAAAATCAAAAAAAAAATTTTTCGAAAAAATAAAAAAAAATTTCAAAAAAAATTTAAAAAAAAATTTCAAAAAAAAATTGAAAAAAAATTTCAAAAAAAATTCAAAAAAAAATCGAAAAAAAAAATTTTCGAAAAAATAAAAAAAAAATTTTCAAAAAAAAATTGAAAAAAAATTTCGAAAAAAATTCAAAAAAAAAATCGAAAAAAAAATTTTTCGAAAAAATAAAAAAAAAAATTTCAAAAAAAATAAAAAAAAAAATTTCAAAAAAAAATTTCAAAAAAAATTCAAAAAAAAATCGAAAAAAAAATTTTCGAAAAAATAAAAAAAAAATTCAAAAAAAAAATCGAAAAAAATTTTTTCGAAAAAATAAAAAAAAAATTCAAAAAAAAAATCGAAAAAAAAATTTTTCGAAAAAATAAAAAAAAAATCTCAAAAAAAATAAAAAAAAAATTTTCGAAAAAATAAAAAAAAAATTTCAAAAAAAAAATTCAAAAAAAAATTCTAAAAAAATTCAAAAAAAAATCGAAAAAAAAAATTTTCGAAAAAATTAAATAAAATTTCAAAAAAAATTAAAAAAAAATTTTCAAAAAAAAATTGAAAAAAAATTTCAAAAAAAATTCAAAAAAAAATCGAAAAAAAAATTTTTCGAAAAAATAAAAAAAAAATTTAAAAAAAAAAATTCAAAAAAAAATTTCAAAAAAAATTCAAAAAAAAAATCGAAAAAAAAATTCAAAAAAAAAATCGAAAAAATAAAAAAAAAACTCAAAAAAAATAAAAAAAAAATCGAAAAAAAAATTTTTCGAAAAAATAGAAAAAAAAATTCAAAAAAAAAATCAAAAAAAAAATTTTTCAAAAAAAAAATTTTAAAAAAAATTTCAAAAAAAAAATTTCAAAAAAAAAAAAAAAAAATTTCAAAAAAAAAATCAAAAAAAAATTTTCAAAAAAAATTGAAAAAAAATTTCAAAAAAAATTCAAAAAAAAAATCGAAAAAAAAATTTTTCGAAAAAATAAAAAAAAAATTTTAAAAAAAATTAAAAAAAAATCGAAAAAAAAAAATTTTCGAAAAAATAAAAAAAAAAATTTCAAAAAAAAATCAAAAAAAAATTTTTCAAAAAAAAAATTGAAAAAAAAAATTCAAAAAAAAATCGAAAAAAAAAATTTTCAATAAAAATTCAAAAAAAAATCGAAAAAAAATTTTTTCGAAAAAATAAAAAAAAAAATTAAAAAAAAATAAAAAAAAAATCGAAAAAAAAAATTTTCGAAAAAATAAAAAAAAAAATTTCAAAAAAAAATCAAAAAAAAATTTTTCAAAAAAAAAATTGAAAAAAAAAATTCAAAAAAAATTAAAAAAAAAATCGAAAAAAAAAATTTTCAAAAAAAAATTGAAAAAAAATTTCGAAAAAAATTCAAAAAAAAAATCGAAAAAAAAATTTTTCGAAAAAATAAAAAAAAAAATTTCAAAAAAAATAAAAAAAAAAATTTCAAAAAAAAATTTCAAAAAAAAATCGAAGAAAAAATTTTCGAAAAAATAAAAAAAAAATTCAAAAAAAAAATCGAAAAAAATTTTTTCGAAAAAATAAAAAAAAAATTCAAAAAAAAAATCGAAAAAAAAAATTTTCGAAAAAATAAAAAAAAAATCTCAAAAAAAAATTCAAAAAAAAAATCAAAAAAAATTTTCAAAAAATGTCAAAAAAAGTTTTAAAAAAAATCGAAAAAAAAAATTTTCGAAACAATTCAAAAACAAAATTTAAAAAAAATAAAAAAAAAAATTTCAAAAAAAAAATTTAAAAAAAAATTTAAAAAAAATGAAAAAAAAATTCGAAAAAAAAATTTTCAAGAAAAAAAAATTTAAAAAAAAAATTTAAAAAAATAAAAAAAAAACTTCAAAAAAAAAATTTTCAAAAAAAAAATTAAAAAAAAATTAAAAAAAAAAATTTAAAAACAAAAATTTAAAAAAATTTAAAAAAAAATAAAAAAAAAATTAAAAAAAAATTTTCAAAAAAAAAATTTAAAAAAAATTTCAAAAAAAAAATTAAAAAAAAAAATTTTAAAAATTTTTAAAAAAAATAAAAAAAAATAAAAAAAAAAATTTCAAAAATAAAAATAAAAAAAATTTTTTTAAAAAATGAGAAAAAAATTTCGAAAAAAAGATTTTCAAAAAAAAAATTTAAAAAAAAATTTTAAAAAAAATGAAAAAAAATTTTTAAAAAAATAAAAAAAAAATTTTAAAAAAAATTCAAAAAAAAAATTTTCAAAAAATAAAAAAAAAAAAATTTTCAAAAAAAAATTTAAAAAAAATTTGAAAAAAAAAAAAAAAAAATTTTCAAAAAAAAAATTTCAAAAAAAAATTTCAAAAAAAAATTTTAAAAAAAATTTAAAAAAAAATTCGAAAAAAAAAATTAAAAAAAATTACAAAAAAAAAAAATTTTCAAAAAAAAAATTTCAAAAAAAATTTAAAAAAAAATTTTAAAAAAAAATTTAAAAAAAAAATTAAAAAAAAAATTGAAAAAAAAAATTCGAAAAAAAATTTAAAAAAAAATTAAAAAAAAAAATTAAAAAAAAAATTAAAAAAAAATTAAAAAAAAAAATTCGAAAAATAAATTTTCAAAAAAAAAAATTTTAAAAAAAATTTAAAAAAAATTTCAAAAAAAAAATTTTCAAAAAAATTTAAAAAAAAATAAAAAAAAAATTAAAAAAAAATTTTCAAAAAAAAAATTTAAAAAAAAATTTAAAAAAATGAGAAAAAAATTTCGAAAAAAAAATTTTCGAAAAAAAAAAATTTTAAAAA
>OX101810.2:35128008-35130508 GCA_944452925.2 Chrysolina oricalcia | reverse complement strand
AAAAATTTCAAAAAAAAAATTCAAAAAAAAATTTCAAAAAAAATTCAAAAAAAAAATCGAAAAAAAAATTCAAAAAAAAAATCGAAAAAATAAAAAAAAATCTCAAAAAAAATAAAAAAAAAATCGAAAAAAAAATTTTTCGAAAAAATAGAAAAAAAAATTCAAAAAAAAAATCAAAAAAAAAATTTTTCAAAAAAAAAATTTTAAAAAAAATTGAAAAAAAATAATTTCAAAAAAAAAAAAAAAAAAAATTCAAAAAAAAAATCAAAAAAAAATTTTCAAAAAAAAATTGAAAAAAAATTTCAAAAAAAATTCAAAAAAAAAATCGAAAAAAAAATTTTTCGAAAAAATAAAAAAAAAATTTTAAAAAAAATAAAAAAAAAAACGAAAAAAAAAAATTTTCGAAAAAATAAAAAAAAAAATTTCAAAAAAAAATCAAAAAAAAATTTTTCAAAAAAAAAATTGAAAAAAAAAAATTCAAAAAAAAATCGAAAAAAAAAAATTTTCAATAAAAATTCAAAAAAAAATCGAAAAAAAATTTTTTCGAAGAAATAAAAAAAAAATTTAAAAAAAAATTTCAAAAAAAAATCAAAAAAAAAATTTTCAAAAAAAAAATTGAAAAAAAAAATTCAAAAAAAATTAAAAAAAAAATCGAAAAAAAAAATTTTCAAAAAAAAATTGAAAAAAAATTTCGAAAAAAATTCAAAAAAAAAATCGAAAAAAAAATTTTTCGAAAAAATAAAAAAAAAAATTTCAAAAAAAATAAAAAAAAAAATTTCAAAAAAAAATTTCAAAAAAAAATCGAAAAAAAAATTTTCGAAAAAATAAAAAAAAAATTCAAAAAAAAAATCGAAAAAAATTTTTTCGAAAAAATAAAAAAAAAATTCAAAAAAAAAATCGAAAAAAAAATTTTCGAAAAAATAAAAAAAAAATTTCAAAAAAAAAATTCAAAAAAAAATTTCAAAAAAAATTCAAAAAAAAAATCGAAAAAAAAATTCAAAAAAAAATCGAAAAAATAAAAAAAAATCTCAAAAAAAATAAAAAAAAATCAAAAAAAAAATTTTTCGAAAAAATAGAAAAAAAAATTCAAAAAAAAATCAAAAAAAAAAATTTTCAAAAAAAAAATTTCAAAAAAAATTCAAAAAAAAAAATTTCAAAAAAAAAAAAAAAATTTCAAAAAAAAAATCAAAAAAAAATTTTCAAAAAAAAATTGAAAAAAAATTTCAAAAAAAATTCAAAAAAAAAATCGAAAAAAAAATTTTTCGAAAAAATAAAAAAAAAATTTAAAAAAAAATTTCAAAAAAAATTCAAAAAAAAATCGAAAAAAAAATTTTCGAAAAAATAAAAAAAAAATTCAAAAAAAAAATCGAAAAAAATTTTTTCGAAAAAATAAAAAAAAAATTCAAAAAAAAAATCGAAAAAAAAAATTTTCGAAAAAATAAAAAAAAAACTCAAAAAAAATAAAAAAAAAATTTTCGAAAAAATAAAAAAAAAATTTCAAAAAAAAAATTCAAAAAAAAAATTCTAAAAAAATTCAAAAAAAAAATCGAAAAAAAAAATTTTCGAAAAAATAAAAAAAAAATTCAAAAAAAATTAAAAAAAAATTTTCAAAAAAAAATTGAAAAAAAATTTCAAAAAAAATTGAAAAAAAATTTCGAAAAAAATTCAAAAAAAAAATCGAAAAAAAAAATTTTCGAAAAAATAAAAAAAAAATCTCAAAAAAAATAAAAAAAAAATTTTCGAAAAAATAAAAAAAAAATTTCAAAAAAAAAATTCAAAAAAAAAATTCTAAAAAAATTCAAAAAAAAAATCGAAAAAAAAATTTTTCGAAAAAATAAAAAAAAAATTTCAAAAAAAATTAAAAAAAAATTTTCAAAAAAAAATTGAAAAAAAATTTCAAAAAAAATTCAAAAAAAAATCGAAAAAATAAAAAAAAAATTTCAAAAAAAAAATTCAAAAAAAAATTTCAAAAAAAATTCAAAAAAAAAATCGAAAAAAAAATTCAAAAAAAAAATCGAAAAAATAAAAAAAAATCTCAAAAAAAATAAAAAAAAAATCGAAAAAAAATTTTTTCGAAAAAATAGAAAAAAAAATTCAAAAAAAAAATTTTTCAAAAAAAAAATTTTAAAAAAAATTGAAAAAAAAAAAATTTCAAAAAAAAAAAAAAAAAATTTCAAAAAAAAAATCAAAAAAAAATTTTCAAAAAAAAATTAAAAAAAAAAAATTTAAAAAAAAATTGAAAAAAAAATTGAAAAAAAAAATTCGAAAAAAAAATTTAAAAAAAAATTTAAAAAAAAATTTTTAAAAAAATAAAAAAAAAATTTTAAAAAAAAATTCGAAAAAAAAATTTTCAAGAAAAAAAATTTAAAAAAAAATTTTAAAAAAAATTTTAAAAAAATTTCAAAAAAATTTCAAAAAAAAATTTTACAAAAAAATAAAAAAAAAATTAAAAAAAAATTTCGAAAAAAAAAAATTCAAAAAAAAAAAATTAAAAAAAATT
>OX101810.2:35018008-35123008 GCA_944452925.2 Chrysolina oricalcia | reverse complement strand
TTGAAAAAAAAAAATTTCAAAAAAAAAAAAAAAAAAATTTCAAAAAAAAAATCAAAAAAAAAATTTCAAAAAAAAATTGAAAAAAAATTTCAAAAAAAATTCAAAAAAAAAATCGAAAAAAAAATTTTTCGAAAAAATAAAAAAAAAATTTTAAAAAAAATAAAAAAAAAAACGAAAAAAAAAAATTTTCGAAAAAATAAAAAAAAAAATTTCAAAAAAAAATCAAAAAAAAATTTTTCAAAAAAAAAATTGAAAAAAAAAAATTCAAAAAAAAATCGAAAAAAAAAAATTTTCAATAAAAATTCAAAAAAAAATCGAAAAAAAATTTTTTCGAAGAAATAAAAAAAAAATTTAAAAAAAAATTTCAAAAAAAAATCAAAAAAAAATTTTTCAAAAAAAAAATTGAAAAAAAAAATTCAAAAAAAATTAAAAAAAAAATCGAAAAAAAAAATTTTCAAAAAAAAATTGAAAAAAAATTTCGAAAAAAATTCAAAAAAAAAATCGAAAAAAAAATTTTTCGAAAAAATAAAAAAAAAAATTTCAAAAAAAATAAAAAAAAAAATTTCAAAAAAAAATTTCAAAAAAAAATCGAAAAAAAAATTTTCGAAAAAATAAAAAAAAAATTCAAAAAAAAAATCGAAAAAAATTTTTTCGAAAAAATAAAAAAAAAATTCAAAAAAAAAATCGAAAAAAAAATTTTCGAAAAAATAAAAAAAAAATTTCAAAAAAAAAATTCAAAAAAAAATTTCAAAAAAAATTCAAAAAAAAAATCGAAAAAAAAATTCAAAAAAAAATCGAAAAAATAAAAAAAAATCTCAAAAAAAATAAAAAAAAATCAAAAAAAAAATTTTTCGAAAAAATAGAAAAAAAAATTCAAAAAAAAAATCAAAAAAAAAAATTTTCAAAAAAAAAATTTCAAAAAAAATTCAAAAAAAAAAATTTCCAAAAAAAAAAAAAAAATTTCAAAAAAAAAATCAAAAAAAAATTTTCAAAAAAAAATTGAAAAAAAATTTCAAAAAAAATTCAAAAAAAAAATCGAAAAAAAAAATTTTCGAAAAAATAAAAAAAAAATTTAAAAAAAAATTTCAAAAAAAATTCAAAAAAAAATCGAAAAAAAAATTTTCGAAAAAATAAAAAAAAAATTCAAAAAAAAAATCGAAAAAATTTTTTTCGAAAAAATAAAAAAAAAATTCAAAAAAAAAATCGAAAAAAAAAATTTTCGAAAAAATAAAAAAAAAATCTCAAAAAAAATAAAAAAAAAATTTTCGAAAAAATAAAAAAAAAATTTCAAAAAAAAAATTCAAAAAAAAAATTCTAAAAAAATTCAAAAAAAAAATCGAAAAAAAAAATTTTCGAAAAAATAAAAAAAAAATTCAAAAAAAATTAAAAAAAAATTTTCAAAAAAAAATTGAAAAAAAATTTCAAAAAAAATTGAAAAAAAATTTCGAAAAAAATTCAAAAAAAAAATCGAAAAAAAAAATTTTCGAAAAAATAAAAAAAAAATCTCAAAAAAAATAAAAAAAAAATTTTCGAAAAAATAAAAAAAAAATTTCAAAAAAAAAATTCAAAAAAAAAATTCTAAAAAAATTCAAAAAAAAAATCGAAAAAAAAATTTTTCGAAAAAATAAAAAAAAAATTTCAAAAAAAATTAAAAAAAAATTTTCAAAAAAAAATTGAAAAAAAATTTCAAAAAAAATTCAAAAAAAAATCGAAAAAATAAAAAAAAAATTTCAAAAAAAAAATTCAAAAAAAAATTTCAAAAAAAATTCAAAAAAAAAATCGAAAAAAAAATTCAAAAAAAAAATCGAAAAAATAAAAAAAAATCTCAAAAAAAATAAAAAAAAAATCGAAAAAAAATTTTTTCGAAAAAATAGAAAAAAAAATTCAAAAAAAAAATTTTTCAAAAAAAAAATTTTAAAAAAAATTGAAAAAAAAAAAATTTCAAAAAAAAAAAAAAAAATTTCAAAAAAAAAATCAAAAAAAAATTTTCAAAAAAAAATTGAAAAAAAATTTCAAAAAAAATTCAAAAAAAAAATCGAAAAAAAAATTTTTCGAAAAAATAAAAAAAAAATTTAAAAAAAAATAAAAAAAAAATCGAAAAAAAAAAATTTTCGAAAAAATAAAAAAAAAAATTTCAAAAAAAAATCAAAAAAAAATTTTTCAAAAAAAAAATTGAAAAAAAAAATTCAAAAAAAAATCGAAAAAAAAAAATTTTCAATAAAAATTCAAAAAAAAAATCGAAAAAAATTTTTTTCGAAAAAATAAAAAAAAAATTTAAAAAAAAATAAAAAAAAAATAGAAAAAAAAAATTTTCGAAAAAATAAAAAAAAAATTTCAAAAAAAAATCAAAAAAAAATTTTTCAAAAAAAAAAATTCAAAAAAAATTAAAAAAAAATCGAAAAAAAAAATTTTCAAAAAAAAAATTGAAAAAAAAAATAAAAAAAAAATTTTCAAAAAAAAATTCCAAAAAAAATTCAAAAAAAAATCGAAAAAAATTTTTTCGAAAATATAAAAAAAAATTTAAAAAAAAATCGAAAAAAAAAATTTTCGAAAAAATAAAAAAAAAATCTCAAAAAAAATCGAAAAAAAAATTTTCGAAAAAATAAAAAAAAAATTCAAAAGAAAAATCAAAAAATAAAAAAAAATCTCAAAAAAAATAAAAAAAAAATCGAAAAAATAGAAAAAAAAATTCAAAAAAAAAATCAAAAAAAAAATTTTCAAAAAAAAAATTTCAAAAAAAATTCAAAAAAAAAATTTCAAAAAAAATTCAAAAAAAAAATTTCAAAAAAAAAATCAAAAAAAAATTTTCAAAAAAAAAATTGAAAAAAAAATTTCAAAAAAAATTCAAAAAAAAATCGAAAAAAAAAAATTTTCAATAAAAATTCAAAAAAAATCGAAAAAAAAAATTTCGAAAAAATAAAAAAAAAATTTCAAAAAAAATAAAAAAAAAATCGAAAAAAAAATTTTTCAAAAAAAAAATAAAAAAAAAATTTTCAAAAAAAAAATTCAAAAAAAAAATTGAAAAGAAATTCAAAAAAAATCGAAAAAAAAAAATTTAGAAAAAATAAAAAAAAAAATTCAAAAAAAAAAAAAAAAAAATTTTCAAAAAAAAATTTCAAAAAAAATTCAAAAAAAAATCGAAAAAAAAATTTTCGAAAAAATAAAAAAAAAAATTCAAAAAAAAAATCGAAAAAAATTTTTTTCGAAAAAATAGAAAAAAAATTCAAAAAAAAAAATTTTCAAAAAAAATTCAAAAAAAAATCGAAAAAAAAATTTTCGAAAAAATAAAAAAAAAATTCAAAAAAAAAATCGAAAAAAAAATTTTTCGAAAAAATGAAAAAAAATCTCAAAAAAAATTAAAAAAAAATCGAAAAAAAATTTTTTCGAAAAAATAAAAAAAAATTTCAAAAAAAATTTTAAAAAAAATTTCAAAAAAAAATTGAAAAAAAATTTCAAAAAAAATTCAAAAAAAAATCGAAAAAAAAATTTTCGAAAAAATAAAAAAAAAATTTTCAAAAAAAAATTGAAAAAAAATTTCGAAAAAAATTCAAAAAAAAAATCGAAAAAAAAATTTTTCGAAAAAATAAAAAAAAAAATTTCAAAAAAAATAAAAAAAAAAATTTCAAAAAAAAATTTCAAAAAAAATTCAAAAAAAAATCGAAAAAAAAATTTTCGAAAAAATAAAAAAAAAAATTCAAAAAAAAAATCGAAAAAAATTTTTTCGAAAAAATAAAAAAAAAATTCAAAAAAAAAATCGAAAAAAAAAATTTTCGAAAAAATAAAAAAAAAATCTCAAAAAAAATAAAAAAAAAATTTTCAAAAAAAAATTCAAAAAAAAATTCTAAAAAAATTCAAAAAAAAATCGAAAAAAAAAATTTTCGAAAAAATAAAAAAAAAATTTCAAAAAAAATTAAAAAAAAATTTTCAAAAAAAAATTGAAAAAAAATTTCAAAAAAAATTCAAAAAAAAATCGAAAAAAAAATTTTTCGAAAAAATAAAAAAAAAATTAAAAAAAAAATTCAAAAAAAAATTTCAAAAAAAATTCAAAAAAAAAATCGAAAAAAAAATCAAAAAAAAAATCGAAAAAATAAAAAAAAATCTCAAAAAAAATAAAAAAAAAATCGAAAAAAAAATTTTTCGAAAAAATAGAAAAAAAAATTCAAAAAAAAAATCAAAAAAAAAATTTTTCAAAAAAAAAATTTTAAAAAAAATTTTCAAAAAAAAAATTTCAAAAAAAAAAAAAAAAAATTTCAAAAAAAAAATCAAAAAA
This sequence comes from Chrysolina oricalcia, assembly GCA_944452925.2. Classification (NCBI taxonomy): domain Eukaryota; kingdom Metazoa; phylum Arthropoda; class Insecta; order Coleoptera; family Chrysomelidae; genus Chrysolina; species Chrysolina oricalcia. Next base: position 35,118,738 of record OX101810.2, on the reverse strand, counting down.
AAATTTTCAAAAAAAAATTGAAAAAAAAATTCAAAAAAAATTCAAAAAAAAAATCGAAAAAAATTTTTTTCGAAAAAATAAAAAAAAAATTTTAAAAAAAATAAAAAAAAAATCGAAAAAAAAAATTTTTCGAAAAAATAAATAAAAAAATTTCAAAAAAAAATCAAAAAAAAATTTTTCAAAAAAAAAATTGAAAAAAAAAATTCAAAAAAAAATCGAAAAAAAAAATTTTCAATAAAAATTCAAAAAAAAATCGAAAAAAAATTTTTTCGAAAAAATAAAAAAAAAATTTAAAAAAAAATAAAAAAAAAATCGAAAAAAAAAATTTTCGAAAAAATAAAAAAAAAAATTTCAAAAAAAAATCAAAAAAAAATTTTTCAAAAAAAAAATTGAAAAAAAAAATTCAAAAAAAATTAAAAAAAAAATCGAAAAAAAAAATTTTCAAAAAAAAATTGAAAAAAAATTTCGAAAAAAATTCAAAAAAAAAATCGAAAAAAAAATTTTTCGAAAAAATAAAAAAAAAAATTTCAAAAAAAATAAAAAAAAAAATTTCAAAAAAAAATTTCAAAAAAAAATCGAAGAAAAAATTTTCGAAAAAATAAAAAAAAAATCTCAAAAAAAATAAAAAAAAAATTTTCGAAAAAATAAAAAAAAAATTTCAAAAAAAAAATTCAAAAAAAAAATTCTAAAAAAATTCAAAAAAAAAATCGAAAAAAAAAATTTTCGAAAAAATAAAAAAAAAATTTCAAAAAAAAAATTCAAAAAAAAATTTCAAAAAAAATTCAAAAAAAAAATCGAAAAAAAAATTCAAAAAAAAATCGAAAAAATAAAAAAAAATCTCAAAAAAAATAAAAAAAAAATCGAAAAAAAAATTTTTCGAAAAAATAGAAAAAAAAATTCAAAAAAAAAATCAAAAAAAAAAATTTTCAAAAAAAAAATTTCAAAAAAAATTCAAAAAAAAAATTTCAAAAAAAAAAAAAAAAAATTTCAAAAAAAAAATCAAAAAAAAAATTTTTCGAAAAAATAAAAAAAAAATTTAAAAAAAAATTTCAAAAAAAATTCAAAAAAAAATCGAAAAAAAAATTTTCGAAAAAATAAAAAAAAAATTCAAAAAAAAAATCGAAAAAAATTTTTTCGAAAAAATAAAAAAAAAATTCAAAAAAAAATCGAAAAAAAAATTTTTCGAAAAAATAAAAAAAAAATCTCAAAAAAAATAAAAAAAAAATTTTCGAAAAAATAAAAAAAAAATTTCAAAAAAAAAATTCAAAAAAAAAATTCTAAAAAAATTCAAAAAAAAAATCGAAAAAAAAAATTTTCGAAAAAATAAAAAAAAAATTTCAAAAAAAATTAAAAAAAAAATTTTCAAAAAAAAATTGAAAAAAAATTTCAAAAAAAATTGAAAAAAAATTTCGAAAAAAATTAAAAAAAAAAATCGAAAAAAAATTTTTTCGAAAAAATAAAAAAAAAATTTCAAAAAAAATAAAAAAAAAAATTTCAAAAAAAAATTTCAAAAAAAATTCAAAAAAAATCGAAAAAAAAATTTTCGAAAAAATAAAAAAAAAATTAAAAAAAAAATCGAAAAAATAAAAAAAAATCTCAAAAAAAATAAAAAAAAAATCGAAAAAATAGAAAAAAAAATTCAAAAAAAAAATCAAAAAAAAAAATTTCAAAAAAAAAATTTCAAAAAAAATTCAAAAAAAAAAATTTCAAAAAAAATTCAAAAAAAAAATTTCTAAAAAAAAATCAAAAAAAAATTTCAAAAAAAATTCAAAAAAAAATCGAAAAAAAAAAATTTTCAATAAAAATTCAAAAAAAAATCGAAAAAAAAAATTTCGAAAAAATAAAAAAAAAATTTCAAAAAAAATAAAAAAAAAATCGAAAAAAAAATTTTTCAAAAAAAAAATAAAAAAAAAATTTTCAAAAAAAAAATTCAAAAAAAAAATTGAAAAGAAATTCAAAAAAAATCGAAAAAAAAAATTTTAGAAAAAATAAAAAAAAAAATTCAAAAAAAATAAAAAAAAAATTTTCAAAAAAAAATTTCAAAAAAAATTCAAAAAAAAAATCGAAAAAAAATTTTTCGAAAAAATAAAAAAAAAATTCAAAAAAAAAAATTTTCAAAAAAAATTCAAAAAAAAATCGAAAAAAAAATTTTCGAAAAAATAAAAAAAAAATTCAAAAAAAAAATCGAAAAAAATTTTTTTCGAAAAAATAGAAAAAAAATTCAAAAAAAAAAATTTTCAAAAAAAAGTCAAAAAAAAATCGAAAAAAAAATTTTCGAAAAAATAAAAAAAAAAATTCAAAAAAAAAATCGAAAAAAAAAATTTTTCGAAAAAATGAAAAAAAATCTCAAAAAAAATAAAAAAAAAATCAAAAAAAAAATTTTTCGAAAAAATAAAAAAAAATTTCAAAAAAAATTTTAAAAAAAATTTCAAAAAAAAATTGAAAAAAAATTTCAAAAAAAATTCAAAAAAAAATCGAAAAAAAAAATTTTCGAAAAAATAAAAAAAAAATTTTCAAAAAAAAATTGAAAAAAATTTCGAAAAAAATTCAAAAAAAAAATCGAAAAAAAAATTTTTCGAAAAAATAAAAAAAAAAATTTCAAAAAAAATAAAAAAAAAAATTTCAAAAAAAAATTTCAAAAAAAATTCAAAAAAAAAACGAAAAAAAAATTTTCGAAAAAATAAAAAAAAAATTCAAAAAAAAAATCGAAAAAATTTTTTTCGAAAAAATAAAAAAAAAATTCAAAAAAAAAATCGAAAAAAAAAATTTTCGAAAAAATAAAAAAAAAATCTCAAAAAAAATAAAAAAAAAATTTTCGAAAAAATAAAAAAAAAATTTCAAAAAAAAAATTCAAAAAAAAAATTCTAAAAAAATTCAAAAAAAAATCGAAAAAAAAAATTTTCGAAAAAATAAAATAAAATTTCAAAAAAAATAAAAAAAAAATTTTCAAAAAAAAATTGAAAAAAAATTTCAAAAAAAATTCAAAAAAAAATCGAAAAAAAAATTTTTCGAAAAAATAAAAAAAAAATTTAAAAAAAAAAATTCAAAAAAAAATTTCAAAAAAAATTCAAAAAAAAAATCGAAAAAAAAATTCAAAAAAAAAATCGAAAAAATAAAAAAAAATCTCAAAAAAATAAAAAAAAAATCGAAAAAAAAATTTTTCGAAAAAATAGAAAAAAAAATTCAAAAAAAAAATCAAAAAAAAAATTTTTCAAAAAAAAAATTTTAAAAAAAATTTAAAAAAAAAAATTTCAAAAAAAAAAAAAAAAAAATTTCAAAAAAAAAATCAAAAAAAAATTTTCAAAAAAAATTGAAAAAAAATTTCAAAAAAAATTCAAAAAAAAAATCGAAAAAAAAATTTTTCGAAAAAATAAAAAAAAAATTTAAAAAAAAATAAAAAAAAAAATCGAAAAAAAAAAATTTTCGAAAAAATAAAAAAAAAAATTTCAAAAAAAAATCAAAAAAAAATTTTTCAAAAAAAAAATTGAAAAAAAAAATTCAAAAAAAAATCGAAAAAAAAAATTTTCAATAAAAATTCAAAAAAAAATCGAAAAAAAATTTTTTCGAAAAAATAAAAAAAAAATTTAAAAAAAAATAAAAAAAAATCGAAAAAAAAAAATTTCGAAAAAATAAAAAAAAAAATTTCAAAAAAAAATCAAAAAAAAATTTTTCAAAAAAAAAATTGAAAAAAAAAATTCAAAAAAAATTAAAAAAAAAATCGAAAAAAAAAATTTTCAAAAAAAAATTGAAAAAAAATTTCGAAAAAAATTCAAAAAAAAAATCGAAAAAAAAATTTTTCGAAAAAATAAAAAAAAAAATTTCAAAAAAAATAAAAAAAAAAATTTCAAAAAAAAATTTCAAAAAAAAATCGAAGAAAAAATTTTCGAAAAAATAAAAAAAAAATTCAAAAAAAAAATCGAAAAAAATTTTTTCGAAAAAATAAAAAAAAAATTCAAAAAAAAAATCGAAAAAAAAAATTTTCGAAAAAATAAAAAAAAAATCTCAAAAAAAATAAAAAAAAATTTTTCGAAAAAATAAAAAAAAAATTTCAAAAAAAAAATTCAAAAAAAAATTCTAAAAAAATTCAAAAAAAAAATCGAAAAAAAATTTTTCGAAAAAATAAAAAAAAAATTTCAAAAAAAAAATTCAAAAAAAAATTTCAAAAAAAATTCAAAAAAAAATCGAAAAAAAAATTCAAAAAAAAATCGAAAAAATAAAAAAAAATCTCAAAAAAAATAAAAAAAAAATCGAAAAAAAAATTTTTCGAAAAAATAGAAAAAAAAATTCAAAAAAAAAATAAAAAAAAAAAATTTTCAAAAAAAAAATTTAAAAAAAAATTCAAAAAAAAAAATTTCAAAAAAAAAAAAAAAAAAAATTTCAAAAAAAAAATCAAAAAAAAATTTTCAAAAAAAAATTGAAAAAAAATTTCAAAAAAAATTCAAAAAAAAAATCGAAAAAAAAATTTTTCGAAAAAATAAAAAAAAAATTTAAAAAAAAATTTCAAAAAAAATTCAAAAAAAAATCGAAAAAAAAATTTTCGAAAAAATAAAAAAAAAATTCAAAAAAAAAATCGAAAAAAATTTTTTCGGAAAAATAAAAAAAAAATTCAAAAAAAAAAATCGAAAAAAAAAATTTTCGAAAAAATAAAAAAAAAATCTCAAAAAAAATAAAAAAAAAATTTTCGAAAAAATAAAAAAAAAATTTCAAAAAAAAAATTCAAAAAAAAATTCTAAAGAAATTCAAAAAAAAAATCGAAAAAAAAAATTTTCGAAAAAATAAAAAAAAAATTTCAAAAAAAATTGAAAAAAAATTTCGAAAAAAATTAAAAAAAAAAATCGAAAAAAAAATTTTTCGAAAAAATAAAAAAAAAAATTTCAAAAAAAATAAAAAAAAAAATTTCAAAAAAAAATTTCAAAAAAAATTCAAAAAAAATCGAAAAAAAAATTTTCGAAAAAATAAAAAAAAAAATTCAAAAAAAAAATCGAAAAAAATTTTTTCGAAAAAATAAAAAAAAAATTCAAAAAAAAAATCGAAAAAAATTTTTTCGAAAAAATAAAAAAAAAATTCAAAAAAAAAATCGAAAAAAAAAATTTTCGAAAAAATAAAAAAAAAATTCAAAAAAAAAATCGAAAAAAATTTTTTCGAAAAAATAAAAAAAAAATTCAAAAAAAAAATCGAAAAAAAAAATTTTCGAAAAAATAAAAAAAAAATCTCAAAAAAAATAAAAAAAAATTTTTCGAAAAAATAAAAAAAAAATTTCAAAAAAAAAATTCAAAAAAAAATTTCAAAAAAAATTCAAAAAAAAAAATCGAAAAAAAAATTCAAAAAAAAAATCGAAAAAATAAAAAAAAATCTCAAAAAAAATAAAAAAAAAATCGAAAAAAAAATTTTTCGAAAAAATAGAAAAAAAAATTCAAAAAAAAAATCAAAAAAAAATTTTTCAAAAAAAAAATTTTAAAAAAAATTTTCAAAAAAAAAATTTCAAAAAAAAAAAAAAAAAAATTTCAAAAAAAAAATCAAAAAAAAATTTTCAAAAAAAAATTGAAAAAAAATTTCAAAAAAAATTCAAAAAAAAAATCGAAAAAAAATTTTTTCGAAAAAATAAAAAAAAAATTTTAAAAAAAATAAAAAAAAAATCGAAAAAAAAAATTTTTCGAAAAAATAAATAAAAAAATTTCAAAAAAAAATCAAAAAAAAATTTTTCAAAAAAAAAATTGAAAAAAAAAATTCAAAAAAAAATCGAAAAAAAAAATTTTCAATAAAAATTCAAAAAAAAATCGAAAAAAAATTTTTTCGAAAAAATAAAAAAAAAATTTAAAAAAAAATAAAAAAAAAAATCGAAAAAAAAAATTTTCGAAAAAATAAAAAAAAAAATTTCAAAAAAAAATCAAAAAAAAATTTTTCAAAAAAAAAATTGAAAAAAAAAATTCAAAAAAAATTAAAAAAAAAATCGAAAAAAAAAATTTTCAAAAAAAAATTGAAAAAAAATTTCGAAAAAAATTCAAAAAAAAAATCGAAAAAATAATTTTTCGAAAAAATAAAAAAAAAAATTTCAAAAAAAATAAAAAAAAAAATTTCAAAAAAAAATTTCAAAAAAAAATCGAAGAAAAAATTTTCGAAAAAATAAAAAAAAAATTCAAAAAAAAAATCGAAAAAAATTTTTTCGAAAAAATAAAAAAAAAATTCAAAAAAAAAATCGAAAAAAAAAATTTTCGAAAAAATAAAAAAAAAATCTCAAAAAAAATAAAAAAAAAATTTTCGAAAAAATAAAAAAAAAATTTCAAAAAAAAAATTCAAAAAAAAAATTCTAAAAAAATTCAAAAAAAAAATCGAAAAAAAAAATTTTCGAAAAAATAAAAAAAAAATTTCAAAAAAAAAATTCAAAAAAAAATTTCAAAAAAAATTCAAAAAAAAATCGAAAAAAAAATTCAAAAAAAAATCGAAAAAATAAAAAAAAATCTCAAAAAAAATAAAAAAAAAATCGAAAAAAAAATTTTTCGAAAAAATAGAAAAAAAAATTCAAAAAAAAAATCAAAAAAAAAAATTTTCAAAAAAAAAATTTCAAAAAAAATTCAAAAAAAAAATTTCAAAAAAAAAAAAAAAAAAAATTCAAAAAAAAAATCAAAAAAAAAATTTTTCGAAAAAATAAAAAAAAAATTTAAAAAAAAATTTCAAAAAAAATTCAAAAAAAAATCGAAAAAAAATTTTCGAAAAAATAAAAAAAAAATTCAAAAAAAAAATCGAAAAAAATTTTTTCGAAAAAATAAAAAAAAAATTCAAAAAAAAATCGAAAAAAAAATTTTTCGAAAAAATAAAAAAAAAAACTCAAAAAAAATAAAAAAAAAATTTTCGAAAAAATAAAAAAAAAATTTCAAAAAAAAAATTCAAAAAAAAAATTCTAAAAAAATTCAAAAAAAAAATCGAAAAAAAAAATTTTCGAAAAAATAAAAAAAAAATTTCAAAAAAAATTAAAAAAAAAATTTTCAAAAAAAAATTGAAAAAAAATTTCAAAAAAAATTGAAAAAAAATTTCGAAAAAAATTAAAAAAAAAATCGAAAAAAATTTTTTTCGAAAAAATAAAAAAAAAATTTCAAAAAAAATAAAAAAAAAAATTTCAAAAAAAAATTTCAAAAAAAATTCAAAAAAAATCGAAAAAAAAATTTTCGAAAAAATAAAAAAAAAATTCAAAAAAAAAATCGAAAAAATAAAAAAAAATCTCAAAAAAAATAAAAAAAAAATCGAAAAAATAGAAAAAAAAATTCAAAAAAAAAATCAAAAAAAAAAATTTCAAAAAAAAAATTTCAAAAAAAATTCAAAAAAAAAAATTTCAAAAAAAATTCAAAAAAAAAATTTCAAAAAAAAAATCAAAAAAAAATTTCAAAAAAAATTCAAAAAAAAATCGAAAAAAAAAAATTTTCAATAAAAATTCAAAAAAAAATCGAAAAAAAAAATTTCGAAAAAATAAAAAAAAAAATTTCAAAAAAAATAAAAAAAAAATCGAAAAAAAAATTTTTCAAAAAAAAAATAAAAAAAAAATTTTCAAAAAAAAAATTCAAAAAAAAAATTGAAAAGAAATTCAAAAAAAATCGAAAAAAAAAATTTTAGAAAAAATAAAAAAAAAAATTCAAAAAAAATAAAAAAAAAATTTTCAAAAAAAAATTTCAAAAAAAATTCAAAAAAAAAATCGAAAAAAAATTTTTCGAAAAAATAAAAAAAAAATTCAAAAAAAAAAATTTTCAAAAAAAATTCAAAAAAAAATCGAAAAAAAAATTTTCGAAAAAATAAAAAAAAAATTCAAAAAAAAAATCGAAAAAAATTTTTTTCGAAAAAATAGAAAAAAAATTCAAAAAAAAAAATTTTCAAAAAAAATTCAAAAAAAAATCGAAAAAAAAATTTTCGAAAAAATAAAAAAAAAAATTCAAAAAAAAAATCGAAAAAAAAAATTTTTCGAAAAAATGAAAAAAAATCTCAAAAAAAATAAAAAAAAAATCAAAAAAAAAATTTTTCGAAAAAATAAAAAAAAATTTCAAAAAAAATTTAAAAAAAAATTTCAAAAAAAAATTGAAAAAAAATTTCAAAAAAAATTCAAAAAAAAATCGAAAAAAAAAAATTTTCGAAAAAATAAAAAAAAAATTTTCAAAAAAAAATTGAAAAAAAATTTCGAAAAAAATTCAAAAAAAAAATCGAAAAAAAAATTTTTCGAAAAAATAAAAAAAAAAATTTCAAAAAAAATAAAAAAAAAAATTTCAAAAAAAAATTTCAAAAAAAATTCAAAAAAAAAACGAAAAAAAAATTTTCGAAAAAATAAAAAAAAAATTCAAAAAAAAAATCGAAAAAATTTTTTTCGAAAAAATAAAAAAAAAATTCAAAAAAAAAATCGAAAAAAAAAATTTTCGAAAAAATAAAAAAAAAATCAAAAAAAAAATAAAAAAAAAATTTTCGAAAAAATAAAAAAAAAAATTCAAAAAAAAAATTCAAAAAAAAAATTCTAAAAAAATTCAAAAAAAAATCGAAAAAAAAAATTTTCGAAAAAATAAAATAAAATTTCAAAAAAAATTAAAAAAAAATTTTCAAAAAAAAATTGAAAAAAAATTTCAAAAAAAATTCAAAAAAAAATCGAAAAAAAAATTTTTCGAAAAAATAAAAAAAAAATTTAAAAAAAAAAATTCAAAAAAAAATTTCAAAAAAAATTCAAAAAAAAAATCGAAAAAAAAATTCAAAAAAAAAATCGAAAAAATAAAAAAAAATCTCAAAAAAAATAAAAAAAAAATCGAAAAAAAAATTTTTCGAAAAAATAGAAAAAAAAATTCAAAAAAAAAATCAAAAAAAAAATTTTTCAAAAAAAAAATTTTAAAAAAAATTTCAAAAAAAAAATTTCAAAAAAAAAAAAAAAAAAATTTCAAAAAAAAAATCAAAAAAAAATTTTCAAAAAAAATTGAAAAAAAATTTCAAAAAAAATTCAAAAAAAAATCGAAAAAAAAATTTTTCGAAAAAATAAAAAAAAAATTTAAAAAAAAATAAAAAAAAATCGAAAAAAAAAAATTTTCGAAAAAATAAAAAAAAAAATTTCAAAAAAAAATCAAAAAAAAATTTTTCAAAAAAAAAATTGAAAAAAAAAATTCAAAAAAAAATCGAAAAAAAAAATTTTCAATAAAAATTCAAAAAAAAATCGAAAAAAAATTTTTTCGAAAAAATAAAAAAAAAATTTAAAAAAAAATAAAAAAAAATCGAAAAAAATTTTCGAAAAAATAAAAAAAAAAATTTCAAAAAAAAATCAAAAAAAAATTTTTCAAAAAAAAAATTGAAAAAAAAAATTCAAAAAAAATTAAAAAAAAAATCGAAAAAAAAAATTTTCAAAAAAAAATTGAAAAAAAATTTCGAAAAAAATTCAAAAAAAAAATCGAAAAAAAAATTTTTCGAAAAAATAAAAAAAAAAATTTCAAAAAAAATAAAAAAAAAAATTTCAAAAAAAAATTTCAAAAAAAAATCGAAGAAAAAATTTTCGAAAAAATAAAAAAAAAATTCAAAAAAAAAATCGAAAAAAATTTTTTCGAAAAAATAAAAAAAAAATTCAAAAAAAAAATCGAAAAAAAAAATTTTCGAAAAAATAAAAAAAAAATCTCAAAAAAAATAAAAAAAAATTTTTCGAAAAAATAAAAAAAAAATTTCAAAAAAAAAATTCAAAAAAAAATTCTAAAAAAATTCAAAAAAAAAATCGAAAAAAAAATTTTCGAAAAAATAAAAAAAAAATTTCAAAAAAAAATTCAAAAAAAAATTTCAAAAAAAATTCAAAAAAAAAATCGAAAAAAAAATTCAAAAAAAAATCGAAAAAATAAAAAAAAATCTCAAAAAAAATAAAAAAAAAATCGAAAAAAAAATTTTTCGAAAAAATAGAAAAAAAAATTCAAAAAAAAAATCAAAAAAAAAAATTTTCAAAAAAAAAATTTCAAAAAAAATTCAAAAAAAAAAATTTCAAAAAAAAAAAAAAAAAAAATTTCAAAAAAAAAATCAAAAAAAAATTTTCAAAAAAAAATTGAAAAAAAATTTCAAAAAAAATTCAAAAAAAAAATCGAAAAAAAAATTTTTCGAAAAAATAAAAAAAAAATTTAAAAAAAAATTTCAAAAAAAATTCAAAAAAAAATCGAAAAAAAAATTTTCGAAAAAATAAAAAAAAAATTCAAAAAAAAAATCGAAAAAAATTTTTTCGGAAAAATAAAAAAAAAATTCAAAAAAAAAAATCGAAAAAAAAATTTTCGAAAAAATAAAAAAAAAATCTCAAAAAAAATAAAAAAAAAATTTTCGAAAAAATAAAAAAAAAATTTCAAAAAAAAAATTCAAAAAAAAAATTCTAAAGAAATTCAAAAAAAAAATCGAAAAAAAAAATTTTCGAAAAAATAAAAAAAAAATTTCAAAAAAAATTAAAAAAAAATTTTCAAAAAAAAATTGAAAAAAAATTTCAAAAAAAATTGAAAAAAAATTTCGAAAAAAATTAAAAAAAAAAATCGAAAAAAAAATTTTTCGAAAAAATAAAAAAAAAAATTTCAAAAAAAATAAAAAAAAAAATTTCAAAAAAAAATTTCAAAAAAAATTCAAAAAAAATCGAAAAAAAAATTTTCGAAAAAATAAAAAAAAATATTCAAAAAAAAAATCGAAAAAAATTTTTTCGAAAAAATAAAAAAAAAAATTCAAAAAAAAAATCGAAAAAAATTTTTTCGAAAAAATAAAAAAAAAATTCAAAAAAAAAATCGAAAAAAAAAATTTTCGAAAAAATAAAAAAAAAATCTCAAAAAAAATAAAAAAAAAATTTTCGAAAAAATAAAAAAAAAATTTCAAAAAAAAAATTCAAAAAAAAAATTCTAAAAAAATTAAAAAAAAAAATCGAAAAAAAAAATTTTCGAAAAAATAAAAAAAAAATTTCAAAAAAAATTAAAAAAAAATTTTCAAAAAAAAATTGAAAAAAAATTTCAAAAAAAATTCAAAAAAAAATCGAAAAAAAAAATTTTCGAAAGAATAAAAAAAAAATTTCAAAAAAAAAATTCAAAAAAAAATTTCAAAAAAAATTCAAAAAAAAATCGAAAAAAAAATTCAAAAAAAAAATCGAAAAAATAAAAAAAAATCTCAAAAAAAATAAAAAAAAAATCGAAAAAAAAATTTTTCGAAAAAATAGAAAAAAAAATTCAAAAAAAAAATCAAAAAAAAAATTTTTCAAAAAAAAAATTTAAAAAAAAATTGAAAAAAAAAATTTCAAAAAAAAAAAAAAAAAAAAATTCAAAAAAAAAATCGAAAAAAAAATTTTTCGAAAAAATAAAAAAAAAATCGAAAAAAAAAAATTTTCGAAAAAATAAAAAAAAAATTTCAAAAAAAAATCAAAAAAAAATTTTTCAAAAAAAAAATTGAAAAAAAAAATTCAAAAAAAAATCGAAAAAAAAAAATTTTCAATAAAAATTCAAGAAAAAATCGAAAAAAATTTTTTTCGAAAAAATAAAAAAAAAAATTTAAAAAAAATAAAAAAAAAAATCGAAAAAAAAAATTTTCGAAAAAATAAAAAAAAAAAATTTCAAAAAAAAATCAAAAAAAAATTTTTCAAAAAAAAAATTGAAAAAAAAAATTCAAAAAAAATTTAAAAAAAAATCGAAAAAAAAAATTTTCAAAAAAAAATTGAAAAAAAATTTCGAAAAAAATTCAAAAAAAAAAACGAAAAAAAAATGTTTCGAAAAAATAAAAAAAAAAATTTCAAAAAAAATAAAAAAAAAAATTTCAAAAAAAAATTTCAAAAAAAAATCGAAGAAAAAATTTTCGAAAAAATAAAAAAAAAATTCAAAAAAAAAATCGAAAAAAATTTTTTCGAAAAAATAAAAAAAAAATTCAAAAAAAAAATCGAAAAAAAAAATTTTCGAAAAAATAAAAAAAAAATCTCAAAAAAAATAAAAAAAAATTTTTCGAAAAAATAAAAAAAAAATTTCAAAAAAAAAATTCAAAAAAAAATTCTAAAAAAATTCAAAAAAAAAATCGAAAAAAAAATTTTCGAAAAAATAAAAAAAAAATTTCAAAAAAAAAATTCAAAAAAAAATTTCAAAAAAAATTCAAAAAAAAATCGAAAAAAAAATTCAAAAAAAAATCGAAAAAATAAAAAAAAATCTCAAAAAAAATAAAAAAAAAATCGAAAAAAAAATTTTTCGAAAAAATAGAAAAAAAAATTCAAAAAAAAAATCAAAAAAAAAAATTTTCAAAAAAAAAATTTCAAAAAAAATTCAAAAAAAAAAATTTCAAAAAAAAAAAAAAAAAAATTTCAAAAAAAAAATCAAAAAAAAATTTTCAAAAAAAAATTGAAAAAAAATTTCAAAAAAAATTCAACAAAAAAATCGAAAAAAAAATTTTTCGAAAAAATAAAAAAAAAATTTAAAAAAAAATTTCAAAAAAAATTCAAAAAAAAATCGAAAAAAAAATTTTCGAAAAAATAAAAAAAAAATTCAAAAAAAAAATCGAAAAAAATTTTTTCGGAAAAATAAAAAAAAAATTCAAAAAAAAAATCGAAAAAAAAATTCTAAAAAAATTCAAAAAAAAAATCGAAAAAAAAAATTTTCGAAAAAATAAAAAAAAAATTTCAAAAAAAATTAAAAAAAAATTTTCAAAAAAAAATTGAAAAAAAATTTCAAAAAAAATTAAAAAAAAAATCGAAAAAAAAAATTTTCGAAAGAATAAAAAAAAAATTTCAAAAAAAAAATTCAAAAAAAAATTTCAAAAAAAATTCAAAAAAAAAATCGAAAAAAAAATTCAAAAAAAAAATCGAAAAAATAAAAAAAAATCTCAAAAAAAATAAAAAAAAAATCGAAAAAAAAATTTTTCGAAAAAATAGAAAAAAAAATTCAAAAAAAAAATCAAAAAAAAAATTTTTCAAAAAAAAAATTTAAAAAAAAATTGAAAAAAAAAATTTCAAAAAAAAAAAAAAAAAATTTCAAAAAAAAAATCGAAAAAAAATTTTTTCGAAAAAATAAAAAAAAAATCGAAAAAAAAAATTTTTCGAAAAAATAAAAAAAAAAATTTCAAAAAAAAATCAAAAAAAAATTTTTCAAAAAAAAAATTGAAAAAAAAAATTCAAAAAAAAATCGAAAAAAAAAAATTTTCAATAAAAATTCAAGAAAAAATCGAAAAAAATTTTTTTCGAAAAAATAAAAAAAAAATTAAAAAAAAAATAAAAAAAAAAATCGAAAAAAAAAATTTTCGAAAAAATAAAAAAAAAATTTCAAAAAAAAATCAAAAAAAAATTTTTCAAAAAAAAAATTGAAAAAAAAAATTCAAAAAAAATTTAAAAAAAAATCGAAAAAAAAAAATTTTCAAAAAAAAATTGAAAAAAAATTTCGAAAAAAATTCAAAAAAAAAATCGAAAAAAAAATTTTTCGAAAAAATAAAAAAAAAAATTTCAAAAAAAATAAAAAAAAAAATTTCAAAAAAAAATTTCAAAAAAAAATCGAAGAAAAAATTTTCGAAAAAATAAAAAAAAAATTCAAAAAAAAAATCGAAAAAAATTTTTTCGAAAAAATAAAAAAAAAATTCAAAAAAAAAATCGAAAAAAAAAATTTTCGAAAAAATAAAAAAAAAATCTCAAAAAAAATAAAAAAAAATTTTTCGAAAAAATAAAAAAAAAATTTCAAAAAAAAAATTCAAAAAAAAATTCTAAAAAAATTCAAAAAAAAAATCGAAAAAAAAATTTTCGAAAAAATAAAAAAAAAATTTCAAAAAAAAAATTCAAAAAAAAATTTCAAAAAAAATTCAAAAAAAAAATCGAAAAAAAAATTCAAAAAAAAATCGAAAAAATAAAAAAAAATCTCAAAAAAAATAAAAAAAAAATCGAAAAAAAAATTTTTCGAAAAAATAGAAAAAAAAATTCAAAAAAAAATCAAAAAAAAAAATTTTCAAAAAAAAAATTTCAAAAAAAATTCAAAAAAAAAAATTTCAAAAAAAAAAAAAAAAAAAAATTTCAAAAAAAAAATCAAAAAAAAATTTTCAAAAAAAAATTGAAAAAAAATTTCAAAAAAAATTCAAAAAAAAAATCGAAAAAAAAATTTTTCGAAAAAATAAAAAAAAAATTTAAAAAAAAATTTCAAAAAAAATTCAAAAAAAATCGAAAAAAAAATTTTCGAAAAAATAAAAAAAAAATTCAAAAAAAAAATCGAAAAAAATTTTTTCGGAAAAATAAAAAAAAAATTCAAAAAAAAAATCGAAAAAAAAAATTTTCGAAAAAATAAAAAAAAAATCTCAAAAAAAATAAAAAAAAAATTTTCGAAAAAATAAAAAAAAAATTTCAAAAAAAAAATTCAAAAAAAAAATTCTAAAGAAATTCAAAAAAAAAATCGAAAAAAAAAATTTTCGAAAAAATAAAAAAAAAATTTCAAAAAAAATTAAAAAAAAATTTTCAAAAAAAAATTGAAAAAAAATTTAAAAAAAAATTGAAAAAAAATTTCGAAAAAAATTTAAAAAAAAAATCGAAAAAAAAATTTTTCGAAAAAATAAAAAAAAAAATTTCAAAAAAAATAAAAAAAAAAATTTCAAAAAAAAATTTCAAAAAAAATTCAAAAAAAATCGAAAAAAAAATTTTCGAAAAAATAAAAAAAAAAATTCAAAAAAAAAATCGAAAAAAATTTTTTCGAAAAAATAAAAAAAAAATTCAAAAAAAAAATCGAAAAAAATTTTTTCGAAAAAATAAAAAAAAAATTCAAAAAAAAAATCGAAAAAAAAAATTTTCGAAAAAATAAAAAAAAAATCTCAAAAAAAATAAAAAAAAAATTTTCGAAAAAATAAAAAAAAAATTTCAAAAAAAAAATTCAAAAAAAAAATTCTAAAAAAATTCAAAAAAAAAATCGAAAAAAAAAATTTTCGAAAAAATAAAAAAAAAATTTCAAAAAAAATTAAAAAAAAATTTTCAAAAAAAAATTGAAAAAAAATTTCAAAAAAAATTCAAAAAAAAATCGAAAAAAAAAATTTTCGAAAGAATAAAAAAAAAATTTCAAAAAAAAAATTCAAAAAAAAATTTCAAAAAAAATTCAAAAAAAAAATCGAAAAAAAATTTTTCGAAAAAATAAAAAAAAAATTCAAAAAAAATAAAAAAAAATTTTTCAAAAAAAATTTTCAATAAAAATTCAAAAAAAAAATCGAAAAAAAATTTTTCGAAAAAATAAAAAAAAAATCTCAAAAAAATAAAAAAAAAAATTTTTCAAAAAAAAATCGAAAAAATAAAAAAAAAATTCAAAAAAAAAATCGAAAAAAATTTTTTCGAAAAAATAAAAAAAAAATTCAAAAAAAAATCGAAAAAAAAAATTTTCGAAAAAATAAAAAAAAATCTCAAAAAAAATAAAAAAAAAATTTTCGAAAAAATAAAAAAAAAATTTCAAAAAAAAATTCAAAAAAAATTCAAAAAAAAATTCGAAAAAAAAAATTTTCGAAAAAATAAAAAAAAAATTTCGAAAAAAAAATTCAAAAAAAAATCGAAAAAATAAAAAAAAATCTCAAAAAAAATAAAAAAAAAATCGAAAAAAAAATTTTTCGAAAAAATAAAAAAAAAAATTCAAAAAAAATAAAAAAAAAATTTTCAAAAAAAAATTTCAAAAAAAATTCAAAAAAAAATCGAAAAAAAAATTTTCGAAAAAATTTTAAAAAAATTCAAAAAAAAAATTTTTCAAAAAAAATTTAAAAAAAAATCGAAAAAAAAATTTTCGAAAAAATAAAAAAAAAATTCAAAAAAAAAATCGAAAAAAATTTTTTTCGAAAATATAGAAAAAAAATTCAAAAAAAAAAATTTTCAAAAAAAATTCAAAAAAAAATCGAAAAAAAAATTTTCGAAAAAATAAAAAAAAAATTCAAAAAAAAAATCGAAAAAAAAACTTTTCGAAAAAATGAAAAAAAATCTCAAAAAAAATTAAAAAAAAAATCGAAAAAAAAAATTTTCGAAAAAATAAAAAAAAAAATTTCAAAAAAAAATTGAAAAAAAATTTCGAAAAAAATTCAAAAAAAAAATCGAAAAAAAAATTTTTCGAAAAAATAAAAAAAAAAATTTCAAAAAAAATAAAAAAAAAAATTTCAAAAAAAAATTTCAAAAAAAATTCAAAAAAAAATCGAAAAAAAAATTTTCGAAAAAATAAAAAAAAAATTCAAAAAAAAAATCGAAAAAAATTTTTTCGAAAAAATAAAAAAAAAAATTCAAAAAAAAAATCGAAAAAAAAAATTTTCGAAAAAATAAAAAAAAAATCTCAAAAAAAATAAAAAAAAAATTTTCGAAAAAATAAAAAAAAAATTTCAAAAATAAAATTCAAAAAAAAAATTCTAAAAAAATTCAAAAAAAAATCGAAAAAAAAAATTTTCGAAAAAATAAAAAAAAAATTTCAAAAAAAATTAAAAAAAAATTTTCAAAAAAAAATTGAAAAAAAATTTCAAAAAAAATTCAAAAAAAAATCGAAAAAAAAAATTTTCGAAAAAATAAAAAAAAAAATTCAAAAAAAAAATTCAAAAAAAAATTTCAAAAAAAATTCAAAAAAAAAATCGAAAAAATAAAAAAAAATCTCAAAAAAAATAAAAAAAAAATCGAAAAAAAAATTTTTCGAAAAAATAGAAAAAAAAATTCAAAAAAAAATTTCAAAAAAAATTCAAAAAAAAAATCGAAAAAAAAATTTTCGAAAAAATAAAAAAAAAATTCAAAAAAAAAATCGAAAAAATAAAAAAAAATCTCAAAAAAATAAAAAAAAAATCGAAAAAAAAATTTTTCGAAAAAATAGAAAAAAAAATTCAAAAAAAAAATTTAAAAAAAAAAAAAAAAAAATTTCAAAAAAAAAATCAAAAAAAAATTTTCAAAAAAAAAATTGAAAAAAAAATTTCAAAAAAAATTCAAAAAAAAAAATTTCAAAAAAAAAAAAAAAAAAAATTTCAAAAAAAAAATCAAAAAAAAATTTTCAAAAAAAAAATTGAAAAAAAAATTTCAAAAAAAATTCAAAAAAAAATCGAAAAAAAAAATTTTCGAAAAAATAAAAAAAAAATTTTCAAAAAAAAATTGAAAAAAAAATTTAAAAAAAAAATCGAAAAAAAAATTTTTCGAAAAAATAAAAAAAAAAATTTCAAAAAAAATAAAAAAAAAAATTTCAAAAAAAAATTTCAAAAAAAATTCAAAAAAAAATCGAAAAAAAAATTTTTCGAAAAAATAAAAAAAAAATTTCAAAAAAAAATCAAAAAAAATTTTTTCAAAAAAAAAATTGAAAAAAAAAATTCAAAAAAAATTAAAAAAAAAATCGAAAAAAAAAATTTTCAAAAAAAAAATTGAAAAAAAAAATAAAAAAAAAATTTTCAAAAAAAAATTTCAAAAAAAATTTTAAAAAAATTTTCAAAAAAAAATTTCAAAAAAAATTGAAAAAAAAAATTGAAAAAAAAATTTTCGAAAAAATAAAAAAAAAATTCAAAAAAAAAATCGAAAAAAAAAATTTTCGAAAAAAAAATTGAAAAAAAAAATTCAAAAAAAATTAAAAAAAAAATCGAAAAAAAAAATTTTCAAAAAAAAAATTGAAAAAAAAAATAAAAAAAAAAATTTTCAAAAAAAAATTTCAAAAAATATTCAAAAAAAAAATCGAAAAAGATTTTTTCGAAAAAATAAAAAAAAAAATCAAAAAAAAAATCGAAAAAAAAAGTTTTCGAAAAAATAAAAAAAAAATCTCAAAAAAAATAAAAAAAAAATTTTCGAAAAAATAAAAAAAAAATTTCAAAAAAAAAATTCAAGAAAAAAATTCTAAAAAAATTCAAAAAAAAAATCGAAAAAAAAAATTTTCGAAAAAATAAAAAAAAAATTTCAAAAAAAATTAAAAAAAAATTTTCAAAAAAAAATTGAAAAAAAATTTCAAAAAAAATTCAAAAAAAATCGAAAAAAAAAATTTTCGAAAAAATAAAAAAAAAATTTCAAAAAAAAAATTCAAAAAAAATTCTAAAAAAATTCAAAAAAAAAATCGAAAAAAAAAATTTTCGAAAAAATAAAAAAAAAAATTTCAAAAAAAATTTAAAAAAAATTTTCAAAAAAAAATTGAAAAAAAATTTCAAAAAAAATTCAAAAAAAAATCGAAAAAAAAAATTTTCGAAAAAATAAAAAAAAAAATTTCAAAAAAAAAATTCAAAAAAAAATTTCAAAAAAAATTCAAAAAAAAAATCGAAAAAAAAATTTTCGAAAAAATAAAAAAAAAATTCAAAAAAAAAATCGAAAAAATAAAAAAAAATCTCAAAAAAAATAAAAAAAAAATCGAAAAAAAAATTTTTCGAAAAAATAGAAAAAAAAATTCAAAAAAAAATCAAAAAAAAAATTTTCAAAAAAAAATTTCAAAAAAAATTCAAAAAAAAAAATTAAAAAAAAAAAAAAAAAAATTTCAAAAAAAAAATCAAAAAAAAATTTTCAAAAAAAAAATTGAAAAAAAAATTTCAAAAAAAATTCAAAAAAAATCGAAAAAAAAAATTTTCAATGAAAATTCAAAAAAAAATCAAAAAAAAAATTTCGAAAAAAAAAAAAAAAAAAATTTCAAAAAAAATAAAAAAAAAATCGAAAAAAAAAATTTTCAAAAAAAAAATAAAAAAAAAATTTTCAAAAAAAATTGAAAAAAAATTTCAAAAAAAATTCAAAAAAAATCGAAAAAAAAAATTTTCGAAAAAATAAAAAAAAAAATCAAAAAAAAAATTTTCAAAAAAAAAATTCAAAAAAAAAATTGAAAAATAATTCAAAAAAAAAATCGAAAAAAAAAATTTTCGAAAAAATAAAAAAAAAATCAAAAAAAAAAATTAAAAAAAAAAATTGAAAAAAAAATCAAAAAGAAATTAAAAAAAAAATCGAAAAAAAATTTTTCGAAAAAATGAAAAAAAATCTCAAAAAAAATAAAAAAAAAATCGAAAAAATAAAAAAAATTTCAAAAAAAATTTTAAAAAAAATTTCAAAAAAAAATTGAAAAAAAATTTCAAAAAAAATTCAAAAAAAAATGGAAAAAAAAATTTTCGAAAAAATAAAAAAAAAATTTCAAAAAAAAATTGAAAAAAAAATTTCAAAAAAAATTCAAAAAAAAATGGAAAAAAAATTTTTCGAAAAAATAAAAAAAAAATTTTCAAAAAAAAATTGAAAAAAAAATTTCAAAAAAAATTCAAAAAAAAAATCGAAAAAAAATTTTTCGAAGAAATAAAAAAAAAATTCAAAAAAAAAAATTTCAAAAAAAATTCAAAAAAAAATCGAAAAAAATTTTTTCGAAAAAATGAAAAAAAATCTCAAAAAAAATAAAAAAAAAATCGAAAAAATAAAAAAAATTTCAAAAAAAATTTTAAAAAAAATTTCAAAAAAAAATTGAAAAAAAATTTCAAAAAAAATTCAAAAAAAAATGGAAAAAAAATTTTTCGAAAAAATAAAAAAAAAATTTTCAAAAAAAAATTGAAAAAAAAATTTCAAAAAAAATTCAAAAAAAAATCGAAAAAAAATTTTTTTCGAAAAAATAAAAAAAAAATTAAAAAAAAAATAAAAAAAAAATCGAAAAAAAAAATTTTCGAAAAAATAAAAAAAAAATTTCAAAAAAAAAATTCAAAAAAAAATTTCAAAAAAAATTCAAAAAAAAAATCGAAAAAAAAATTCAAAAAAAAAATCGAAAAAATAAAAAAAAATCTCAAAAAAAATAAAAAAAAAATAGAAAAAAAAATTCAAAAAAAAAATCAAAAAAAAATTTTTCAAAAAAAAAATTTCAAAAAAAATTCAAAAAAAAAAAAAAAAAATTCAAAAAAAAAATTTCAAAAAAAAAATTGAAAAAAAAATTTCAAAAAAAATTCAAAAAAAAATCGAAAAAAAAAAATTTTCAATAAAAATTTAAAAAAAATCGAAAAAAAAAATTTCGAAAAAATAAAAAAAAAATTTCAAAAAAAATAAAAAAAAATTTTCAAAAAAAAATTGAAAAAAAATTTCAAAAAAAATTCAAAAAAAATCGAAAAAAAAATTTTTCGAAAAAATAAAAAAAAAATTTCAAAAAAAAATCAAAAAAAAAATTTTCAAAAAAAAAATTCAAAAAAAAAATTGAAAAATAATTCAAAAAAAAAATCGAAAAAAAAAATTTTCGAAAAAATAAAAAAAAAATCAAAAAAAAAATTGAAAAAAAAAATCCAAAAGAAATTCAAAAAAAAATCGAAAAAAAAAATTTTCGAAAAAATAAAAAAAAAAATTAAAAAAAAATAAAAAAAAAATTTTCAAAAAAAAATTTCAAAAAAAATTCAAAAAAAAAATCGAAAAAAAATTTTTCGAAAAAATAAAAAAAAAATTCAAAAAAAAAAATTTTCAAAAAAAATTCAAAAAAAAATCGAAAAAAAAAATTTTCGAAAAAATAAAAAAAAAAATTCAAAAAAAATAAAAAAAAAATTTTCAAAAAAAAATTTCAAAAAAAATTCAAAAAAAAATCGAAAAAAAAATTTTCGAAAAAATAAAAAAAAAATTTCAAAAAAAATTTTAAAAAAATTTTCAAAAAAAAATTGAAAAAAAATTTCAAAAAAAATTCAAAAAAAAATCGAAAAAAAAAATTTTCGAAAAAATAAAAAAAAAATTTCAAAAAAAAAATTCAAAAAAAAATTTCAAAAAAAATTCAAAAAAAAAATCGAAAAAAAAATTTTCGAAAAAATAAAAAAAAAATTCAAAAAAAAAATCGAAAAAATAAAAAAAAATCTCAAAAAAAATAAAAAAAAAATCGAAAAAAAAATTTTTCGAAAAAATAGAAAAAAAAATTCAAAAAAAAAATCAAAAAAAAAATTTTCAAAAAAAAATTTCAAAAAAAATTCAAAAAAAAAAATTAAAAAAAAAAAAAAAAAATTTCAAAAAAAAAATCAAAAAAAAATTTTCAAAAAAAAATTGAAAAAAAAATTTCAAAAAAAATTCAAAAAAAATCGAAAAAAAAAATTTTCAATGAAAATTCAAAAAAAAATCAAAAAAAAAATTTCGAAAAAAAAAAAAAAAAATTTCAAAAAAAATAAAAAAAAAATCGAAAAAAAAATTTTTCAAAAAAAAAATAAAAAAAAAATTTTCAAAAAAAAATTGAAAAAAAATTTCAAAAAAAATTCAAAAAAAATCGAAAAAAAAAATTTTCGAAAAAATAAAAAAAAAATTTCAAAAAAAAATCAAAAAAAAAATTTTCAAAAAAAAAATTCAAAAAAAAAATTGAAAAATAATTCAAAAAAAAATCGAAAAAAAAAATTTTCGAAAAAATAAAAAAAAAAATCAAAAAAAAAAATTTAAAAAAAAAAATTGAAAAAAAAATCAAAAAAAAATTCAAAAAAAAATCGAAAAAAAAATTTTCGAAAAAATGAAAAAAAATCTCAAAAAAAATAAAAAAAAAATCGAAAAAATAAAAAAAATTTCAAAAAAAATTTTAAAAAAAATTTCAAAAAAAAATTGAAAAAAAATTTCAAAAAAAATTCAAAAAAAAATGGAAAAAAAAATTTTCGAAAAAATAAAAAAAAAATTTCAAAAAAAAATTGAAAAAAAAATTTCAAAAAAAATTCAAAAAAAAATCGAAAAAAAATTTTTCGAAAAAATAAAAAAAAAATTCAAAAAAAAAATTTTCAAAAAAAATTCAAAAAAAAATCGAAAAAAAATTTTTCGAAAAAATGAAAAAAAATCTCAAAAAAAATAAAAAAAAATCGAAAAAATAAAAAAAATTTCAAAAAAAATTTTAAAAAAAATTTCAAAAAAAAATTGAAAAAAAATTTCAAAAAAAATTCAAAAAAAAATGGAAAAAAAAATTTTCGAAAAAATAAAAAAAAAATTTTCAAAAAAAAATTGAAAAAAAAATTTCAAAAAAAATTCAAAAAAAAATCGAAAAAAATTTTTTTTCGAAAAAATAAAAAAAAATTAAAAAAAAAATAAAAAAAAAATCGAAAAAAAAAATTTTCGAAAAAATAAAAAAAAAAATTTCAAAAAAAAAATTCAAAAAAAAATTTCAAAAAAAATTCAAAAAAAAAATCGAAAAAAAAATTCAAAAAAAAAATCGAAAAAATAAAAAAAAATCTCAAAAAAAATAAAAAAAAAATAGAAAAAAAAATTCAAAAAAAAAATCAAAAAAAAAATTTTTCAAAAAAAAAATTTCAAAAAAAATTCAAAAAAAAAAAAAAAAATTTCAAAAAAAAAATAAAAAAAAAATTTTCAAAAAAAAAATTGAAAAAAAAATTTCAAAAAAAATTCAAAAAAAAATCGAAAAAAAAAAATTTTCAATAAAAATTCAAAAAAAATCGAAAAAAAAAATTTCGAAAAAATAAAAAAAAAATTTCAAAAAAAATAAAAAAAAAATTTTCAAAAAAAAATTGAAAAAAAATTTCAAAAAAAATTCAAAAAAAATCGAAAAAAAAATTTTTCCAAAAAATAAAAAAAAAATTCAAAAAAAAATCAAAAAAAAAATTTTCAAAAAAAAAATTCAAAAAAAAAATTGAAAAATAATTCAAAAAAAAAATCGAAAAAAAAAATTTTCGAAAAAATAAAAAAAAAATCAAAAAAAAAATTGAAAAAAAAAATCCAAAAGAAATTCAAAAAAAAATCGAAAAAAAAAATTTTCGAAAAAATAAAAAAAAAAATTAAAAAAAAATAAAAAAAAAATTTTCAAAAAAAAATTTCAAAAAAAATTCAAAAAAAAAATCGAAAAAAAATTTTTCGAAAAAATAAAAAAAAAATTCAAAAAAAAAAATTTTCAAAAAAAATTCAAAAAAAAATCGAAAAAAAAAATTTTCGAAAAAATAAAAAAAAAAATTCAAAAAAAATAAAAAAAAAATTTTCAAAAAAAAATTTCAAAAAAAATTCAAAAAAAAAATCGAAAAACAAATTTTCGAAAAAATAAAAAAAAAATTCAAAAAAAAAAATTTTCAAAAAAAATTCAAAAAAAAATCGAAAAAAAATTTTTCGAAAAAATGAAAAAAAATCTCAAAAAAAATAAAAAAAAAATCGAAAAAAAAATTTTTCGAAAAAATAAAAAAAATTTCAATAAAAATTTTAAAAAAAATTTCAAAAAAAAATTGAAAAAAAATTTTCAAAAAAAAATAAAAAAA
This sequence comes from Chrysolina oricalcia, assembly GCA_944452925.2. Taxonomy (NCBI): domain Eukaryota; kingdom Metazoa; phylum Arthropoda; class Insecta; order Coleoptera; family Chrysomelidae; genus Chrysolina; species Chrysolina oricalcia. Next base: position 35,095,674 of record OX101810.2, on the reverse strand, counting down.
AAATTTCAAAAAAAATAAAAAAAAAATCGAAAAAAAAATTTTCGAAAAAATAAAAAAAAAATTCAAAAAAAAAATCGAAAAAAAAATTTTTCGAAAAAATAAAAAAAAATTTCAAAAAAAATTTTAAAAAAAATTTCAAAAAAAATTCAAAAAAAAATCGAAAAAAAAATTTTTCGAAAAAATAAAAAAAAAATTTAAAGAAAAATTAAAAAAAAAATCGAAAAAAAAAATTTTCGAAAAAATAAAAAAAAAATTTCAAAAAAAAAATTCAAAAAAAAATTCTAAAAAAATTCAAAAAAAAAATCGAAAAAAAAAAATTTTCGAAAATATAAAAAAAAAATTTCAAAAAAAATTTTAAAAAAATTTTCAAAAAAAAATTTCAAAAAAAAATCGAAAAAAAAAATTTTCGAAAAAATAAAAAAATAAATTTCAAAAAAAAAATTCAAAAAAAAATTTCAAAAAAAATTCAAAAAAAAAATCGAAAAAAAAATTTTCGAAAAAATAAAAAAAAAATTCAAAAAAAAAATCGAAAAAATAAAAAAAAATCTCAAAAAAAATTAAAAAAAAATCGAAAAAAAAATTTTTCGAAAAAATAGAAAAAAAAATTCAAAAAAAAAAATTTCAAAAAAAAAAAAAAAAAATTCAAAAAAAAAATCGAAAAAAAATTTTTCGAAAAAATAAAAAAAAAATTCAAAAAAAAAATTTTCAAAAAAAATTCAAAAAAAAATCGAAAAAAAATTTTTCGAAAAAATGAAAAAAAATCTCAAAAAAAATAAAAAAAAATCGAAAAAATAAAAAAAATTTCAAAAAAAATTTTAAAAAAAATTTCAAAAAAAAATTGAAAAAAAATTTCAAAAAAAATTCAAAAAAAAATGGAAAAAAAAATTTTCAAAAAAATAAAAAAAAAATTTTCAAAAAAAAATTGAAAAAAAAATTTCAAAAAAAATTCAAAAAAAAATCGAAAAAAATTTTTTTTCGAAAAAATAAAAAAAAATTAAAAAAAAAATAAAAAAAAAATCGAAAAAAAAAATTTTCGAAAAAATAAAAAAAAAATTTCAAAAAAAAAATTCAAAAAAAAATTTCAAAAAAAATTCAAAAAAAAAATCGAAAAAAAAATTCAAAAAAAAAATCGAAAAAATAAAAAAAAATCTCAAAAAAAATAAAAAAAAAATAGAAAAAAAAATTCAAAAAAAAAATCAAAAAAAAAATTTTTCAAAAAAAAAATTTCAAAAAAAATTCAAAAAAAAAAAAAAAATTTCAAAAAAAAAATCAAAAAAAAATTTTCAAAAAAAAAATTGAAAAAAAAATTTCAAAAAAAATTCAAAAAAAAATCGAAAAAAAAAAATTTTCAATAAAAATTCAAAAAAAATCGAAAAAAAAAATTTCGAAAAAATAAAAAAAAAATTTCAAAAAAAATAAAAAAAAAATTTTCAAAAAAAAATTGAAAAAAAATTTCAAAAAAAATTCAAAAAAAATCGAAAAAAAAATTTTTCCAAAAAATAAAAAAAAAATTCAAAAAAAAATCAAAAAAAAAATTTTCAAAAAAAAAATTCAAAAAAAAAATTGAAAAATAATTCAAAAAAAAAATCGAAAAAAAAAATTTTCGAAAAAATAAAAAAAAAATCAAAAAAAAAATTGAAAAAAAAAATCCAAAAGAAATTCAAAAAAAAATCGAAAAAAAAAATTTTCGAAAAAATAAAAAAAAAAATTAAAAAAAAATAAAAAAAAAATTTTCAAAAAAAAATTTCAAAAAAAATTCAAAAAAAAAATCGAAAAAAAATTTTTCGAAAAAATAAAAAAAAAATTCAAAAAAAAAAATTTTCAAAAAAAATTCAAAAAAAAATCGAAAAAAAAAATTTTCGAAAAAATAAAAAAAAAAATTCAAAAAAAATAAAAAAAAAATTTTCAAAAAAAAATTTCAAAAAAAATTCAAAAAAAAAATCGAAAAACAAATTTTCGAAAAAATAAAAAAAAAATTCAAAAAAAAAAATTTTCAAAAAAAATTCAAAAAAAAATCGAAAAAAAATTTTTCGAAAAAATGAAAAAAAATCTCAAAAAAAATAAAAAAAAAATCGAAAAAAAAATTTTTCGAAAAAATAAAAAAAATTTCAATAAAAATTTTAAAAAAAATTTCAAAAAAAAATTGAAAAAAAATTTTCAAAAAAAAATAAAAAAAAAATTTCAAAAAAAATTAAAAAAAAATCGAAAAAAAAATTTTCGAAAAAATAAAAAAAAAATTCAAAAAAAAAATCGAAAAAAAAATTTTTCGAAAAAATAAAAAAAAATTTCAAAAAAAATTTTAAAAAAAATTTCAAAAAAAATTCAAAAAAAAATCGAAAAAAAAATTTTTCGAAAAAATAAAAAAAAAATTTAAAGAAAAATTAAAAAAAAAATCGAAAAAAAAATTTTCGAAAAAATAAAAAAAAAATTTCAAAAAAAAATCAAAAAAAAATTTTTCAAAAAAAAAATTGAAAAAAAAAATTCAAAAAAAATTAAAAAAAAAATCGAAAAAAAAAATTTTCAAAAAAAAAATTGAAAAAAAAAATAAAAAAAAAAATTTCAAAAAAAAATTTCAAAAAAAATTCAAAAAAAAAATCGAAAAAGATTTTTTCGAAAAAATAAAAAAAAAATTCAAAAAAAAAATCGAAAAAAAAAATTTTCGAAAAAATAAAAAAAAAATCTCAAAAAAAAAAAAAAAAATTTTCGAAAAAATAAAAAAAAAATTTCAAAAAAAAAATTCAAAAAAAATATTCTAAAAAAATTCAAAAAAAAAATCGAAAAAAAAATTTTCGAAAAAATAAAAATAAAATTTCAAAAAAAATTAAAAAAAAAATTTCAAAAAAAAATTGAAAAAAAATTTCAAAAAAAATTCAAAAAAAATCGAAAAAAAAATTTTTCGAAAAAATAAAAAAAAAATTTCAAAAAAAAAATTCAAAAAAAAATTTCAAAAAAAATTCAAAAAAAAAATCGAAAAAAAATTCAAAAAAAATCGAAAAAATAAAAAAAAATAAAAAAAAAATCGAAAAAAAATTTTTTCGAAAAAATAGAAAAAAAAATTCAAAAAAAAATCAAAAAAAAAAATTTTCAAAAAAAAAATTTCAAAAAAAATTGAAAAAAAAAAATTTCAAAAAAAAAAAAAAAAAAATTTCAAAAAAAAATCAAAAAAAAATTTTCAAAAAAAAAATTGAAAAAAAAATTTCAAAAAAAATTCAAAAAAAAATCGAAAAAAAAAAATTTTCAATAAAAATTCAAAAAAAATTCGAAAAAAAAAATTTCGAAAAAATAAAAAAAAAATTCAAAAAAAATAAAAAAAAAATCGAAAAAAAAATTTTTCAAAAAAAAAATAAAAAAAAAAATTTCAAAAAAAAATTGAAAAAAAATTTCAAAAAAAATTAAAAAAAAATCGAAAAAAAAAATTTTTCGAAAAAATAAAAAAAAAATTTCAAAAAAAATCAAAAAAAAATTTTCAAAAAAAAAATTCAAAAAAAATTGAAAAATAATTCAAAAAAAAAATCGAAAAAAAAAATTTTCGAAAAAATAAAAAAAAAATCAAAAAAAAAAATTTCAAAAAAAAAATTGAAAAAAAAATCCAAAAGAAATTAAAAAAAAAATCGAAAAAAAAAATTTTCGAAAAAATAAAAAAAAAAATTCAAAAAAAATAAAAAAAAAATTTTCAAAAAAAAATTTCAAAAAAAATTAAAAAAAAAAATCGAAAAAAATTTTTTCGAAAAAATAAAAAAAAAATTCAAAAAAAAAAATTTTCAAAAAAAATTCAAAAAAAAATCGAAAAAAAAAATTTTCGAAAAAATAAAAAAAAAATTTCAAAAAAAAAATTCAAAAAAAAATTCTAAAAAAATTCAAAAAAAAAATCGAAAAAAAAAAATTTTCGAAAATATAAAAAAAAAATTTCAAAAAAAATTTTAAAAAAATTTTCAAAAAAAAATTTCAAAAAAAAATCGAAAAAAAAAATTTTCGAAAAAATAAAAAAATAAATTTCAAAAAAAAAATTCAAAAAAAAATTTCAAAAAAAATTCAAAAAAAAAATCGAAAAAAAAATTTTCGAAAAAATAAAAAAAAAATTCAAAAAAAAAATCGAAAAAATAAAAAAAAATCTCAAAAAAAATTAAAAAAAAATCGAAAAAAAAATTTTTCGAAAAAATAGAAAAAAAAATTCAAAAAAAAAAATTTCAAAAAAAAAAAAAAAAAATTTCAAAAAAAAAATCAAAAAAAAATTTTCAAAAAAAAAATTGAAAAAAAAATTTCAAAAAAATTTCAAAAAAAAAATCAAAAAAAAATTTTCAAAAAAAAAATTGAAAAAAAAATTTCAAAAAAAATTCAAAAAAAAATCGAAAAAAAAAATTTTCGAAAAAATAAAAAAAAAATTTTCAAAAAAAAATTGAAAAAAAAATTTAAAAAAAAAATCGAAAAAAAAATTTTTCGAAAAAATAAAAAAAAAATTTCAAAAAAAATAAAAAAAAAAATTTCAAAAAAAAATTTCAAAAAAAATTCAAAAAAAAATCGAAAAAAAAATTTTTCGAAAAAATAAAAAAAAAATTTCAAAAAAAAATCAAAAAAAAATTTTTCAAAAAAAAATTGAAAACAAAAATTCAAAAAAAATTAAAAAAAAAAACGAAAAAAAAAATTTTCAAAAAAAAATTGAAAAAAAAAATAAAAAAAAAATTTTCAAAAAAAAATTTCAAAAAAAATTTTAAAAAAATTTTCAAAAAAAAATTTCAAAAAAAATTCAAAAAAAAAATTGAAAAAAAAATTTTCGAAAAAATAAAAAAAAAATTCAAAAAAAAAATCGAAAAAAAAAATTTTCGAAAAAAAAATTGAAAAAAAAAATTCAAAAAAAATTAAAAAAAAAATCGAAAAAAAAAATTTTCAAAAAAAAAATTGAAAAAAAAAATAAAAAAAAAAATAAAAAAAAAAAAATTTCAAAAAATATTCAAAAAAAAAATCGAAAAAGATTTTTTCGAAAAAATAAAAAAAAAAATCAAAAAAAAAATCGAAAAAAAAAGTTTTCGAAAAAATAAAAAAAAAATCTCAAAAAAAATAAAAAAAAAATTTTCGAAAAAATAAAAAAAAAATTTCAAAAAAAAAATTCAAAAAAAAAATTCTAAAAAAATTAAAAAAAAAAATCGAAAAAAAAAATTTTCGAAAAAATAAAAAAAAAATTTCAAAAAAAATTAAAAAAAAATTTTCAAAAAAAAATTGAAAAAAAATTTCAAAAAAAATTCAAAAAAAAATCGAAAAAAAAAATTTTCGAAAAAATAAAAAAAAAAATTTCAAAAAAAAAATTCAAAAAAAAATTTCAAAAAAAATTCAAAAAAAAAATCGAAAAAAAAATTTTCGAAAAAATAAAAAAAAAATTCAAAAAAAAAATCGAAAAAATAAAAAAAAATCTCAAAAAAAATAAAAAAAAAATCGAAAAAAAAATTTTTCGAAAAAATAGAAAAAAAAATTCAAAAAAAAAATCAAAAAAAAAAATTTTCAAAAAAAAATTTCAAAAAAAATTCAAAAAAAAAATTAAAAAAAAAAAAAAAAAAAATTTCAAAAAAAAAATCAAAAATAAATTTTCAAAAAAAAAATTGAAAAAAAAATTTCAAAAAAAATTCAAAAAAAATCGAAAAAAAAAATTTTCAATGAAAATTCAAAAAAAAATCAAAAAAAAAATTTCGAAAAAATAAAAAAAAAATTTCAAAAAAAATAAAAAAAAAATCGAAAAAAAAATTTTTCAAAAAAAAATAAAAAAAAAATTTTCAAAAAAAATTGAAAAAAAATTTCAAAAAAAATTCAAAAAAAATCGAAAAAAAAAATTTTCGAAAAAATAAAAAAAAAATTTCAAAAAAAAATCAAAAAAAAAATTTTCAAAAAAAAAATTCAAAAAAAAAATTGAAAAATAATTCAAAAAAAAAATCGAAAAAAAAATTTTCGAAAAAATAAAAAAAAAAATCAAAAAAAAAATTTAGAAAAAAAAATTGAAAAAAAAATCAAAAAGAAATTCAAAAAAAAATCGAAAAAAAAATTTTCGAAAAAATGAAAAAAAATCTCAAAAAAAATAAAAAAAAAATCGAAAAAATAAAAAAAATTTCAAAAAAAATTTTAAAAAAAATTTCAAAAAAAAATTGAAAAAAAATTTCAAAAAAAATTAAAAAAAAAATGGAAAAAAAAATTTTCGAAAAAATAAAAAAAAAAATTTCAAAAAAAAATTGAAAAAAAAATTTCAAAAAAAATTCAAAAAAAAAATCGAAAAAAAAATTTTCGGAAAAATAAAAAAAAAATTCAAAAAAAAAATTTTCAAAAAAAATTCAAAAAAAAATCGAAAAAATTTTTTTCGAAAAAATGAAAAAAAATCTCAAAAAAAATAAAAAAAAAATCAAAAAAATTTCAAAAAAAATTTAAAAAAAAATTTCAAAAAAAAATTGAAAAAAAATTTCAAAAAAAATTCAAAAAAAAATGGAAAAAAAAATTTTCGAAAAAATAAAAAAAAAATTTTCAAAAAAAAATTGAAAAAAAAATTTCAAAAAAAATTCAAAAAAAAATCGAAAAAAAATTTTTTTCGAAAAAATAAAAAAAAAATTAAAAAAAAAAAAAAAAAAAATCGAAAAAAAAAATTTCAAAAAAAAAATTCAAAAAAAAATTTCAAAAAAAATTCAAAAAAAAAATCGAAAAAAAAATTCAAAAAAAAAATCGAAAAAATAAAAAAAAATCTCAAAAAAAATAAAAAAAAAATAGAAAAAAAAATTCAAAAAAAAAATCAAAAAAAAATTTTTCAAAAAAAAAATTTCAAAAAAAATTCAAAAAAAAAAAAAAAAATTTCAAAAAAAAAATCAAAAAAAAATTTTCAAAAAAAAAATTGAAAAAAAAATTTCAAAAAAAATTCAAAAAAAAATCGAAAAAAAAAATTTTCAATAAAAATTCAAAAAAAATCGAAAAAAAAATTTTCGAAAAAATAAAAAAAAAATTTCAAAAAAAATAAAAAAAAAATCGAAAAAAAAATTTTTCAAAAAAAAATAGAAAAAAAATTTTCAAAAAAAAATTGAAAAAAAATTTCAAAAAAAATTCAAAAAAAATCGAAAAAAAAATTTTTCGAAAAAATAAAAAAAAAATTTCAAAAAAAAATCAAAAAAAAAATTTTCAAAAAAAAAATTCAAAAAAAAAATTGAAAAATAATTCAAAAAAAAAATCGAAAAAAAAAATTTTCGAAAAAATAAAAAAAAAATCAAAAAAAAAATTGAAAAAAAAAATCCAAAAGAAATTCAAAAAAAAATCGAAAAAAAAAATTTTCGAAAAAATAAAAAAAAAAAATTAAAAAAAAATAAAAAAAAAAATTTCAAAAAAAAAATTCAAAAAAAATTCAAAAAAAAAATCGAAAAAAATTTTTTCGAAAAAATAAAAAAAAAATTCAAAAAAAAAAATTTTCAAAAAAAATTCTAAAAAAAATCGAAAAAAAAAATTTTCGAAAAAATAAAAAAAAAAATTCAAAAAAAATAAAAAAAAAATTTTCAAAAAAAAATTTCAAAAAAAATTCAAAAAAAAATCGAAAAAAAAATTTTCGAAAAAATAAAAAAAAAATTCAAAAAAAAAAATTTTCAAAAAAAATTCAAAAAAAAAATCGAAAAAAAATTTTTCGAAAAAATGAAAAAAAATCTCAAAAAAAATAAAAAAAAAATCGAAAAAAAAATTTTTCGAAAAAATAAAAAAAATTTCAATAAAAATTTTAAAAAAAATTTCAAAAAAAAATTGAAAAAAAATTTTCAAAAAAAAATTAAAAAAAAATTTCAAAAAAAATAAAAAAAAAATCGAAAAAAAAATTTTCGAAAAAATAAAAAAAAAATTCAAAAAAAAAATCGAAAAAAAAATTTTTCGAAAAAATAAAAAAAAATTTCAAAAAAAATTTAAAAAAAAATTTCAAAAAAAATTCAAAAAAAAATCGAAAAAAAAATTTTTCGAAAAAATAAAAAAAAAATTTAAAAAAAAATAAAAAAAAAAATCGAAAAAAAAAATTTTCGAAAAAATAAAAAAAAAATTTCAAAAAAAAATCAAAAAAAAATTTTTCAAAAAAAAAATTGAAAAAAAAAATTCAAAAAAAATTTAAAAAAAAATCGAAAAAAAAAATTTTCAAAAAAAAAATTGAAAAAAAAAATAAAAAAAAAAAATTTCAAAAAAAAATTTCAAAAAAAATTCAAAAAAAAAATCGAAAAAGATTTTTTCGAAAAAATAAAAAAAAAAATTCAAAAAAAAAATCGAAAAAAAAAATTTTCGAAAAAATAAAAAAAAAATCTCAAAAAAAAAAAAAAAAATTTTCGAAAAAATAAAAAAAAAATTTCAAAAAAAAAATTCAAAAAAAATATTCTAAAAAAATTCAAAAAAAAAATCGAAAAAAAAATTTTCGAAAAAATAAAAATAAAATTTCAAAAAAAATTTAAAAAAAAATTTCAAAAAAAAATTGAAAAAAAATTTCAAAAAAAATTCAAAAAAAATCGAAAAAAAAAATTTTCGAAAAAATAAAAAAAAAATTTCAAAAAAAAAATTCAAAAAAAAATTTCAAAAAAAATTCAAAAAAAAAATCGAAAAAAAAATTCAAAAAAAATCGAAAAAATAAAAAAAAATAAAAAAAAAATCGAAAAAAAATTTTTTCGAAAAAATAGAAAAAAAAATTCAAAAAAAAATCAAAAAAAAAATTTTCAAAAAAAAAATTTCAAAAAAAATTGAAAAAAAAAAATTTCAAAAAAAAAAAAAAAAAATTTCAAAAAAAAATCGAAAAAAAATTTTCAAAAAAAAAATTGAAAAAAAAATTTCAAAAAAAATTCAAAAAAAAATCGAAAAAAAAAAATTTTCAATAAAAATTCAAAAAAAATTCGAAAAAAAAAATTTCGAAAAAATAAAAAAAAAATTTCAAAAAAAATAAAAAAAAAATCGAAAAAAAAATTTTTCAAAAAAAAAAATAAAAAAAAAATTTTCAAAAAAAAATTGAAAAAAAATTTCAAAAAAAATTCAAAAAAAATCGAAAAAAAAAATTTTTCGAAAAAATAAAAAAAAAATTTCAAAAAAAATCAAAAAAAAATTTTCAAAAAAAAAATTCAAAAAAAATTGAAAAATAATTCAAAAAAAAAATCGAAAAAAAAAATTTTCGAAAAAATAAAAAAAAAATCAAAAAAAAAAATTTCAAAAAAAAAATTGAAAAAAAAAATCCAAAAGAAATTAAAAAAAAATCGAAAAAAAAAATTTTCGAAAAAATAAAAAAAAAAATTTCAAAAAAAATTCAAAAAAAAAATCGAAAAAAATTTTTTCGAAAAAATAAAAAAAAAATTGAAAAAAAAAAATTTTCAAAAAAAAATCAAAAAAAAATCGAAAAAAAAATTTTTCGAAAAAATAAAAAAAATTTCAATAAAAATTTTAAAAAAAATTTCAAAAAAAAATTGAAAAAAAATTTTCAAAAAAAAATAAAAAAAAAATTTCAAAAAAAATAAAAAAAAAATCGAAAAAAAAATTTTCGAAAAAATAAAAAAAAAATTCAAAAAAAAAATCGAAAAAAAAATTTTTCGAAAAAATAAAAAAAAATTTCAAAAAAAATTTAAAAAAAAATTTCAAAAAAAATTCAAAAAAAAATCGAAAAAAAAATTTTTCGAAAAAATAAAAAAAAAATTTAAAAAAAAATAAAAAAAAAAATCGAAAAAAAAAATTTTCGAAAAAATAAAAAAAAAATTTCAAAAAAAAATCAAAAAAAAATTTTTCAAAAAAAAAATTGAAAAAAAAAATTCAAAAAAAATTAAAAAAAAAATCGAAAAAAAAAATTTTCAAAAAAAAAAATTGAAAAAAAAAATAAAAAAAAAAAATTTCAAAAAAAAATTTCAAAAAAAATTCAAAAAAAAAATCGAAAAAGATTTTTTCGAAAAAATAAAAAAAAAAATTCAAAAAAAAAATCGAAAAAAAAAATTTTCGAAAAAATAAAAAAAAAATCTCAAAAAAAAAAAAAAAAATTTTCGAAAAAATAAAAAAAAAATTTCAAAAAAAAAATTCAAAAAAAATATTCTAAAAAAATTCAAAAAAAAAATTGAAAAAAAAATTTTCGAAAAAATAAAAATAAAATTTCAAAAAAAATTAAAAAAAAAATTTCAAAAAAAAATTGAAAAAAAATTTCAAAAAAAATTCAAAAAAAATCGAAAAAAAAAATTTTCGAAAAAATAAAAAAAAAATTTCAAAAAAAAAATTCAAAAAAAAATTTCAAAAAAAATTCAAAAAAAAAATCGAAAAAAAAATTCAAAAAAAATCGAAAAAATAAAAAAAAATAAAAAAAAAATCGAAAAAAAATTTTTTCGAAAAAATAGAAAAAAAAATTCAAAAAAAAATCAAAAAAAAAAATTTTCAAAAAAAAAATTTCAAAAAAAATTGAAAAAAAAAAATTTCAAAAAAAAAAAAAAAAAATTTCAAAAAAAAATCGAAAAAAAATTTTCAAAAAAAAAATTGAAAAAAAAATTTCAAAAAAAATTCAAAAAAAAATCGAAAAAAAAAAATTTTCAATAAAAATTCAAAAAAAATTCGAAAAAAAAAATTTCGAAAAAATAAAAAAAAAATTTCAAAAAAAATAAAAAAAAATCGAAAAAAAAATTTTTCAAAAAAAAAAATAAAAAAAAAATTTTCAAAAAAAAATTGAAAAAAAATTTCAAAAAAAATTCAAAAAAAATCGAAAAAAAAAATTTTTCGAAAAAATAAAAAAAAAATTTCAAAAAAAATCAAAAAAAAATTTTCAAAAAAAAAATTCAAAAAAAATTGAAAAATAATTCAAAAAAAAAATCGAAAAAAAAAATTTTCGAAAAAATAAAAAAAAAAACAAAAAAAAAAATTTCAAAAAAAAAATTGAAAAAAAAAAATCCAAAAGAAATTAAAAAAAAATCGAAAAAAAAAATTTTCGAAAAAATAAAAAAAAAAATTCAAAAAAAATTAAAAAAAAATTTTCAAAAAAAAATTTCAAAAAAAATTCAAAAAAAAAATCGAAAAAAATTTTTTCGAAAAAATAAAAAAAAAATTCAAAAAAAAAAATTTTCAAAAAAAAATCAAAAAAAAATCGAAAAAAAAATTTTTCGAAAAAATAAAAAAAAAATTCAAAAAAAATAAAAAAAAAATTTTCAAAAAAAAATTTCAAAAAAAATTCAAAAAAAAATCGAAAAAAAAATTTTCGAAAAAATAAAAAAAAATTCAAAAAAAAAAATTTCAAAAAAAATTCAAAAAAAAATCGAAAAAATTTTTTTCGAAAAAATGAAAAAAAATCTCAAAAAAAATAAAAAAAAAATCGAAAAAAAAATTTTTCGAAAAAATAAAAAAAATTTCAAAAAAAATTTTAAAAAAAATTTCAAAAAAAAAATTAAAAAAAATTTCAAAAAAAATTAAAAAAAAAATCGAAAAAAAAAATATTCGAAAAAATAAAAAAAAAATTTTCAAAAAAAAATTTAAAAAAAATTCAAAAAAAAAATCGAAAAAAAAATTTTTCGAAAAAATAAAAAAAAAATTTCAAAAAAAATTTAAAAAAAAATTTCAAAAAAAAATTTCAAAAAAAATTCAAAAAAAAATCGAAAAAAAAATTTTTCGAAAAAATAAAAAAAAAATTTCAAAAAAAAATCAAAAAAAAATTTTTCAAAAAAAAAATTGAAAAAAAAAATTCAAAAAAAATTCAAATAAAAAATCGAAAAAAAAATTTTTCGAAAAAATAAAAAAAAATTTCAAAAAAAATTTAAAAAAAAATTAAAAAAAAAATTAAAAAAAAAATCGAAAAAAAAATTTTTCGAAAAAATAAAAAAAAAATTTAAAAAAAAAAAAAAAAAAAATCGAAAAAAAAAATTTTCGAAAAAATAAAAAAAAAAATTTCAAAAAAAAATCAAAAAAAAATTTTTCAAAAAAAAAATTGAAAAATAAAATTCAAAAAAAATTTTAAAAAAAATCGAAAAAAAAAATTTTCAAAAAAAAAAATTGAAAAAAAAAATAAAAAAAAAAATTTTCAAAAAAAAATTTCAAAAAAAATTCAAAAAAAAAATCGAAAAAAATTTTTTCGAAAAAATAAAAAAAAATCAAAAAAAAATCGAAAAAAAAAGTTTTCGAAAAAATAAAAAAAAAATATCAAAAAAAATAAAAAAAAATTTTTCGAAAAAATAAAAAAAAAATTTCAAAAAAAAAATTCAAAAAAAAAATTCTAAAAAAATTCAAAAAAAAAATCGAAAAAAAAATTTTTCGAAAAAATAAAAAAAAAATTTCAAAAAAAATTTAAAAAAAATTTTTAAAAAAAAATTGAAAAAAAATTTCAAAAAAAATTCAAAAAAAAATCGAAAAAAAAAATTTTCGAAAAAATAAAAAAAAAACTTCAAAAAAAAAATTCAAAAAAAAATTCTAAAAAAATTCAAAAAAAAAATCGAAAAAAAAAAATTTTCGAAAATATAAAAAAAAAATTTCAAAAAAAATTTAAAAAAAATTTTCAAAAAAAAATCGAAAAAAAAAATTTTCGAAAAAATAAAAAAATAAATTTCAAAAAAAAAATTCAAAAAAAAATTTCAAAAAAAATTCATAAAAAAAATCGAAAAAAAAATTTTCGAAAAAATAAAAAAAAAATTCAAAAAAAAAATCGAAAAAATAAAAAAAAATCTCAAAAAAAATAAAAAAAAAATCGAAAAAAAAATTTTTCGAAAAAATAGAAAAAAAAATTCAAAAAAAAAAATTTCAAAAAAAAAAAAAAAAATTTCAAAAAAAAAATCAAAAAAAAATTTTCAAAAAAAAAATTGAAAAAAAAATTTCAAAAAAAATTCAAAAAAAAATCGAAAAAAAAAATTTTCGAAAAAATAAAAAAAAAATTTTCAAAAAAAAATTGAAAAAAAAATTCAAAAAAAAAATCGAAAAAAAAATTTTTCGAAAAAATAAAAAAAAAAATTTCGAAAAAAATAAAAAAAAAAATTTCAAAAAAAAATTTCAAAAAAAATTCAAAAAAAAATCGAAAAAAAAATTTTTCGAAAAAATAAAAAAAAAATTTCAAAAAAAATCAAAAAAAAATTTTTCAAAAAAAAAATTGAAAAAAAAATTCAAAAAAAATTAAAAAAAAAATCGAAAAAAAAAATTTTCAAAAAAAAAATTGAAAAAAAAAATAAAAAAAAAATTTTCAAAAAAAAATTTCAAAAAAAATTTAAAAAAATTTTCAAAAAAAAAATTCAAAAAAAATTCAAAAAAAAAAATCGAAAAAAAAAATTTCGAAAAAATAAAAAAAAAATTCAAAAAAAAAATCGAAAAAAAAAATTTTCGAAAAAATGAAAAAAAATCTCAAAAAAAATTCAAAAAAAAAATCGAAAAAAAAATTTTCGAAAAAATAAAAAAAAAATTCAAAAAAAAAATCGAAAAAAAAATTTTTCGAAAAAATGAAAAAAAATCTCGAAAAAAATTTAAAAAAAATCGAAAAAAAAATTTTTCGAAAAAATAAAAAAAATTTCAAAAAAAATTTTAAAAAAAATTTCAAAAAAAAATTGAAAAAAAATTTCAAAAAAAATTCAAAAAAAAATGGAAAAAAAAAAATTTCGAAAAAATAAAAAAAAAAATTTCAAAAAAAAATTGAAAAAAAAATTTCAAAAAAAATTCAAAAAAAAATCGAAAAAAAAAATTTTCAATAAAAATTCAAAAAAAAATCGAACAAAAAAAATTTCGAAAAAATAAAAAAAAAATTTCAAAAAAAATAAAAAAAAAATCGAAAAAAAAATTTTCGAAAAAATAAAAAAAAAATTCAAAAAAAAAATCGAAAAAAAAATTTTTCGAAAAAATAAAAAAAAATTTCAAAAAAAATTTTAAAAAAAATTTCAAAAAAAATTCAAAAAAAAATCGAAAAAAAAATTTTTCGAAAAAATAAAAAAAAAATTAAAAAAAAAATAAAAAAAGAATCGAAAAAAAAAATTTTCGAAAAAATAAAAAAAAAAATTTCAAAAAAAAATCAAAAAAAAATTTTTCAAAAAAAAAATTGAAAAAAAAAATTCAAAAAAAATTTTAAAAAAAATCGAAAAAAAAAATTTTCAAAAAAAAAATTGAAAAAAAAAATAAAAAAAAAATTTTCAAAAAAAAATTTCAAAAAAAATTCAAAAAAAAAATCGAAAAAAATTTTTTCGAAAAAATAAAAAAAAAATCAAAAAAAAAATCGAAAAAAAAAGTTTTCGAAAAAATAAAAAAAAAATCTCAAAAAAAATAAAAAAAAAATTTCGAAAAAATAAAAAAAAAATTTCAAAAAAAAAATTCAAAAAAAAAATTCTAAAAAAATTCAAAAAAAAAATCGAAAAAAAAAATTTTCGAAAAAATAAAAAAAAAATTTCAAAAAAAATTTAAAAAAAATTTTCAAAAAAAAATTGAAAAAAAATTTCAAAAAAAATTCAAAAAAAAATCGAAAAAAAAATTTTTCGAAAAAATAAAAAAAAAAATTTCAAAAAAAAAATTCAAAAAAAAATTCTAAAAAAATTCAAAAAAAAAATGGAAAAAAAAAAATTTTCGAAAAAATAAAAAAAAAATTTTAAAAAAAATTTAAAAAAAATTTTCAAAAAAAAATTGAAAAAAAATTTCAAAAAAAATTCAAAAAAAAATCGAAAAAAAAAATTTTCGAAAAAATAAAAAAAAAATTTCAAAAAAAAAATTCAAAAAAAAATTTCGAAAAAAAAATTTCAAAAAAAATTTTAAAAAAATTTTCAAAAAAAAATTTCAAAAAAAATTCAAAAAAAAAAATCGAAAAAAAAATTTTCGAAAAAATAAAAAAAAATTCAAAAAAAAATTTTTCGAAAAAATGAAAAAAAATCTCAAAAAAAATTCAAAAAAAAAATCGAAAAAAAATTTTTCGAAAAAATAAAAAAAAAATTAAAAAAAAAATCGAAAAAACAAATTTTCGAAAAAATGAAAAAAAATCTCAAAAAAAATTTAAAAAAAATCGAAAAAAAAATTTTTCGAAAAAATAAAAAAAATTTCAAAAAAAATTTAAAAAAAAATTTCAAAAAAGAATTGAAGAAAAATTTCAAAAAAAATTCAAAAAAAAATGGAAAAAAAAAATTTTCGAAAAAATAAAAAAAAAATTTTCAAAAAAAAATTTCAAAAAAATTTCAAAAAAAATTCAAAAAAAAATCGAAAAAAAAAAATTTTCAATAAAAATTCAAAAAAAAATCGAAAAAAAAAATTTCGAAAAAATAAAAAAAAAATTCAAAAAAAATAAAAAAAAATCGAAAAAAAAATTTTCGAAAAAATAAAAAAAAAATTCAAAAAAAAAATCGAAAAAAAAATTTTTCGAAAAAATAAAAAAAAATTTCAAAAAAAATTTTTAAAAAAATTTCAAAAAAAATTCAAAAAAAAATTTTTCAAAAAAAAATTGAAAAAAAAAATTCAAAAAAAATTAAAAAAAAAATCGAAAAAAAAAATTTTCAAAAAAAAAATTGAAAAAAAAAATAAAAAAAAAATTTTCAAAAAAAAATTTCAAAAAAAATTCAAAAAAAAAATCGAAAAAAATTTTTTCGAAAAAATAAAAAAAAAATAAAAAAAAAATCGAAAAAAAAAGTTTTCGAAAAAATAAAAAAAAATCTCAAAAAAAATAAAAAAAAAATTTTCGAAAAAATAAAAAAAAAATTTCAAAAAAAAAATTCAAAAAAAAAATTCTAAAAAAATTCAAAAAAAAAAATCGAAAAAAAAAATTTTCGAAAAAATAAAAAAAAAATTTCAAAAAAAATAAAAAAAAAATTTTCAAAAAAAAATTGAAAAAAAATTTCAAAAAAAATTCAAAAAAAAAATCGAAAAAAAAAATTTTCGGAAAAATAAAAAAAAAAATTTCAAAAAAAATATTCAAAAAAAAATTCTAAAAAAATTCAAAAAAAAAATCGAAAAAAAAAAATTTTCGAAAAAATAAAAAAAAAATTTCAAAAAAAATTTAAAAAAAATTTTCAAAAAAAAATTGAAAAAAAATTTCAAAAAAAATTAAAAAAAAAATCGAAAAAAAAAATTTTCGAAAAAATAAAAAAAAAAATTTCAAAAAAAAAATTCAAAAAAAAATTTCAAAAAAAATTCAAAAAAAAAATCGAAAAAAAAATTTTCGAAAAAATAAAAAAAAAATTCAAAAAAAAAATCGAAAAAATAAAAAAAAATCTCAAAAAAAATAAAAAAAAAATCGAAAAAATAGAAAAAAAAATTCAAAAAAAAAAATTTTCAAAAAAAAATTTCAAAAAAAATTCAAAAAAAAAAAATTTCAAAAAAAAAAAAAAAAAATTTCAAAAAAAAAATCAAAAAAAAATTTTCAAAAAAAAAATTGAAAAAAAAATTTCAAAAAAAATTCAAAAAAAAATCGAAAAAAAAAATTTTTCGAAAAAATAAAAAAAAAATTTTCAAAAAAAAATTGAAAAAAAATTCAAAAAAAAAATCGAAAAAAAAATTTTTCGAAAAAATAAAAAAAAAATTTCAAAAAAAATTAAAAAAAAAATTTCAAAAAAAAATTTCAAAAAAAATTCAAAAAAAAATCGAAAAAAAATTTTTTCGAAAAAATAAAAAAAAAATTTCAAAAAAAAATCAAAAAAAAATTTTCAAAAAAAAAATTGAAAAAAAAAATTCAAAAAAAATTAAAAAAAAAATCGAAAAAAAAAATTTTCAAAAAAAAAATTGAAAAAAAAAATAAAAAAAAAATTTCAAAAAAAAATTTCAAAAAAAATTTAAAAAAAATTTTCAAAAAAAAATTTCAAAAAAAATTCAAAAAAAAAATCGAAAAAAAAATTTTCGAAAAAATAAA
The DNA here is from genome assembly GCA_944452925.2 of Chrysolina oricalcia. Classification (NCBI taxonomy): domain Eukaryota; kingdom Metazoa; phylum Arthropoda; class Insecta; order Coleoptera; family Chrysomelidae; genus Chrysolina; species Chrysolina oricalcia. The sequence goes on along the minus strand of OX101810.2, from coordinate 35,078,906 downwards.
AAAAAAATTCAAAAAAAAAATCGAAAAAAAAAATTTTCGAAAAAATGAAAAAAAATCTCAAAAAAAATTCAAAAAAAAAATCGAAAAAAAATTTTTCGAAAAAATAAAAAAAAAATTCAAAAAAAAAATCGAAAAAAAAAATTTTCGAAAAAATGAAAAAAAATCTCAAAACAAATTTAAAAAAAATCGAAAAAAAATTTTTTCGAAAAAATAAAAAAAATTTCAAAAAAAATTTTAAAAAAAAATTTCAAAAAAAAATTGAAAAAAAATTTCAAAAAAAATTCAAAAAAAATGGAAAAAAAAAATTTTCGAAAAAATAAAAAAAAAATTTTCAAAAAAAAATTGAAAAAAAAATTTCAAAAAAAATTCAAAAAAAAATTTTCAATAAAAATTCAAAAAAAAATCGAAAAAAAAAATTTCGAAAAAATAAAAAAAAAATTTCAAAAAAAATAAAAAAAAAATCGAAAAAAAAAATTTTCGAAAAAATAAAAAAAAAATTTTCAAAAAAAATTGAAAAAAAAATTCAAAAAAAAATCGAAAAAAAAATTTTTCGAAAAAATAAAAAAAAAAATTCAAAAAAAATAAAAAAAAAAATTTCAAAAAAAAATTGAAAAAAAAATCAAAAAGAAATTCAAAAAAAAATCGAAAAAAAAATTTTCGAAAAAATGAAAAAAAATCTCAAAAAAAATAAAAAAAAAATCGAAAAAATAAAAAAAATTTCAAAAAAAATTTTAAAAAAAATTTCAAAAAAAAATTGAAAAAAAATTTCAAAAAAAATTCAAAAAAAAATGGAAAAAAAAATTTTCGAAAAAATAAAAAAAAAATTTTCAAAAAAAAATTGAAAAAAAAATTCAAAAAAAAATCGAAAAAAAATTTTTTTCGAAAAAATAAAAAAAAAATTAAAAAAAAAATCGAAAAAAAAAATTTTCGAAAAAATAAAAAAAAAATTTCAAAAAAAAAATTCAAAAAAAAATTTCAAAAAAAATTCAAAAAAAAAATCGAAAAAAAAATTCAAAAAAAAAATCGAAAAAATAAAAAAAAATCTCAAAAAAAATAAAAAAAAAATAGAAAAAAAAATTCAAAAAAAAAATCAAAAAAAAAATTTTTCAAAAAAAAAATTTCAAAAAAAATTCAAAAAAAAAAATTTCAAAAAAAAAAAAAAAAATTTCAAAAAAAAAATCAAAAAAAAATTTTCAAAAAAAAAATTGAAAAAAAAATTTCAAAAAAAATTCAAAAAAAAATCGAAAAAAAAAAATTTTCAATAAAAATTAAAAAAAAATCGAAAAAAAAAATTTCGAAAAAATAAAAAAAAAATTTCAAAAAAAATAAAAAAAAAATCGAAAAAAAAATTTTTCAAAAAAAAATAGAAAAAAAATTTTCAAAAAAAAATTGAAAAAAAATTTCAAAAAAAATTCAAAAAAAATCGAAAAAAAAATTTTTCGAAAAAATAAAAAAAAAATTTCAAAAAAAAATCAAAAAAAAAATTTTCAAAAAAAAAATTCAAAAAAAAAATTGAAAAATAATTCAAAAAAAAAATCGAAAAAAAAAATTTTCGAAAAAATAAAAAAAAAATCAAAAAAAAAAATTGAAAAAAAAAATCCAAAAGAAATTCAAAAAAAAATCGAAAAAAAAAAATTTCGAAAAAATAAAAAAAAAAATTAAAAAAAAATAAAAAAAAAATTTTCAAAAAAAAATTTCAAAAAAAATTCAAAAAAAAAATCGAAAAAAAATTTTTCGAAAAAATAAAAAAAAAATTCAAAAAAAAAAATTTTCAAAAAAATTCAAAAAAAAATCGAAAAAAAAAATTTTCGAAAAAATAAAAAAAATTCAAAAAAAATAAAAAAAAAATTTTCAAAAAAAAATTTCAAAAAAAATTCAAAAAAAAATCGAAAAAAAAATTTTCGAAAAAATAAAAAAAAAATTCAAAAAAAAAAATTTTCAAAAAAAATTCAAAAAAAAATCGAAAAAAAATTTTTCGAAAAAATGAAAAAAAATCTCAAAAAAAATAAAAAAAAAATCGAAAAAAAAATTTTTCGAAAAAATAAAAAAAATTTCAAAAAAAATTTTAAAAAAAATTTCAAAAAAAAATTGAAAAAAAATTTTCAAAAAAAAATAAAAAAAAAATTTCAAAAAAAATAAAAAAAAAATCGAAAAAAAAATTTTCGAAAAAATAAAAAAAAAATTCAAAAAAAAAATCGAAAAAAAAATTTTTCGAAAAAATAAAAAAAAATTTCAAAAAAAATTTAAAAAAAAATTTCAAAAAAAATTCAAAAAAAAATCGAAAAAAAAATTTTTCGAAAAAATAAAAAAAAAATTTAAAAAAAAATAAAAAAAGAATTCGAAAAAAAAAATTTTCGAAAAAATAAAAAAAAAAATTTCAAAAAAAAATCAAAAAAAAATTTTTCAAAAAAAAAATTGAAAAAAAAAATAAAAAAAAAAAATTTCAAAAAAAAATTTCAAAAAAAAAAAAAAAATTTTCGAAAAAATAAAAAAAAAATTTCAAAAAAAAAATTCAAAAAAAATATTCTAAAAAAATTCAAAAAAAAAATCGAAAAAAAAATTTTCGAAAAAATAAAAATAAAATTTCAAAAAAAATTTAAAAAAAAATTTCAAAAAAAAATTGAAAAAAAATTTCAAAAAAAATTCAAAAAAAATCGAAAAAAAAAATTTTCGAAAAAATAAAAAAAAAATTTCAAAAAAAAAATTCAAAAAAAAATTTCAAAAAAAATTCAAAAAAAAAATCGAAAAAAAAATTCAAAAAAAATCGAAAAAATAAAAAAAAATAAAAAAAAATCGAAAAAAAATTTTTTCGAAAAAATAGGAAAAAAAATTCAAAAAAAAAAATTTTCAAAAAAAAAATTTCAAAAAAAATTGAAAAAAAAAAATTTCAAAAAAAAAAAAAAAAAATTTCAAAAAAAAATCAAAAAAAAAATTTTCAAAAAAAAAATTGAAAAAAAAATTTCAAAAAAAATTCAAAAAAAAATCGAAAAAAAAAAATTTTCAATAAAAATTCAAAAAAAATTCGAAAAAAAAAATTTCGAAAAAATAAAAAAAAAATTTCAAAAAAAATAAAAAAAAAATCGAAAAAAAAATTTTTCAAAAAAAAAATAAAAAAAAAAGTTTCAAAAAAAAATTGAAAAAAAATTTCAAAAAAAATTCAAAAAAAATCGAAAAAAAAAATTTTTCGAAAAAATAAAAAAAAAAATTCAAAAAAAATCAAAAAAAAAATTTTCAAAAAAAAAATTCAAAAAAAATTGAAAAATAATTCAAAAAAAAAATCGAAAAAAAAAATTTTCGGAAAAATGAAAAAAAAATCAAAAAAAAAAATTTCAAAAAAAAAATTGAAAAAAAAAATCCAAAAGAAATTAAAAAAAAAATCGAAAAAAAAAATTTTCGAAAAAATAAAAAAAAAATTCAAAAAAAATTTAAAAAAAATTTTCAAAAAAAAATTTCAAAAAAAATTCAAAAAAAAAATCGAAAAAAAATTTTTCGAAAAAATAAAAAAAAAATTCAAAAAAAAAAATTTTCAAAAAAAATTCAAAAAAAAATCGAAAAAAAAATTTTTCGAAAAAATAAAAAAAAAATTCAAAAAAAATAAAAAAAAAATTTTCAAAAAAAAATTTCAAAAAAAATTCAAAAAAAAATCGAAAAAAAAATTTTCGAAAAAATAAAAAAAAATTCAAAAAAAAAAAATTTCAAAAAAAATTCAAAAAAAAATCGAAAAAATTTTTTTCGAAAAAATGAAAAAAAATCTCAAAAAAAATAAAAAAAAAATCGAAAAAAAAATTTTTCGAAAAAATAAAAAAAATTTCAAAAAAAATTTTAAAAAAAATTTCAAAAAAAAATTTAAAAAAAATTTCAAAAAAAATTTTAAAAAAAATCGAAAAAAAAATTTTTCGAAAAAATAAAAAAAAAAATTTCAAAAAAAATTTAAAAAAAAATTTCAAAAAAAAATTTCAAAAAAAATTCAAAAAAAAATCGAAAAAAAAATTTTTCGAAAAAATAAAAAAAAAATTTCAAAAAAAAATCAAAAAAAAATTTTTCAAAAAAAAAATTGAAAAAAAAAATTCAAAAAAAATTAAAAAAAAAATCGAAAAAAAAAATTTTCAAAAAAAAAATTGAAAAAAAAAATAAAAAAAAAAATTTCAAAAAAAAATTTCAAAAAAAATTTAAAAAAAATTTTCAAAAAAAAATTTCAAAAAAAATTCAAAAAAAAAATCGAAAAAAAAATTTTCGAAAAAATAAAAAAAAAATTCAAAAAAAAAATCGAAAAAAAAAATTTTCGAAAAAATGAAAAAAAATCTCAAAAAAAATTCAAAAAAAAAATCGAAAAAAAAATTTTCGAAAAAATAAAAAAAAAATTCAAAAAAAAATCGAAAAAAAAATTTTTCGAAAAAATGAAAAAAAATCTCAAAAAAAATTAAAAAAAAATCGAAAAAAAAATTTTTCGAAAAAATAAAAAAAATTTCAAAAAAAATTTTAAAAAAAATTTCAAAAAAAAATTGAAGAAAAATTTCAAAAAAAATTCAAAAAAAAATGGAAAAAAAAAATTTTCGAAAAAATAAAAAAAAAATTTTCAAAAAAAAATTGAAAAAAAATTTCAAAAAAAATTCAAAAAAAAATCGAAAAAAAAAATTTTCAATAAAAATTCAAAAAAAAATCGAAAAAAAAAATTTCGAAAAAATAAAAAAAAAATTTCAAAAAAAATAAAAAAAAAATCGAAAAAAAAATTTTCGAAAAAATAAAAAAAAATTCAAATAAAAAATCGAAAAAAAAATTTTTCGAAAAAATAAAAAAAAATTTCAAAAAAAATTTAAAAAAAAATTTCTAAAAAAATTTTAAAAAAAATCGAAAAAAAAATTTTTCGAAAAAATAAAAAAAAAATTTAAAAAAAAATAAAAAAAAAATCGAAAAAAAAAATTTTCGAAAAAATAAAAAAAAAAATTTCAAAAAAAAATCAAAAAAAAATTTTTCAAAAAAAAAATTGAAAAATAAAATTCAAAAAAAATTTTAAAAAAAATCGAAAAAAAAAATTTTCAAAAAAAAAAATTGAAAAAAAAAATAAAAAAAAAAATTTTCAAAAAAAAATTTCAAAAAAAATTCAAAAAAAAAATCGAAAAAAATTTTTTCGAAAAAATAAAAAAAAAATCAAAAAAAAATCGAAAAAAAAAGTTTTCGAAAAAATAAAAAAAAAATATCAAAAAAAATAAAAAAAAAATTTTCGAAAAAATAAAAAAAAAATTTCAAAAAAAAAATTCAAAAAAAAAATTCAAAAAAATTTCAAAAAAAAATCGAAAAAAAAAAATTTTCAATAAAAATTCAAAAAAAAATCGAAAAAAAAAATTTTCGAAAAATAAAAAAAAAATTTCAAAAAAAAAATCAAAAAAAAAAATTCAAAAAAAAAATTCAAAAAAAATTTTAAAAAAAATCGAAAAAAAAATTTTTCGAAAAAATAAAAAAAAAATTCAAAAAAAATTAAAAAAAAATTTTCAAAAAAAAATTTCAAAAAAAATTCAAAAAAAAATCGAAAAAAAAAATTTTCGAAAAAATAAAAAAAAAATTTCAAAAAAAATAAAAAAAAAATATTATTCAAAAAAAAAATTCAAAAAAAATTCAAAAAAAAAATCGAAAAAAAAATTTTCGAAAAAATAAAAAAAAAATTTCAAAAAAAATAAAAAAAAATATTCAAAAAAAAAATTCAAAAAAAAATCAAAATAAAAATCGAAAAAATAAAAAAAAAATTCAAAAAAAATAAAAAAAAAATTTTCAAAAAAAATTCAAAAAAAAATCGAAAAAAAAATTTTTCGAAAAAATAAAAAAAAAAATTCAAAAAAAATAAAAAAAAAATTTTCAAAAAAAAATTTCAAAAAAAATTCAAAAAAAAATCGAAAAAAAAATTTTCGAAAAAATAAAAAAAAATTCAAAAAAAAAAAATTTCAAAAAAAATTCAAAAAAAAATCGAAAAAATTTTTTTCGAAAAAATGAAAAAAAATCTCAAAAAAAATAAAAAAAAAATCGAAAAAAAAATTTTTCGAAAAAATAAAAAAAATTTCAAAAAAAATTTTAAAAAAAATTTCAAAAAAAAATTTAAAAAAAATTTCAAAAAAAATTAAAAAAAAAATCGAAAAAAAAAATTTTCGAAAAAATAAAAAAAAAATTTTCAAAAAAAAATTGAAAAAAAATTCAAAAAAAAAATCGAAAAAAAAATTTTTCGAAAAAATAAAAAAAAAAATTTCAAAAAAAATTTTAAAAAAAATTTCAAAAAAAAATTTCAAAAAAAATTCAAAAAAAAATCGAAAAAAAAATTTTTCGAAAAAATAAAAAAAAAATTTCAAAAAAAAATCAAAAAAAAATTTTTCAAAAAAAAAATTGAAAAAAAAAATTCAAAAAAAATTAAAAAAAAAATCGAAAAAAAAAATTTTCAAAAAAAAAATTGAAAAAAAAAATAAAAAAAAAATTTTCAAAAAAAAATTTCAAAAAAAATTTAAAAAAAAATTTCAAAAAAAAATTTCAAAAAAAATTCAAAAAAAAAATCGAAAAAAAAATTTTCGAAAAAATTAAAAAAAAATTCAAAAAAAAAATCGAAAAAAAAAATTTTCGAAAAAATGAAAAAAAATCTCAAAAAAAATTCAAAAAAAAAATCGAAAAAAAAATTTTCGAAAAAATAAAAAAAAAATTCAAAAAAAAATCGAAAAAAAAATTTTTCGAAAAAATGAAAAAAAATCTCAAAAAAAATTTAAAAAAAATCGAAAAAAAAATTTTTCGAAAAAATAAAAAAAATTTCAAAAAAAATTTTAAAAAAAATTTCAAAAAAAAATTGAAGAAAAATTTCAAAAAAAATTCAAAAAAAAATGGAAAAAAAAAATTTTCGAAAAAATAAAAAAAAAATTTTCAAAAAAAAATTGAAAAAAAAATTTCAAAAAAAATTCAAAAAAAAATCGAAAAAAAAAATTTTCAATAAAAATTCAAAAAAAAATCGAAAAAAAAAATTTCGAAAAAATAAAAAAAAAATTTCAAAAAAAATAAAAAAAAAATCGAAAAAAAATTTTTCGAAAAAATAAAAAAAAATTCAAATAAAAAATCGAAAAAAAAATTTTTCGAAAAAATAAAAAAAAATTTCAAAAAAAATTTAAAAAAAAATTTCTAAAAAAATTTAAAAAAAAATCGAAAAAAAAATTTTTCGAAAAAATAAAAAAAAAATTTAAAAAAAAATAAAAAAAAAATCGAAAAAAAAAATTTTCGAAAATAAAAAAAAAAATTTCAAAAAAAAATCAAAAAAAAATTTTTCAAAAAAAAAATTGAAAAATAAAATTCAAAAAAAATTTTAAAAAAAATCGAAAAAAAAAATTTTCAAAAAAAAAAATTGAAAAAAAAAATAAAAAAAAAAATTTTCAAAAAAAAATTTCAAAAAAAATTCAAAAAAAAAATCGAAAAAAATTTTTTCGAAAAAATAAAAAAAAAATCAAAAAAAAATCGAAAAAAAAAGTTTTCGAAAAAATAAAAAAAAAATATCAAAAAAAATAAAAAAAAAATTTTCGAAAAAATAAAAAAAAAATTTCAAAAAAAAAATTCAAAAAAAAAATTCAAAAAAAAAATTCAAAAAAATTTCAAAAAAAAATCGAAAAAAAAAATTTTCAATAAAAATTCAAAAAAAAATCGAAAAAAAAAATTTTCGAAAAAATAAAAAAAAAATTTCAAAAAAAAAATCAAAAAAAAAAATTCAAAAAAAAAATTCAAAAAAAATTTTTAAAAAAATCGAAAAAAAAATTTTTCGAAAAAATAAAAAAAAAATTAAAAAAAAATTAAAAAAAAATTTTCAAAAAAAAATTTCAAAAAAAATTCAAAAAAAAATCGAAAAAAAAAATTTTCGAAAAAATAAAAAAAAAATTTCAAAAAAAATAAAAAAAAAATATTATTCAAAAAAAAAATTCAAAAAAAATTCAAAAAAAAAATCGAAAAAAAAAAAAAAATTTTCGAAAAAATAAAAAAAAAAATTTCAAAAAAAAATTGAAAAAAAAATTCAAAAAAAAAATCGAAAAAAAAATTTTTCGAAAAAATAAAAAAAAAATTTCGAAAAAAATAAAAAAAAAAATTTCAAAAAAAAATTTCAAAAAAAATTCAAAAAAAAATCGAAAAAAAAATTTTTCGAAAAAATAAAAAAAAAATTTCAAAAAAAAATCAAAAAAAAATTTTTCAAAAAAAAAATTGAAAAAAAAAATTCAAAAAAAATTAAAAAAAAAATCGAAAAAAAAAATTTTCAAAAAAAAAATTTTCAAAAAAAAATAAAAAAAAAATTTTCAAAAAAAAATTTCAAAAAACATTTTAAAATTAATTTTCAAAAAAAAATTTCAAAAAAAATTCAAAAAAAAAAATCGAAAAAAAAATTTTCGAAAAAATAAAAAAAAAATTCAAAAAAAAAATCGAAAAAAAAAATTTTCGAAAAAATGAAAAAAAATCTCAAAAAAAATTCAAAAAAAAAATCGAAAAAAAAAATTTCGAAAAAATAAAAAAAAAATTCAAAAAAAAAATCGAAAAAAATTTTTTTCGAAAAAATGAAAAAAAATCTCGAAAAAAATTTAAAAAAAATCGAAAAAAAAATTTTTCGAAAAAATAAAAAAAATTTCAAAAAAAATTTTAAAAAAAATTTCAAAAAAAAATTGAAAAAAAATTTCAAAAAAAATTCAAAAAAAAATGGAAAAAAAAAATTTTCGAAAAAATAAAAAAAAAATTTTCAAAAAAAAATTGAAAAAAAAATTTCAAAAAAAATTCAAAAAAAAATCGAAAAAAAATTTTTTCAATAAAAATTTAAAAAAAAATCGAAAAAAAAAATTTCGAAAAAATAAAAAAAAAATTTCAAAAAAAATAAAAAAAAAATCGAAAAAAAAATTTTCGAAAAAATAAAAAAAAAATTCAAAAAAAAAATCGAAAAAAAAATTTTTCGAAAAAATAAAAAAAAATTTCAAAAAAAATTTTAAAAAAAATTTCAAAAAAAATTCAAAAAAAAATCGAAAAAAAAATTTTTCGAAAAAATAAAAAAAAAATTTAAAAAAAAATAAAAAAAAAATCGAAAAAAAAAATTTTCGAAAAAATAAAAAAAAAAATTTCAAAAAAAAATCAAAAAAAAATTTTTCAAAAAAAAAATTGAAAAAAAAATTCAAAAAAAATTTAAAAAAAAATCGAAAAAAAAAATTTTCAAAAAAAAAATTGAAAAAAAAAATAAAAAAAAAATTTTCAAAAAAAAATTTCAAAAAAAATTCAAAAAAAAAATCGAAAAAAATTTTTTCGAAAAAATAAAAAAAAAAATCAAAAAAAAAATCGAAAAAAAAAGTTTTCGAAAAAATAAAAAAAAAATCTCAAAAAAAATAAAAAAAAAATTTCGAAAAAATAAAAAAAAAATTTCAAAAAAAAAATTCAAAAAAAAAATTCTAAAAAAATTCAAAAAAAAAATCGAAAAAAAAAATTTTCGAAAAAATAAAAAAAAAATTTCAAAAAAAATTTAAAAAAAATTTTCAAAAAAAAATTTTCAAAAAAAAATTTCAAAAAAAATTAAAAAAAAAATCGAAAAAAAAAATTTTTGAAAAAATAAAAAAAAAAATTTCAAAAAAAAAATTCAAAAAAAAATTTCAAAAAAAATTAAAAAAAAAATCGAAAAAAAAATTTTCGAAAAAATAAAAAAAAAATTCAAAAAAAATAAAAAAAAAATTTTCAAAAAAAAATTTCAAAAAAAATTCAAAAAAAAAATCGAAAAAAAATTTTTCGAAAAAATAAAAAAAAAATTCAAAAAAAAAATTTTCAAAAAAAATTCAAAAAAAAATCGAAAAAAATTTTTTCGAAAAAATGAAAAAAAATCTCAAAAAAAATAAAAAAAAAATCGAAAAAAAAATTTTTCCAAAAAATAAAAAAAATTTCAAAAAAAATTTTAAAAAAAATTTCAAAAAAAAATTGAAAAAAAATTTCAAAAAAAATTCAAAAAAAAATCGAAAAAAAAAATTTTCGAAAAAATAAAAAAAAAAATTTCAAAAAAAAATTGAAAAAAAAATTCAAAAAAAAAATCGAAAAAAAAATTTTTCGAAAAAATAAAAAAAAAAATTTCAAAAAAAATAAAAAAAAATTTCAAAAAAAAATTTCAAAAAAAAATCGAAAAAAAAATTTTTCGAAAAAATAAAAAAAACATTTCAAAAAAAAATCAAAAAAAAATTTTTCAAAAAAAAAATTGAAAAAAAAATTCAAAAAAGATTAAAAAAAAAATCGAAAAAAAAAATTTTCAAAAAAAAAATTGAAAAAAAAAATAAAAAAAAAATTTTCAAAAAAAAATTTAAAAAAAAATTTTAAAAAAATTTTCAAAAAAAAATTTCAAAAAAAATTCAAAAAAAAAAATCGAAAAAAAAATTTTCGAAAAAATAAAAAAAAAATTCAAAAAAAAAATCGAAAAAAAAATTTTTCGAAAAAATGAAAAAAAATCTCAAAAAAAATTCAAAAAAAAAATCGAAAAAAAAATTTTCGAAAAAATAAAAAAAAAATTAAAAAAAAAAATCGAAAAAACAAATTTTCGAAAAAATGAAAAAAAATCTCAAAAAAAATTTAAAAAAAATCGAAAAAAAAATTTTTCGAAAAAATAAAAAAAATTTCAAAAAAAATTTTAAAAAATTTCAAAAAAAAATTGAAAAAAAATTTCAAAAAAAATTCAAAAAAAAATGGAAAAAAAAAATTTTCGAAAAAATAAAAAAAAAATTTTCAAAAAAAAATTTCAAAAAAATTTCAAAAAAAATTCAAAAAAAAATCGAAAAAAAAAAATTTTCAATAAAAATTCAAAAAAAAATCGAAAAAAAAAATTTCGAAAAATTAAAAAAAAAATTCAAAAAAAATAAAAAAAAATCGAAAAAAAAATTTTCGAAAAAATAAAAAAAAAATTCAAAAAAAAAATCGAAAAAAAAATTTTTCGAAAAAATAAAAAAAAATTTCAAAAAAAATTTTAAAAAAAATTTCAAAAAAAATTCAAAAAAAAAATTTTCAAAAAAAAAATTGAAAAAAAAAATTCAAAAAAAATTAAAAAAAAAATCGAAAAAAAAAATTTTCAAAAAAAAAATTGAAAAAAAAAATAAAAAAAAAAATTTTCAAAAAAAAATTTCAAAAAAAATTCAAAAAAAAAATCGAAAAAATTTTTTTCGAAAAAATAAAAAAAAAAATCAAAAAAAAAATCGAAAAAAAAAGTTTTCGAAAAAATAAAAAAAAAAATCTCAAAAAAAATAAAAAAAAAATTTTCGAAAAAATAAAAAAAAAATTTCAAAAAAAAAATTCAAAAAAAAAATTCTAAAAAAATTCAAAAAAAAAAATCGAAAAAAAAAATTTTCGAAAAAATAAAAAAAAAAATTCAAAAAAAAAAAAAAAAAAATTTTCAAAAAAAAATTGAAAAAAAATTTCAAAAAAAATTCAAAAAAAAAATCGAAAAAAAAAATTTTCGAAAAAATAAAAAAAAAAATTTCAAAAAAAATATTCAAAAAAAAATTCTAAAAAAATTCAAAAAAAAAATCGAAAAAAAAAAATTTTCGAAAAAATAAAAAAAAAATTTCAAAAAAAATTTTAAAAAAATTTTCAAAAAAAAATTGAAAAAAAATTTCAAAAAAAATTCAAAAAAAAATCGAAAAAAAAAATTTTCGAAAAAATAAAAAAAAAAATTTAAAAAAAAAAAATTCAAAAAAAAATTTCAAAAAAAATTCAAAAAAAAAATCGAAAAAAAATTTTTCGAAAAAATAAAAAAAAAATTAAAAAAAAAAATCGAAAAAATAAAAAAAAATCTCAAAAAAAATAAAAAAAAATCGAAAAAAAAATTTTTCGAAAAAATAGAAAAAAAAATTCAAAAAAAAAAATTTTCAAAAAAAAATTTCAAAAAAAATTCAAAAAAAAAATTTCAAAAAAAAAAAAAAAAAATTTCAAAAAAAAAATCAAAAAAAAATTTTCAAAAAAAAAATTGAAAAAAAAATTTCAAAAAAAATTCAAAAAAAAATCGAAAAAAAAAAATTTTCGAAAAAATAAAAAAAAAAATTTCAAAAAAAATTAAAAAAAAAATTTCAAAAAAAAATCGAAAAAAAAATTCAAAAAAAAATCGAAAAAAAATTTTTTCGAAAAAATAAAAAAAAAATTTCAAAAAAAAATCAAAAAAAATTTTTCAAAAAAAAAATTGAAAAAAAAAATTCAAAAAAAATTTAAAAAAAAATCGAAAAAAAAAATTTTCAAAAAAAAAATTGAAAAAAAAAATAAAAAAAAAATTTTCAAAAAAAAATTTCAAAAAAAATTTTAAAAAAATTTTCAAAAAAAAATTTCAAAAAAAATTCAAAAAAAAATCGAAAAAAAAATTTTCGAAAAAATAAAAAAAAAATTCAAAAAAAAAATCGAAAAAAAAATTTTTCGAAAAAATGAAAAAAAATCTCAAAAAAAATTCAAAAAAAAAATCGAAAAAAAAATTTTCGAAAAAATAAAAAAAAAATTCAAAAAAAAAATCGAAAAAAAAATTTTTGGAAAAAATGAAAAAAAATTTCAAAAAAAATTTAAAAAAAATCGAAAAAAAATTTTTTCGAAAAAATAAAAAAAATTTCAAAAAAAATTTTAAAAAAAAATTTCAAAAAAAAATTGAAAAAAAATTTCAAAAAAAATTCAAAAAAAATGGAAAAAAAAAATTTTCGAAAAAATAAAAAAAAAATTTTCAAAAAAAAATTGAAAAAAAAATTTCAAAAAAAAATCAAAAAAAAATTTTCAATAAAAATTCAAAAAAAAATCGAAAAAAAAAATTTCGAAAAAATAAAAAAAAAATTTCAAAAAAAATAAAAAAAAAATCGAAAAAAAAATTTTTCGAAAAAATAAAAAAAAATTTTTCAAAAAAAATTGAAAAAAAAATTCAAAAAAAAATCGAAAAAAAAATTTTTCGAAAAAATAAAAAAAAAATTTCAAAAAAAATAAAAAAAAAAATTTCAAAAAAAAATTTCAAAAAAAAATCGAAAAAAAATTTTTTCGAAAAAATTTAAAAAAAATTTCAAAAAAAAATCAAAAAAAAATTTTTAAAAAAAAAAATTGAAAAAAAAAATTCAAAAAAAATTAAAAAAAAAATCGAAAAAAAAAATTTTCAAAAAAAAAATTGAAAAAAAAAATAAAAAAAAAATTTTCAAAAAAAAATTTCAAAAAAAATTTAAAAAAAATTTTCAAAAAAAATTTCAAAAAAAATTCAAAAAAAAAATCGAAAAAAAAATTTTCGAAAAAATAAAAAAAAAATTCAAAAAAAAAATCGAAAAAAAAAATTTTCGAAAAAATGAAAAAAAATCTCAAAAAAAATTCAAAAAAAAAATCGAAAAAAAAATTTTCGAAAAAATAAAAAAAAAATTCAAAAAAAAAATCGAAAAAACAAATTTTCGAAAAAATGAAAAAAAATCTCAAAAAAAATTTAAAAAAAATCGAAAAAAAAATTTTTCGAAAAAATAAAAAAAATTTCAAAAAAAATTTTAAAAAAAATTTCAAAAAAAAATTGAAAAAAAATTTCAAAAAAAATTCAAAAAAAAATGGAAAAAAAAAATTTTCGAAAAAATAAAAAAAAAATTTTCAAAAAAAAATTGAAAAAAAAATTTCAAAAAAAATTCAAAAAAAAAATCGAAAAAAAATTTTTTCGAAAAAATAAAAAAAAAATTTTAAAAAAAATTTCAAAAAAAATTCAAAAAAAAATCGAAAAAAAAATTTTCGAAAAAATAAAAAAAAAATTCAAAAAAAAAATCGAAAAAAATTTTTTCGAAAAAATAAAAAAAAAATCAAAAAAAAAATCGAAAAAAAAAGTTTTCGAAAAAATAAAAAAAAAATCTCAAAAAAAATAAAAAAAAAATTTTCGAAAAAATAAAAAAAAAATTTCAAAAAAAAAATTCAAAAAAAAAATTCTAAAAAAATTCAAAAAAAAAATCGAAAAAAAAAATTTTCGAAAAAATAAAAAAAAAATTTCAAAAAAAATAAAAAAAAAATTTTCAAAAAAAAATTGAAAAAAAATTTCAAAAAAAATTCAAAAAAAAATCGAAAAAAAAAATTTTCGAAAAAATAAAAAAAAAAATTTCAAAAAAAAAATTCAAAAAAAAATTTCAAAAAAAATTCAAAAAAAAAATCGAAAAAAAAATTTTCGAAAAAATAAAAAAAAAAATTAAAAAAAAAAATCGAAAAAATAAAAAAAAATCTCAAAAAAAATAAAAAAAAAATCGAAAAAAAAATTTTTCGAAAAAATAGAAAAAAAAATTCAAAAAAAAAAATTTTCAAAAAAAAATTTCAAAAAAAATTCAAAAAAAAAAATTTCAAAAAAAAAAAAAAAAAATTTCAAAAAAAAAATCAAAAAAAAATTTTCAAAAAAAAAATTGAAAAAAAAATTTCAAAAAAAATTCAAAAAAAAATCGAAAAAAAAAAATTTTCGAAAAAATAAAAAAAAAATTTTCAAAAAAAAATTGAAAAAAAATTCAAAAAAAAAATCGAAAAAAAAATTTTTCGAAAAAATAAAAAAAAAATTTCAAAAAAAATTAAAAAAAAAATTTCAAAAAAAAATTTCAAAAAAAATTCAAAAAAAAATCGAAAAAAAATTTTTTCGAAAAAATAAAAAAAAAATTTCAAAAAAAAATCAAAAAAAATTTTTCAAAAAAAAAATTGAAAAAAAAAATTCAAAAAAAAATTAAAAAAAAATCGAAAAAAAAAATTTTCAAAAAAAAAATTGAAAAAAAAAATAAAAAAAAAATTTTCAAAAAAAAATTTCAAAAAAAATTTAAAAAAAATTTTCAAAAAAAAATTTCAAAAAAAATTCAAAAAAAAAATCGAAAAAAAAATTTTCGAAAAAATAAAAAAAAAATTCAAAAAAAAAATCGAAAAAAAAATTTTTCGAAAAAATGAAAAAAAATCTCAAAAAAAATTCAAAAAAAAAATCGAAAAAAAAATTTTCGAAAAAATAAAAAAAAAATTCAAAAAAAAAATCGAAAAAAAAATTTTTCGAAAAAATGAAAAAAAATCTCAAAAAAAATTTTAAAAAAATCGAAAAAAAATTTTTTCGAAAAAATAAAAAAAATTTCAAAAAAAATTTTAAAAAAAAATTTCAAAAAAAAATTGAAAAAAAATTTCAAAAAAAATTCAAAAAAAATGGAAAAAAAAATTTTCGAAAAAATAAAAAAAAAATTTTCAAAAAAAAATTGAAAAAAAAATTTCAAAAAAAAATCAAAAAAAAATTTTCAATAAAAATTCAAAAAAAAATCGAAAAAAAAAATTTCGAAAAAATAAAAAAAAAATTTCAAAAAAAATAAAAAAAAAATCGAAAAAAAAAATTTTCGAAAAAATAAAAAAAAATTTTTCAAAAAAAATTGAAAAAAAAATTCAAAAAAAAATCGAAAAAAAAATTTTTCGAAAAAATAAAAAAAAAATTTCAAAAAAAATAAAAAAAAAAATTTCAAAAAAAAATTTCAAAAAAAAATCGAAAAAAAATTTTTTCGAAAAAATTTTAAAAAAATTTCAAAAAAAAATCAAAAAAAAATTTTTCAAAAAAAAAATTGAAAAAAAAAATTCAAAAAAAATTAAAAAAAAAATCGAAAAAAAAAATTTTCAAAAAAAAAATTGAAAAACAAAATAAAAAAAAAATTTTCAAAAAAAAATTTCAAAAAAAATTTTAAAAAAATTTTCAAAAAAAAATTTCAAAAAAAATTCAAAAAAAAAATCGAAAAAAAAATTTTCGAAAAAATAAAAAAAAAATTCAAAAAAATCGAAAAAAAAAATTTTCGAAAAAATGAAAAAAAATCTCAAAAAAAATTCAAAAAAAAAATCGAAAAAAAAATTTTCGAAAAAATAAAAAAAAAATTCAAAAAAAAAATCGAAAAAACAAATTTTCGAAAAAATGAAAAAAAATCTCAAAAAAAATTTAAAAAAAATCGAAAAAAAAATTTTTCGAAAAAATAAAAAAAATTTCAAAAAAAATTTTAAAAAAAATTTCAAAAAAAAATTGAAAAAAAATTTCAAAAAAAATTCAAAAAAAAATGGAAAAAAAAAATTTTCAAAAAAAAATTGAAAAAAAAATTTCAAAAAAAATTCAAAAAAAAAATCGAGAAAAAATTTTTTCGAAAAAATAAAAAAAAAATTTAAAAAAAAATTTCAAAAAAAATTCAAAAAAAAATCGAAAAAAAAAATTTCGAAAAAATAAAAAAAAAATTCAAAAAAAAAATCGAAAAAAATTTTTTCGAAAAAATAAAAAAAAAATCAAAAAAAAAATCGAAAAAAAAAGTTTTCGAAAAAATAAAAAAAAAATCTCAAAAAAAATAAAAAAAAAATTTTCGAAAAAATAAAAAAAAAATTTCAAAAAAAAAATTCAAAAAAAAAATTCTAAAAAAATTCAAAAAAAAAATCGAAAAAAAAAATTTTCGAAAAAATAAAAAAAAAATTTCAAAAAAAATAAAAAAAAAATTTTCAAAAAAAAATTGAAAAAAAATTTCAAAAAAAATTCAAAAAAAAAATCGAAAAAAAAATTTTTCGAAAAAATAAAAAAAAAAATTTCAAAAAAAATATTCAAAAAAAAATTCTAAAAAAATTCAAAAAAAAAATCGAAAAAAAAAATTTTCGAAAAAATAAAAAAAAAATTTCAAAAAAAATTTAAAAAAAATTCAAAAAAAAATCGAAAAAAAAAATTTTCGAAAAAATAAAAAAAAAAATTTCAAAAAAAAAATTCAAAAAAAAATTTCAAAAAAAATTCAAAAAAAAAATCGAAAAAAAAATTTTCGAAAAAATAAAAAAAAAATTCAAAAAAAAATCGAAAAAATAAAAAAATCTCAAAAAAAATAAAAAAAAAAATCGAAAAAAAAATTTTTCGAAAAAATAGAAAAAAAAATTCAAAAAAAAAAATTTTCAAAAAAAAATTTCAAAAAAAATTCAAAAAAAAAAAATTTCAAAAAAAAAAAAAAAAAAATTTCAAAAAAAAAATCAAAAAAAAATTTTCAAAAAAAAAATTGAAAAAAAAATTTCAAAAAAAATTCAAAAAAAAATCGAAAAAAAAAAATTTTCGAAAAAATAAAAAAAAAATTTTCAAAAAAAAATTGAAAAAAAATTCAAAAAAAAAATCGAAAAAAAAATTTTTCGAAAAAATAAAAAAAAAAATTTCAAAAAAAATTAAAAAAAAAATTTCAAAAAAAAATCAAAAAAAAATCGAAAAAAAATTTTTTCGAAAAAATAAAAAAAAAATTTCAAAAAAAAATCAAAAAAAATTTTTCAAAAAAAAAATTGAAAAAAAAAATTCAAAAAAAATTAAAAAAAAAATCGAAAAAAAAAATTTTCAAAAAAAAAATTGAAAAAAAAAATTAAAAAAAAATTTTCAAAAAAAAATTTCAAAAAAAATTTTAAAAAAATTTTCAAAAAAAAATTTCAAAAAAAATTCAAAAAAAAAATCGAAAAAAAAATTTTCGAAAAAATAAAAAAAAAATTCAAAAAAAAAATCGAAAAAAAAATTTTTCGAAAAAATGAAAAAAAATCTCAAAAAAAATTCAAAAAAAAAATCGAAAAAAAAATTTTCGAAAAAATAAAAAAAAAATTTAAAAAAAATCGAAAAAAAATTTTTTCGAAAAAATAAAAAAAATTTCAAAAAAAATTTTAAAAAAAAATTTCAAAAAAAAATTGAAAAAAAATTTCAAAAAAAATTCAAAAAAAATGGAAAAAAAAAATTTTCGAAAAAATAAAAAAAAAATTTTCAAAAAAAAATTGAAAAAAAAATTTCAAAAAAAATTCAAAAAAAAATTTTCAATAAAAATTCAAAAAAAAATCGAAAAAAAAAATTTCGAAAAAATAAAAAAAAAATTTCAAAAAAAATAAAAAAAAAATCGAAAAAAAAAATTTTCGAAAAAATAAAAAAAAAATTTTCAAAAAAAATTGAAAAAAAAATTCAAAAAAAAATCGAAAAAAAAATTTTTCGAAAAAATAAAAAAAAAATTTCAAAAAAAATAAAAAAAAAAATTTCAAAAAAAAATTTCAAAAAAAAATCGAAAAAAAAATTTTTCGAAAAAATAAAAAAAAAAATTCAAAAAAAAATCAAAAAAAAATTTTTCAAAAAAAAAATTGAAAAAAAAAATTCAAAAAAAATAAAAAAAAAATCGAAAAAAAAAATTTTCAAAAAAAAAATTGAAAAAAAAAATAAAAAAAAAATTTTCAAAAAAAAATTTCAAAAAAAATTTAAAAAAAATTTTCAAAAAAAAATTTCAAAAAAAATTCAAAAAAAAAATCGAAAAAAAAATTTTCGAAAAAATAAAAAAAAATTCAAAAAAAAAATCGAAAAAAAAATTTTTCGAAAAAATGAAAAAAAATCTCAAAAAAAATTCAAAAAAAAAATCGAAAAAAAAATTTTCGAAAAAATAAAAAAAAAATTCAAAAAAAAAATCGAAAAAACAAATTTTCGAAAAAATGAAAAAAAATCTCAAAAAAAATTTAAAAAAAATCGAAAAAAAAATTTTTCGAAAAAATAAAAAAAATTTCAAAAAAAATTTTAAAAAAAATTTCAAAAAAAAATTGAAAAAAAATTTCAAAAAAAATTCAAAAAAAAATGGAAAAAAAAATTTTTCGAAAAAATAAAAAAAAAATTTTCAAAAAAAAATTGAAAAAAAAATTTCAAAAAAAATTCAAAAAAAAATCGAAAAAAAAAAATTTTCAATAAAAATTCAAAAAAAAATCGAAAAAAAAAATTTCGAAAAAATAAAAAAAAAATTCAAAAAAAATAAAAAAAAATCGAAAAAAATATTTTCGAAAAAATAAAAAAAAAATTCAAAAAAAAAATCGAAAAAAAAATTTTTCGAAAAAATAAAAAAAAATTTCAAAAAAAATTTTAAAAAAAATTTCAAAAAAAATTCAAAAAAAAATCGAAAAAAAAATTTTTCGAAAAAATAAAAAAAAAAATAAAAAAAAAATCGAAAAAAAAAATTTTCGAAAAAATAAAAAAAAAAATTTCAAAAAAAAATCAAAAAAAAATTTTTCAAAAAAAAATTGAAAAAAAAAATTCAAAAAAAATTTAAAAAAAAATCGAAAAAAAAAATTTTCAAAAAAAAAATTGAAAAAAAAAATAAAAAAAAAAATTTTCAAAAAAAAATTTCAAAAAAAATTCAAAAAAAAAATCGAAAAAAATTTTTTCGAAAAAATAAAAAAAAAATCAAAAAAAAAATCGAAAAAAAAAGTTTTCGAAAAAATAAAAAAAAAATCTCAAAAAAAATAAAAAAAAATTTTTCGAAAAAATAAAAAAAAAATTTCAAAAAAAAAATTCAAAAAAAAATTCTAAAAAAATTCAAAAAAAATTTTTCGAAAAAATAAAAAAAAAATTTCAAAAAAAATAAAAAAAAAATTTTCAAAAAAAAATTGAAAAAAAATTTCAAAAAAAATTCAAAAAAAAAATCGAAAAAAAAAATTTTCGAAAAAATAAAAAAAAAATTCAAAAAAAAAATCGAAAAAACAAATTTTCGAAAAAATGAAAAAAAATCTCAAAAAAAATTTAAAAAAAATCGAAAAAAAAATTTTTCGAAAAAATAAAAAAAATTTCAAAAAAAATTTTAAAAAAAATTTCAAAAAAAATTGAAAAAAAATTTCAAAAAAAATTCAAAAAAAAATGGAAAAAAAAAATTTTCGAAAAAATAAAAAAAAAATTTTCAAAAAAAAATTGAAAAAAAAATTTCAAAAAAAATTCAAAAAAAAATCGAAAAAAAAAAATTTTCAATAAAAATTCAAAAAAAATCGAAAAAAAAATTTTCGAAAAAATAAAAAAAAAAATTCAAAAAAAATAAAAAAAAAATCGAAAAAAAATTTTTCGAAAAAATAAAAAAAAAATTCAAAAAAAATTTTCAAAAAAAAATTTCAAAAAAAATTCAAAAAAAAAATCGAAAAAATTTTTTTCGAAAAAATAAAAAAAAAAATCAAAAAAAAAATCGAAAAAAAAAGTTTTCGAAAAAATATAAAAAAAATCTCAAAAAAAATAAAAAAAAAATTTTCGAAAAAATAAAAAAAAAATTTCAAAAAAGAAATTCAAAAAAAAAATTCTAAAAAAATTCAAAAAAAAAAATCGAAAAAAAAAATTTTCGAAAAAATAAAAAAAAAATTTCAAAAAAAATAAAAAAAAAATTTTCAAAAAAAAAATTCAAAAAAAAATTCTAAAAAAATTCAAAAAAAAAATCGAAAAAAAAAAATTTTCGAAAAAATAAAAAAAAAATTTCAAAAAAAATTTAAAAAAAATTTTCAAAAAAAAATTGAAAAAAAATTTCAAAAAAAATTCAAAAAAAAATCGAAAAAAAAAATTTTCGAAAAAATAAAAAAAAAATTTCAAAAAAAAAATTCAAAAAAAAATTTCAAAAAAAATTCAAAAAAAAAATCGAAAAAAAAATTTTCGAAAAAATAAAAAAAAATTCAAAAAAAAATCGAAAAAATAAAAAAAAATCTCAAAAAAAATAAGAAAAAATCGAAAAAAAAATTTTTCGAAAAAATAGAAAAAAAAATTCAAAAAAAAAAATTTTCAAAAAAAAATTTCAAAAAAAATTCAAAAAAAAAAAATTTCAAAAAAAAAAAAAAAAAAATTTCAAAAAAAAAATCAAAAAAAAATTTTCAAAAAAAAATTGAAAAAAAATCGAAAAAAAATTTTTTCGAAAAAATAAAAAAAATTTTAAAAAAAAATTTCAAAAAAAAATTGAAAAAAAATTTCAAAAAAAATTCAAAAAAAATGGAAAAAAAAAATTTTCGAAAAAATAAAAAAAAAAATTTCAAAAAAAAATTGAAAAAAAAATTTCAAAAAAAATTCAAAAAAAAATTTTCAATAAAAATTCAAAAAAAAATCGAAAAAAAAAATTTCGAAAAAATAAAAAAAAAATTTCAAAAAAAATTAAAAAAAAAATCGAAAAAAAAAATTTTCGAAAAAATAAAAAAAAAAATTTCAAAAAAAATTGAAAAAAAAATTCAAAAAAAAATCGAAAAAAAAATTTTTCGAAAAAATAAAAAAAAAATTTCAAAAAAAATAAAAAAAAAATTTCAAAAAAAAATTTCAAAAAAAAATCGAAAAAAAAATTTTTCGAAAAAATAAAAAAAAAATTTCAAAAAAAAATCAAAAAAAAATTTTTCAAAAAAAAAATTGAAAAAAAAAATTCAAAAAAAATTAAAAAAAAAATCGAAAAAAAAAATTTTCAAAAAAAAAATTGAAAAAAAAAATAAAAAAAAAATTTTCAAAAAAAAATTTCAAAAAAAATTTAAAAAAAATTTTCAAAAAAAAATTTCAAAAAAAATTCAAAAAAAAAATCGAAAAAAAAATTTTCGAAAAAATAAAAAAAAAATTCAAAAAAAAAATCGAAAAAAAAAATTTTCGAAAAAATGAAAAAAAATCTCAAAAAAAATTCAAAAAAAAAATCGAAAAAAAAATTTTCGAAAAAATAAAAAAAAAATTCAAAAAAAAAATCGAAAAAACAAATTTTCGAAAAAATGAAAAAAAATCTCAAAAAAAATTTAAAAAAAATCGAAAAAAAAATTTTTCGAAAAAATAAAAAAAATTTCAAAAAAAATTTTAAAAAAAATTTCAAAAAAAAATTGAAAAAAAATTTCAAAAAAAATTCAAAAAAAAATGGAAAAAAAAAATTTTCGAAAAAATAAAAAAAAAATTTTCAAAAAAAAATTGAAAAAAAAATTTCAAAAAAAATTCAAAAAAAAATCGAAAAAAAAAAATTTTCAATAAAAATTCAAAAAAAAATCGAAAAAAAAAATTTCAAAAAAAAAAAAAAAAAATTCAAAAAAAATAAAAAAAAATCGAAAAAAATATTTTCGAAAAAATAAAAAAAAAATTCAAAAAAAAAATCGAAAAAAAAATTTTTCGAAAAAATAAAAAAAAATTTCAAAAAAAATTTTAAAAAAAATTTCAAAAAAAATTCAAAAAAAAATCGAAAAAAAAATTTTTCGAAAAAATAAAAAAAAAATTAAAAAAAAAAATAAAAAAAAAATCGAAAAAAAAAATTTTCGAAAAAATAAAAAAAAAATTTCAAAAAAAAATCAAAAAAAAATTTTTCAAAAAAAAAATTGAAAAAAAAAATTCAAAAAAAATTAAAAAAAAAATCGAAAAAAAAAATTTTCAAAAAAAAAATTGAAAAAAAAAATAAAAAAAAAAATTTTCAAAAAAATAAATAAAAAAAAAATCAAAAAAAAAATCGAAAAAAAAAGTTTTCGAAAAAATAAAAAAAAAATCTCAAAAAAAATAAAAAAAAATTTTTCGAAAAAATAAAAAAAAAATTTCAAAAAAAAAATCAAAAAAAAATTCTAAAAAAATTCAAAAAAAAAAATCGAAAAAAAAAATTTTCGAAAAAATAAAAAAAAAATTTAAAAAAAAATAAAAAAAATATTTTCAAAAAAAAATTGAAAAAAAATTTCAAAAAAAATTCAAAAAAAAAATCGAAAAAAAAAATTTTCGAAAAAATAAAAAAAAAATTCAAAAAAAAAATCGAAAAAACAAATTTTCGAAAAAATGAAAAAAAATCACAAAAAAAATTTAAAAAAAATCGAAAAAAAAATTTTTCGAAAAAATAAAAAAAATTTCAAAAAAAATTTTAAAAAAAATTTCAAAAAAAAATTGAAAAAAAATTTCAAAAAAAATTGAAAAAAAAATGGAAAAAAAAAATTTTCGAAAAAATAAAAAAAAAATTTTCAAAAAAAAATTGAAAAAAAAATTTCAAAACAAATTCAAAAAAAAATCGAAAAAAAAAATTTTTCAATAAAAATTCAAAAAAAAATTTTCAAAAAAAAATTTCAAAAAAAATTCAAAAAAAAAAATTTCAAAAAAAAAAAAAAAAAATTTCAAAAAAAAAATCAAAAAAAAATTTTCAAAAAAAAAATTGAAAAAAAAATTTCAAAAAAAAATCGAAAAAAAAAATTTTCGAAAAAATAAAAAAAAAATTTTCAAAAAAAAATTGAAAAAAAAATTCAAAAAAAAATCGAAAAAAAAATTTTTCGAAAAAATAAAAAAAAAATTTCAAAAAAAATTTTAAAAAAAATTTCAAAAAAAAATTTCAAAAAAAATTCAAAAAAAAATCGAAAAAAAAATTTTTCGAAAAAATAAAAAAAAAATTTCAAAAAAAAATCAAAAAAAAATTTTTCAAAAAAAAAATTGAAAAAAAAAATTCAAAAAAAATTAAAAAAAAAATCGAAAAAAAAAATTTTCAAAAAAAAAATTGAAAAAAAAAAATAAAAAAAAAATTTTCAAAAAAAAATTTCAAAAAAAATTCAAAAAAAAAATCGAAAAAAAAATTTTCGAAAAAATAAAAAAAAAATTCAAAAAAAAAATCGAAAAAAAAATTTTTCGAAAAAATGAAAAAAAATCTCAAAAAAAATTCAAAAAAAAAATCGAAAAAAAAATTTTCGAAAAAATAAAAAAAAAATTCAAAAAAAAAATCGAAAAAAAAAATTTTCGAAAAAAAGAAAAAAAATCTCAAAAAAAATTTAAAAAAAATCGAAAAAAAAAATTTTCGAAAAAATAAAAAAAATTTCAAAAAAAATTTTAAAAAAAAATTTCAAAAAAAAATTGAAAAAAAATTTCAAAAAAAATTAAAAAAAAAATGGAAAAAAAAAATTTCGAAAAAATAAAAAAAAAATTTCAAAAAAAAATTGAAAAAAAAATTTCAAAAAAAATTCAAAAAAAAATTTTCAATAAAAATTCAAAAAAAAATCGAAAAAAAAAATTTCGAAAAAATAAAAAAAAAATTTCAAAAAAAATAAAAAAAAATCGAAAAAAAAATTTTCGAAAAAATAAAAAAAAAAATTCAAAAAAAAAATCGAAAAAAATTTTTTTCGAAAAAATAAAAAAAAAATTTAAAAAAAAATCAAAAAAAAATTTTTCAAAAAAAAAATTGAAAAAAAAAATTCAAAAAAAATTAAAAAAAAATCGAAAAAAAAAATTTTCAAAAAAAAAATTGAAAAAAAAAATAAAAAAAAAAATTTTCAAAAAAAAATTTCAAAAAAAATTCAAAAAAAAAATCGAAAAAAATTTTTTCGAAAAAATGAAAAAAAAAATCAAAAACAAAATCGAAAAAAAAAGTTTTCGAAAAAATAAAAAAAAAATCTCAAAAAAAATAAAAAAAAAATTTTCGAAAAAATAAAAAAAAATCGAAAAAAAAATAAAAAAAAAATCGAAAAAATAAAAAAAATTTCAAAAAAAATTTTAAAAAAAATTTCAAAAAAAAATTGAAAAAAAATTTCAAAAAAAATTCAAAAAAAAATGGAAAAAAAATTTTTCGAAAAAATAAAAAAAAAAATTTCAAAAAAAAATTGAAAAAAAAATTTCAAAAAAAATTCAAAAAAAAATCGAAAAAAAAATTTTTTTCGAAAAAATAAAAAAAAAATTAAAAAAAAAATAAAAAAAAAATCGAAAAAAAAAAATTTCGAAAAAATAAAAAAAAAATTTCAAAAAAAAAATCGAAAAAAAAATTCAAAAAAAAAATCGAAAAAATAAAAAAAAATCTCAAAAAAAATAAAAAAAAATTTTTCGAAAAAATAGAAAAAAAAATTCAAAAAAAAATCAAAAAAAAAAATTTTCAAAAAAAAAATTTCAAAAAAAATTCAAAAAAAAAAATTTCAAGAAAAAAAAAAATTTCAAAAAAAAAATCAAAAAAAAATTTTCAAAAAAAAAATTGAAAAAAAAATTTCAAAAAAAATTAAAAAAAAAATCGAAAAAAAAAATTTTCGAAAAAATAAAAAAAAAATTTTCAAAAAAAAATTGAAAAAAAAATTTCAAAAAAAATTCAAAAAAAAATTTTCAATAAAAATTCAAAAAAAAATTGAAAAAAAAAATTTCGAAAAAATAAAAAAAAAATTTCAAAAAAAATAAAAAAAAAATCGAAAAAAAAAATTTTCGAAAAAATAAAAAAAAAAATTTCAAAAAAAATTGAAAAAAAAATTCAAAAAAAAATCGAAAAAAAAATTTTTCGAAAAAATAAAAAAAAAATTTCAAAAAAAATTGAAAAAAAAATTCAAAAAAAAATCGAAAAAAAAAATTTCGAAAAAATAAAAAAAAAAATTCAAAAAAAATAAAAAAAAAAATCGAAAAAAAAAATTTTCGAAAAAATAAAAAAAAAAATTTCAAAAAAAATTGAAAAAAAAATTCAAAAAAAAATCGAAAAAAAAATTTTTCGAAAAAATAAAAAAAAAATTTCAAAAAAAATAAAAAAAAAAATTTCAAAAAAAAATTTCAAAAAAAAATCGAAAAAAAAATTTTTCGAAAAAATAAAAAAAAAATTTCAAAAAAAAATCAAAAAAAAATTTTTCAAAAAAAAAATTGAAAAAAAAAATTCAAAAAAAATTAAAAAAAAAATCGAAAAAAAAAATTTTCAAAAAAAAATTGAAAAAAAAAATAAAAAAAAAATTTTCAAAAAAAAATTTCAAAAAAAATTTTAAAAAAATTTTCAAAAAAAAATTTCAAAAAAAATTCAAAAAAAAAATCGAAAAAAAAATTTTCGAAAAAATAAAAAAAAAATTCAAAAAAAAAATCGAAAAAAAAAATTTTCGAAAAAATGAAAAAAAATCTCAAAAAAAATTCAAAAAAAAAATCGAAAAAAAAATTTTCGAAAAAATAAAAAAAAAATTCAAAAAAAAAATCGAAAAAACAAATTTTCGAAAAAATGAAAAAAAATCTCAAAAAAAATTTTAAAAAAATCGAAAAAAAAATTTTTCGAAAAAATAAAAAAAATTTCAAAAAAAATTTTAAAAAAAATTTCAAAAAAAAATTGAAAAAAAATTTCAAAAAAAATTCAAAAAAAAATGGAAAAAAAAATTTTTCGAAAAAATAAAAAAAAAAATTTCAAAAAAAAATTGAAAAAAAAATTTCAAAAAAAATTCAAAAAAAAATCGAAAAAAAAAAATTTTCAATAAAAATTCAAAAAAAAATCGAAAAAAAAAATTTCGAAAAAAAAAAAAAAAATTCAAAAAAAATAAAAAAAAATCGAAAAAAATATTTTCGAAAAAATAAAAAAAAATTCAAAAAAAAAATCGAAAAAAAAATTTTTCGAAAAAATAAAAAAAAATTTCAAAAAAAATTTTAAAAAAAATTTCAAAAAAAATTCAAAAAAAAATCGAAAAAAAAATTTTTCGAAAAAATAAAAAAAAAATTTAAAAAAAAAATAAAAAAAAAATCGAAAAAAAAAATTTTCGAAAAAATAAAAAAAAAAATTTCAAAAAAAAATCAAAAAAAAATTTTTCAAAAAAAAAATTGAAAAAAAAAATTCAAAAAAAATTTAAAAAAAAATCGAAAAAAAAAAATTTCAAAAAAAAAATTGAAAAAAAAAATAAAAAAAAAAATTTTCAAAAAAAAATTTCAAAAAAAATTCAAAAAAAAAATCGAAAAAAATTTTTTCGAAAAAATAAAAAAAAAATCAAAAAAAAAATCGAAAAAAAAAGTTTTCGAAAAAATAAAAAAAAAATCTCAAAAAAAATAAAAAAAAATTTTTCGAAAAAATAAAAAAAAAATTTCAAAAAAAAAATTCAAAAAAAAATTCTAAAAAAATTCAAAAAAAAAAATCGAAAAAAAAAATTTTCGAAAAAATAAAAAAAAAATTTCAAAAAAAATAAAAAAAAAAATTTCAAAAAAAAATTGAAAAAAAATTTCAAAAAAAATTCAAAAAAAAATCGAAAAAAAAATTTTTCGAAAAAATAAAAAAAAAATTCAAAAAAAAAATCGAAAAAACAAATTTTCGAAAAAATAAAAAAAAAATTTCAAAAAAAATTAAAAAAAAATTTTCAAAAAAAAATTGAAAAAAAATTTCAAAAAAAATTCAAAAAAAAAATCGAAAAAAAAAATTTTCGAAAAAATAAAAAAAAAATTCAAAAAAAAAATCGAAAAAACAAATTTTCGAAAAAATGAAAAAAAATCTCAAAAAAAATTTAAAAAAAAATCGAAAAAAAAATTTTTCGAAAAAATAAAAAAAATTTCAAAAAAAATTTTAAAAAAAATTTCAAAAAAAAATTGAAAAAAAATTTCAAAAAAAATTAAAAAAAAAATGGAAAAAAAAAATTTTCGAAAAAATAAAAAAAAAATTTTCAAAAAAAAATTGAAAAAAAAATTTCAAAAAAAATTCAAAAAAAATAGAAAAAAAAAATTTTCAATAAAAATTCAAAAAAAAATCGAAAAAAAAATTTCGAAAAAATAAAAAAAAAAATTCAAAAAAAATAAAAAAAAAATCGAAAAAAAAATTTTCGAAAAAATAAAAAAAAAAATCAAAAAAAAAATCGAAAAAAAATTTTTTCGAAAAAATAAAAAAAAATTTCAAAAAAAATTTTAAAAAAAATTTCAAAAAAAATTCAAAAAAAAATCGAAAAAAAAATTTTTCGAAAAAATAAAAAAAAATTTAAAAAAAAAATAAAAAAAAAATCGAAAAAAAAAATTTTCGAAAAAATAAAAAAAAAAATTTCAAAAAAAAATCAAAAAAAAATTTTTCAAAAAAAAAATTGAAAAAAAAAATTCCAAAAAAATTAAAAAAAAAATCGAAAAAAAAAATTTTCAAAAAAAAAATTGAAAAAAAAATAAAAAAAAAAATTTTCAAAAAAAAATTTCAAAAAAAATTCAAAAAAAAAATCGAAAAAATTTTTTTCGAAAAAATAAAAAAAAAATCAAAAAAAAAATCGAAAAAAAAAGTTTTCGAAAAAATAAAAAAAAAATCTCAAAAAAAATAAAAAAAAAATTTTCGAAAAAATAAAAAAAAAATTTCAAAAAAAAAATTCAAAAAAAAAATTCTAAAAAAATTCAAAAAAAAAAATCGAAAAAAAAAATTTTCGAAAAAATAAAAAAAAAATTTCAAAAAAAATAAAAAAAAATTTTCAAAAAAAAATTGAAAAAAAATTTCAAAAAAAATTCAAAAAAAAAATCGAAAAAAAAATTTTTCGAAAAAATAAAAAAAAAAATTCAAAAAAAAAATTCAAAAAAAAATTCTAAAAAAATTCAAAAAAAAAATCGAAAAAAAAAAATTTTCGAAAAAATAAAAAAAAAAATTCAAAAAAAAATTTAAAAAAATTTTCAAAAAAAAATTGAAAAAAAATTTCAGAAAAAATTCAAAAAAAAATCGAAAAAAAAAATTTTCGAAAAAATAAAAAAAAAATTTCAAAAAAAAAATTCAAAAAAAAATTTCAAAAAAAATTCAAAAAAAAAATCGAAAAAAAAATTTTCGAAAAAATAAAAAAAAAATTCAAAAAACAAAATCGAAAAAATAAAAAAAAAACTCAAAAAAAATAAAAAAAAATCGAAAAAAAAATTTTTCGAAAAAATAGAAAAAAAAATTCAAAAAAAAAAATTTTCAAAAAAAAATTTCAAAAAAAATTCAAAAAAAAAAATTTCAAAAAAAAAAAAAAAAATTTCAAAAAAAAAATCAAAAAAAAATTTTCAAAAAAAAAATTGAAAAAAAAATTTCAAAAAAAAATCGAAAAAAAAAATTTTCGAAAAAATAAAAAAAAAATTTTCAAAAAAAAATTGAAAAAAAAATCGAAAAAAAAAATTTTTCGAAAAAATAAAAAAAAAATTTCAAAAAAAATAAAAAAAAAAATTTCAAAAAAAAATTTCAAAAAAAATTAAAAAAAAAATCGAAAAAAAATTTTTTCGAAAAAATTCAAAAAAAATTAAAAAAAAAATCGAAAAAAAAAATTTTCGAAAAAAAAATTGAAAAAAAAAAATAAAAAAAAAATTTTCAAAAAAAAATTTCAAAAAAAAAATCGAAAAAAAAATTTTCGAAAAAATAAAA
Source organism: Chrysolina oricalcia (assembly GCA_944452925.2). Classification (NCBI taxonomy): domain Eukaryota; kingdom Metazoa; phylum Arthropoda; class Insecta; order Coleoptera; family Chrysomelidae; genus Chrysolina; species Chrysolina oricalcia. The sequence continues at coordinate 35,050,158 of OX101810.2, read as the reverse complement.
AAAAAATTCAAAAAAAAAATCGAAAAAACAAATTTTCGAAAAAATGAAAAAAAATCTCAAAAAAAATTTTAAAAAAATCGAAAAAAAAATTTTTCGAAAAAATAAAAAAAATTTCAAAAAAAATTTTAAAAAAAATTTCAAAAAAAAATTGAAAAAAAATTTCAAAAAAAATTCAAAAAAAAATGGAAAAAAAAATTTTTCGAAAAAATAAAAAAAAAATTTTCAAAAAAAAATTGAAAAAAAAATTTCAAAAAAAATTCAAAAAAAAATCGAAAAAAAAAAATTTTCAATAAAAATTCAAAAAAAAATCGAAAAAAAAAATTTCGAAAAAAAAAAAAAAAATTCAAAAAAAATAAAAAAAAATCGAAAAAAATATTTTCGAAAAAATAAAAAAAAATTCAAAAAAAAAATCGAAAAAAAAATTTTTCGAAAAAATAAAAAAAAATTTCAAAAAAAATTTTAAAAAAAATTTCAAAAAAAATTCAAAAAAAAATCGAAAAAAAAATTTTTCGAAAAAATAAAAAAAAAATTTAAAAAAAAAATAAAAAAAAAATCGAAAAAAAAAATTTTCGAAAAAATAAAAAAAAAAATTTCAAAAAAAAATCAAAAAAAAATTTTTCAAAAAAAAAATTGAAAAAAAAAATTCAAAAAAAATTTAAAAAAAAATCGAAAAAAAAAAATTTCAAAAAAAAAATTGAAAAAAAAAATAAAAAAAAAAATTTTCAAAAAAAAATTTCAAAAAAAATTCAAAAAAAAAATCGAAAAAAATTTTTTCGAAAAAATAAAAAAAAAATCAAAAAAAAAATCGAAAAAAAAAGTTTTCGAAAAAATAAAAAAAAAATCTCAAAAAAAATAAAAAAAAATTTTTCGAAAAAATAAAAAAAAAATTTCAAAAAAAAAATTCAAAAAAAAATTCTAAAAAAATTCAAAAAAAAAAATCGAAAAAAAAAATTTTCGAAAAAATAAAAAAAAAATTTCAAAAAAAATAAAAAAAAAAATTTCAAAAAAAAATTGAAAAAAAATTTCAAAAAAAATTCAAAAAAAAATCGAAAAAAAAAATTTTCGAAAAAATAAAAAAAAAATTCAAAAAAAAAATCGAAAAAACAAATTTTCGAAAAAATAAAAAAAAAATTTCAAAAAAAATTAAAAAAAAATTTTCAAAAAAAAATTGAAAAAAAATTTCAAAAAAAATTCAAAAAAAAAATCGAAAAAAAAAATTTTCGAAAAAATAAAAAAAAAATTCAAAAAAAAAATCGAAAAAACAAATTTTCGAAAAAATGAAAAAAAATCTCAAAAAAAATTTAAAAAAAAATCGAAAAAAAAATTTTTCGAAAAAATAAAAAAAATTTCAAAAAAAATTTTAAAAAAAATTTCAAAAAAAAATTGAAAAAAAATTTCAAAAAAAATTCAAAAAAAAATGGAAAAAAAAAATTTTCGAAAAAATAAAAAAAAAATTTTCAAAAAAAAATTGAAAAAAAAATTTCAAAAAAAATTCAAAAAAAATAGAAAAAAAAAAATTTTCAATAAAAATTCAAAAAAAAATCGAAAAAAAAATTTCGAAAAAATAAAAAAAAAAATTCAAAAAAAATAAAAAAAAAATCGAAAAAAAAATTTTCGAAAAAATAAAAAAAAAAATCAAAAAAAAAATCGAAAAAAAATTTTTTCGAAAAAATAAAAAAAAATTTCAAAAAAAATTTTAAAAAAAATTTCAAAAAAAATTCAAAAAAAAATCGAAAAAAAAATTTTTCGAAAAAATAAAAAAAAATTTAAAAAAAAAATAAAAAAAAAATCGAAAAAAAAAATTTTCGAAAAAATAAAAAAAAAAATTTCAAAAAAAAATCAAAAAAAAATTTTTCAAAAAAAAAATTGAAAAAAAAAATTCCAAAAAAATTAAAAAAAAAATCGAAAAAAAAAATTTTCAAAAAAAAAATTGAAAAAAAAATAAAAAAAAAAATTTTCAAAAAAAAATTTCAAAAAAAATTCAAAAAAAAAATCGAAAAAATTTTTTTCGAAAAAATAAAAAAAAAATCAAAAAAAAATCGAAAAAAAAAGTTTTCGAAAAAATAAAAAAAAAATCTCAAAAAAAATAAAAAAAAAATTTTCGAAAAAATAAAAAAAAAATTTCAAAAAAAAAATTCAAAAAAAAAATTCTAAAAAAATTCAAAAAAAAAAATCGAAAAAAAAAATTTTCGAAAAAATAAAAAAAAAATTTCAAAAAAAATAAAAAAAAATTTTCAAAAAAAAATTGAAAAAAAATTTCAAAAAAAATTCAAAAAAAAAATCGAAAAAAAAATTTTTCGAAAAAATAAAAAAAAAAATTCAAAAAAAAAATTCAAAAAAAAATTCTAAAAAAATTCAAAAAAAAAATCGAAAAAAAAAAATTTTCGAAAAAATAAAAAAAAAAATTCAAAAAAAAATTTAAAAAAATTTTCAAAAAAAAATTGAAAAAAAATTTCAGAAAAAATTCAAAAAAAAATCGAAAAAAAAAATTTTCGAAAAAATAAAAAAAAAATTTCAAAAAAAAAATTCAAAAAAAAATTTCAAAAAAAATTCAAAAAAAAAATCGAAAAAAAAATTTTCGAAAAAATAAAAAAAAAATTCAAAAAACAAAATCGAAAAAATAAAAAAAAAACTCAAAAAAAATAAAAAAAAATCGAAAAAAAAATTTTTCGAAAAAATAGAAAAAAAAATTCAAAAAAAAAAATTTTCAAAAAAAAATTTCAAAAAAAATTCAAAAAAAAAAATTTCAAAAAAAAAAAAAAAAAATTTCAAAAAAAAAATCAAAAAAAAATTTTCAAAAAAAAAATTGAAAAAAAAATTTCAAAAAAAAATCGAAAAAAAAAATTTTCGAAAAAATAAAAAAAAAATTTTCAAAAAAAAATTGAAAAAAAAATCGAAAAAAAAAATTTTTCGAAAAAATAAAAAAAAAATTTCAAAAAAAATAAAAAAAAAAATTTCAAAAAAAAATTTCAAAAAAAATTAAAAAAAAAATCGAAAAAAAATTTTTTCGAAAAAATTCAAAAAAAATTTAAAAAAAAATCGAAAAAAAAAATTTTCGAAAAAAAAATTGAAAAAAAAAAATAAAAAAAAAATTTTCAAAAAAAAATTTCAAAAAAAATTCAAAAAAAAAATCGGAAAAAAAATTTTCGAAAAAATAAAAAAAAAATTCAAAAAAAAAATCGAAAAAAAAATTTTTCGAAAAAATGAAAAAAAATCTCAAAAAAAATTCAAAAAAAAAATCGAAAAAAAAATTTTCGAAAAAATAAAAAAAAAATTCAAAAAAAAAATCGAAAAAAAAAATTTTCGAAAAAAAGAAAAAAAATCTCAAAAAAAATTTAAAAAAAATCGAAAAAAAAAATTTTCGAAAAAATAAAAAAAAATTTCAAAAAAAATTTTAAAAAAAAATTTCAAAAAAAATTGAAAAAAAATTTCAAAAAAAATTCAAAAAAAAATGGAAAAAAAAATTTTCGAAAAAATAAAAAAAAAAATTTCAAAAAAAAATTGAAAAAAAAATTTCAAAAAAAATTCAAAAAAAAATTTTCAATAAAAATTCAAAAAAAAATCGAAAAAAAAAATTTCGAAAAAATAAAAAAAAAATTTCAAAAAAAATAAAAAAAAAATCGAAAAAAAAATTTTCGAAAAAATAAAAAAAAAATTCAAAAAAAAAATCGAAAAAAAATTTTTTCGAAAAAATAAAAAAAAATTTCAAAAAAAATTTAAAAAAAAATTTCAAAAAAAATTCAAAAAAAAATCGAAAAAAAAATTTTTCGAAAAAATAAAAAAAAAATTTAAAAAAAAATCAAAAAAAAATTTTTCAAAAAAAAAATTGAAAAAAAAAATTCAAAAAAAATTAAAAAAAAATCGAAAAAAAAAATTTTCAAAAAAAAAATTGAAAAAAAAAATAAAAAAAAAAATTTTCAAAAAAAAATTTCAAAAAAAATTCAAAAAAAAAATCGAAAAAAATTTTTTCGAAAAAATTAAAAAAAAAATCAAAAACAAAATCGAAAAAAAAAGTTTTCGAAAAAATAAAAAAAAAATCTCAAAAAAAATAAAAAAAAAATTTTCGAAAAAATAAAAAAAAAATTTCAAAAAAAAAATTCAAAAAAAAAATTCTAAAAAAATTCAAAAAAAAAAAATCGAAAAAAAAATAAAAAAAAATCGAAAAAATAAAAAAAATTTCAAAAAAAATTTTAAAAAAAATTTCAAAAAAAAATTGAAAAAAAATTTCAAAAAAAATTCAAAAAAAAATGGAAAAAAAATTTTTCGAAAAAATAAAAAAAAAATTTTCAAAAAAAAATTGAAAAAAAAATTTCAAAAAAAATTCAAAAAAAAATCGAAAAAAAAATTTTTTTCGAAAAAATAAAAAAAAATTTAAAAAAAAATAAAAAAAAAATCGAAAAAAAAAATTTTCGAAAAAATAAAAAAAAAAAATTTCAAAAAAAAAATCGAAAAAAAAATTCAAAAAAAAAATCGAAAAAATAAAAAAAAATCTCAAAAAAAATAAAAAAAAATTTTTCGAAAAAATAGAAAAAAAAATTCAAAAAAAAATCAAAAAAAAAAATTTTCAAAAAAAAAATTTCAAAAAAAATTCAAAAAAAAAATTTCAAGAAAAAAAAAAAATTTAAAAAAAAAAATCAAAAAAAAATTTTCAAAAAAAAAATTGAAAAAAAAATTTCAAAAAAAATTCAAAAAAAAATCGAAAAAAAAAATTTTAGAAAAAATAAAAAAAAAAATTCAAAAAAAAAATTCAAAAAAAAATTCTAAAAAAATTCAAAAAAAAAATCGAAAAAAAAAAATTTTCGAAAAAATAAAAAAAAAATTTCAAAAAAAAATTAAAAAAAATTTTCAAAAAAAAATTGAAAAAAAATTTCAAAAAAAATTCAAAAAAAAATCGAAAAAAAAAATTTTCGAAAAAATAAAAAAAAAATTTCAAAAAAAAAATTCAAAAAAAAATTTCAAAAAAAATTCAAAAAAAAAATCGAAAAAAAAATTTTCGAAAAAATAAAAAAAAAATTCAAAAAAAAAATCGAAAAAATAAAAAAAAAACTCAAAAAAAATAAAAAAAAAATCGAAAAAAAAATTTTTCGAAAAAATAGAAAAAAAAATTCAAAAAAAAAAATTTTCAAAAAAAAATTTCAAAAAAAATTCAAAAAAAAAAATTTCAAAAAAAAAAAAAAAAATTTCAAAAAAAAAATCAAAAAAAAATTTTCAAAAAAAAAATTGAAAAAAAAATTTAAAAAAAAAATCGAAAAAAAAAATTTTCGAAAAAATAAAAAAAAAATTTTCAAAAAAAAATTGAAAAAAAAATTCAAAAAAAAATCGAAAAAAAAAATTTTTCGAAAAAATAAAAAAAAATTTCAAAAAAAATTAAAAAAAAAATTTCAAAAAAAAATTTCAAAAAAAATTTAAAAAAAAATCGAAAAAAAAATTTTTCGAAAAAATTCAAAAAAAATTAAAAAAAAAATCGAAAAAAAAAATTTTCGAAAAAAAAATTGAAAAAAAAAAATAAAAAAAAAATTTTCAAAAAAAAATTTCAAAAAAAATTCAAAAAAAAAATCGAAAAAAAAATTTTCGAAAAAATAAAAAAAAAATTCAAAAAAAAAATCGAAAAAAAAATTTTTCGAAAAAATGAAAAAAAATCTCAAAAAAAATTCAAAAAAAAAATCGAAAAAAAAATTTTCGAAAAAATAAAAAAAAAATTCAAAAAAAAAATCGAAAAAAAAAATTTTCGAAAAAAAGAAAAAAAATCTCAAAAAAAATTTAAAAAAAATCGAAAAAATAAATTTTCGAAAAAATAAAAAAAATTTCAAAAAAAATTTTAAAAAAAAATTTCAAAAAAAATTGAAAAAAAATTTCAAAAAAAATTAAAAAAAAAATGGAAAAAAAAATTTTCGAAAAAATAAAAAAAAAAATTTAAAAAAAAAATTGAAAAAAAAATTTCAAAAAAAATTCAAAAAAAAATTTTCAATAAAAATTCAAAAAAAAATCGAAAAAAAAAATTTCGAAAAAATAAAAAAAAAATTTCAAAAAAAATAAAAAAAAAATCGAAAAAAAAATTTTCGAAAAAATAAAAAAAAAATTCAAAAAAAAAATCGAAAAAAAATTTTTTCGAAAAAATAAAAAAAAATTTCAAAAAAAATTTAAAAAAAAATTTCAAAAAAAATTCAAAAAAAAATCGAAAAAAAAATTTTTCGAAAAAATAAAAAAAAAATTTAAAAAAAAATCAAAAAAAAATTTTTCAAAAAAAAAATTGAAAAAAAAAATTCAAAAAAAATCAAAAAAAAATCGAAAAAAAAAAATTTCAAAAAAAAAATTGAAAAAAAAAATAAAAAAAAAAATTTTCAAAAAAAAATTTCAAAAAAAATTCAAAAAAAAAATCGAAAAAAATTTTTTCGAAAAAATAAAAAAAAAATCAAAAACAAAATCGAAAAAAAAAAGTTTTCGAAAAAATAAAAAAAAAATCTCAAAAAAAATAAAAAAAAAATTTTCGAAAAAATAAAAAAAAAATTTCAAAAAAAAAATTCAAAAAAAAAATTCTAAAAAAATTCAAAAAAAAAAAATCGAAAAAATAAAAAAAATTTCAAAAAAAATTTTAAAAAAAATTTCAAAAAAAAATTGAAAAAAAATTTCAAAAAAAATTCAAAAAAAATGGAAAAAAAATTTTTCGAAAAAATAAAAAAAAAATTTTCAAAAAAAAATTGAAAAAAAAATTTCAAAAAAAATTCAAAAAAAAAAATTTCAAGAAAAAAAAAAATTTTCAAAAAAAAAATCAAAAAAAAATTTTCAAAAAAAAAATTGAAAAAAAAATTTCAAAAAAAATTCAAAAAAAAATCGAAAAAAAAAATTTTCGAAAAAATAAAAAAAAAAATTTCAAGAAAAATAAAAAAAAAAATTTCAAAAAAAAATTTCAAAAAAAATTCAAAAAAAAATCGAAAAAAAAATTTTTCGAAAAAATAAAAAAAAAATTTCAAAAAAAAATTGAAAAAAAAAATTCAAAAAAAATTCAAAAAAAAATCGAAAAAAAAAATTTTCAAAAAAAAAATTGAAAAAAAAAATAAAAAAAAAATTTTCAAAAAAAAATTTCAAAAAAAATTTTAAAAAAATTTTCAAAAAAATTTTTCGAAAAAATAAAAAAAATTTCAAAAAAAATTTTAAAAAAAATTTCAAAAAAAAATTGAAAAAAAAATTCAAAAAAAATTCAAAAAAAAATGGAAAAAAAAAATTTTCGAAAAAATAAAAAAAAAAATTTCAAAAAAAAATTGAAAAAAAAATTTCAAAAAAAATTCAAAAAAAAATCGAAAAAAAAAAATTTTCAATAAAAATTCAAAAAAAAATCGAAAAAAAAAATTTCGAAAAAATAAAAAAAAAATTTCAAAAAAAATAAAAAAAAAATCGAAAAAAAAATTTTCGAAAAAATAAAAAAAAAATTTTAAAAAAAATAAAAAAAAAATCGAAAAAAAAAATTTTCGAAAAAATAAAAAAAAATTTTAAAAAAATTTTAAAAAAAATTTCAAAAAAAATTCAAAAAAAAATCGAAAAAAAAATTTTTCGAAAAAATAAAAAAAAAATTTTAAAAAAAATAAAAAAAAAAATCGAAAAAAAAAATTTTCGAAAAAATAAAAAAAAAATTTCAAAAAAAAATCAAAAAAAATTTTTTCAAAAAAAAAATTGAAAAAAAAAATAAAAAAAAAAATTTTCAAAAAAAAATTTCAAAAAAAATAAAAAAAAAATTTTCGAAAAAATAAAAAAAAAATTTCAAAAAAAAAATTCAAAAAAAAAATTCTAAAAAAATTCAAAAAAAAAAAATCGAAAAAATAAAAAAAATTTCAAAAAAAATTTTAAAAAAAATTTCAAAAAAAAATTGAAAAAAAATTTCAAAAAAAATTCAAAAAAAATGGAAAAAAAATTTTTCGAAAAAATAAAAAAAAAATTTTCAAAAAAAAATTGAAAAAAAAATTTCAAAAAAAATTCAAAAAAAAAAATTTCAAGAAAAAAAAAAATTTTCAAAAAAAAAATCAAAAAAAAATTTTCAAAAAAAAAATTGAAAAAAAAATTTCAAAAAAAATTCAAAAAAAAATCGAAAAAAAAAATTTTCGAAAAAATAAAAAAAAAAATTTCAAGAAAAATAAAAAAAAAAATTTCAAAAAAAAATTTCAAAAAAAATTCAAAAAAAAATCGAAAAAAAAATTTTTCGAAAAAATAAAAAAAAAATTTCAAAAAAAAATTGAAAAAAAAAATTCAAAAAAAATTCAAAAAAAAATCGAAAAAAAAAATTTTCAAAAAAAAAATTGAAAAAAAAAATAAAAAAAAAATTTTCAAAAAAAAATTTCAAAAAAAATTTTAAAAAAATTTTCAAAAAAATTTTTCGAAAAAATAAAAAAAATTTCAAAAAAAATTTTAAAAAAAATTTCAAAAAAAAATTGAAAAAAAAATTCAAAAAAAATTCAAAAAAAAATGGAAAAAAAAAATTTTCGAAAAAATAAAAAAAAAAATTTCAAAAAAAAATTGAAAAAAAAATTTCAAAAAAAATTCAAAAAAAAATCGAAAAAAAAAAATTTTCAATAAAAATTCAAAAAAAAATCGAAAAAAAAAATTTCGAAAAAATAAAAAAAAAATTTCAAAAAAAATAAAAAAAAAATCGAAAAAAAAATTTTCGAAAAAATAAAAAAAAAATTTTAAAAAAAATAAAAAAAAAATCGAAAAAAAAAATTTTCGAAAAAATAAAAAAAAATTTTAAAAAAATTTTAAAAAAAATTTCAAAAAAAATTCAAAAAAAAATCGAAAAAAAAATTTTTCGAAAAAATAAAAAAAAAATTTTAAAAAAAATAAAAAAAAAAATCGAAAAAAAAAATTTTCGAAAAAATAAAAAAAAAATTTCAAAAAAAAATCAAAAAAAATTTTTTCAAAAAAAAAATTGAAAAAAAAAATAAAAAAAAAAATTTTCAAAAAAAAATTTCAAAAAAAATTCAAAAAAAAAATCGAAAAAAATTTTTTCGAAAAAATAAAAAAAAAATCAAAAAAAAAATCGAAAAAAAAAGTTTTCGAAAAAATAAAAAAAAAATCTCAAAAAAAATAAAAAAAAAATTTTCGAAAAAATAAAAAAAAAATTTCAAAAAAAAAATTCAAAAAAAAAATTCTAAAAAAATTCAAAAAAAAAATCGAAAAAAAAAATTTTCGAAAAAATAAAAAAAAAATTTCAAAAAAAATTAAAAAAAAATTTTCAAAAAAAAATTGAAAAAAAATTTCAAAAAAAATTCAAAAAAAAATCGAAAAAAAAAATTTTCGAAAAAATAAAAAAAAAAAATTCAAAAAAAAAATTCAAAAAAAAATTCTAAAAGAATTCAAAAAAAAAAATCGAAAAAAAAAAATTTTCGAAAAAATAAAAAAAAAATTTCAAAAAAAAATTAAAAAAAAATTTTCAAAAAAAAATTGAAAAAAAATTTCAAAAAAAATTCAAAAAAAAATCGAAAAAAAAAATTTTCGAAAAAATAAAAAAAAAAATTTCAAAAAAAAAATTCAAAAAAAAATTCTAAAAAAATTCAAAAAAAAAATCGAAAAAAAAAAATTTTCGAAAAAATAAAAAAAAAAATTTCAAAAAAAATTTAAAAAAAATTTTCAAAAAAAATTCAAAAAAAAAATCGAAAAAAAATTTTCGAAAAAATAAAAAAAAAATAAAAAAAAAATCGAAAAAAAAATTTCGAAAAAATAAAAAAAAAATTTCAAAAAAAATAAAAAAAAAATCGAAAAAAAAATTTTTCAAAAAAAAAATAAAAAAAAAATTTTCAAAAAAAAATTGAAAAAAAATTTCAAAAAAAATTCAAAAAAAATCGAAAAAAAAAATTTTCGAAAAAATAAAAAAAAAATTTCAAAAAAAAATCAAAAAAAAAATTTTCAAAAAAAAAATTCAAAAAAAAAAATTGAAAAATAATTCAAAAAAAAAATCGAAAAAAAAATTTTTCGAAAAAATAAAAAAAAAATCAAAAAAAAAAATTTCAAAAAAAAAATTGAAAAAAAAAATCCAAAAGAAATTAAAAAAAAAATCGAAAAAAAAATTTTTCGAAAAAATAAAAAAAAAATTCAAAAAAAATAAAAAAAAAAATTTTCAAAAAAAAATTTCAAAAAAAATTCAAAAAAAAAATCGAAAAAAAATTTTTCGAAAAAATAAAAAAAAAATTCAAAAAAAAAATTTTCAAAAAAAATTCAAAAAAAAATCGAAAAAATAAAAAAAATTTCAAAAAAAAATTTAAAAAAAATTTCAAAAAAAAATTGAAAAAAAATTTCAAAAAAAATTCAAAAAAAAATGGAAAAAAAAATTTTCGAAAAAATAAAAAAAAAATTTTCAAAAAAAAATTGAAAAAAAAATTTCAAAAAAAATTCAAAAAAAAATCGAAAAAAAAAATTTTTCGAAAAAATAAAAAAAAAATTAAAAAAAAAATAAAAAAAAAATCGAAAAAAAAATTTTTCGAAAAAATGAAAAAAAAATTTCAAAAAAAAAATTCAAAAAAAAATTTCAAAAAAAATTCAAAAAAAAAATCGAAAAAAAAATTCAAAAAAAAAATCGAAAAAATAAAAAAAAATCTCAAAAAAAATAAAAAAAAAATCGAAAAAAAAATTTTTCGAAAAAATAGAAAAAAAATTCAAAAAAAAAATCAAAAAAAAAAATTTTCAAAAAAAAAATTTCAAAAAAAATTCAAAAAAAAAAATTTCAAAAAAAAAAAAAAAAAAATTTCAAAAAAAAAATCAAAAAAAAATTTTCAAAAAAAAAATTGAAAAAAAAATTTCAAAAAAAATTCAAAAAAAATCGAAAAAAAAAAATTTTCAATAAAAATTCGAAAAAAATCGAAAAAAAAAAAAAAATTTCAAAAAAAAATCAAAAAAAAAATTTTCAAACAAAAAATTCAAAAAAAAATTGAAAATTCAAAAAAAAAATCGAAAAAAAAATTTTTCGAAAAAATAAAAAAAATTTCAAAAAAAATTTTAAAAAAAATTTCAAAAAAAAATTGAAAAAAAATTTCAAAAAAAATTCAAAAAAAAATCGAAAAAAAAAATTTTCGAAAAAATAAAAAAAAAAATTTCAAAAAAAAATAAAAAAAAAAATTCAAAAAAAATAAAAAAAAAATCGAAACAAAAATTTTCGAAAAAATAAAAAAAAAATTCAAAAAAAAATCGAAAAAAATTTTTTTCGAAAAAATGAAAAAAAATCTCAAAAAAAATAAAAAAAAATCGAAAAAAAAATTTTTCGAAAAAATAAAAAAAAAATTCAAAAAAAATAAAAAAAAAAATTTCAAAAAAAATTCAAAAAAAAATCGAAAAAAAATTTTTTCGAAAAAATAAAAAAAAAATTTAAAAAAAAATAAAAAAAAAATCGAAAAAAAAATTTTCGAAAAAATAAAAAAAAAATTTCAAAAAAAAATCAAAAAAAAATTTTTCAAAAAAAAAATTGAAAAAAAAAATTCAAAAAAAATTAAAAAAAACATCGAAAAAAAAAATTTTCAAAAAAAAAATTGAAAAAAAAAATAAAAAAAAAAATTTTCAAAAAAAAATTTCAAAAAAAATTCAAAAAAAAAATCGAAAAAAATTTTTTCGAAAAAATAAAAAAAAAATTCAAAAAAAAAATCGAAAAAAAAATTTTCGAAAAAATAAAAAAAAAATCTCAAAAAAAATAAAAAAAAAATTTCAAAAAAAATTCAAAAAAAAAATCGAAAAAAAAATTCAAAAAAAAAATCGAAAAAATAAAAAAAAATCTCAAAAAAAATAAAAAAAAATCGAAAAAAAATTTTTTCGAAAAAATAGAAAAAAAAATTCAAAAAAAAAATCAAAAAAAAAAATTTCAAAAAAAAAATTTCAAAAAAAATTCAAAAAAAAAAAATTTCAAAAAAAAAAAAAAAAATTTCAAAAAAAAAATCAAAAAAAAATTTTCAAAAAAAAAATTGAAAAAAAAATTTCAAAAAAAATTCAAAAAAAAAAATTTCGAAAAAATAAAAAAAAAATTTCAAAAAAAATAAAAAAAAAAATCGAAAAAAAAATTTTTCAAAAAAAAATAAAAAAAAAATTTTCAAAAAAAAATTGAAAAAAAATTTCAAAAAAAATTCAAAAAAAATTGAAAAAAAAATTTTTCGAAAAAATAAAAAAAAAATTTCAAAAAAAAATCAAAAAAAAAATTTTCAAAAAAAAAATTCAAAAAAAAAATTGAAAAATAATTCAAAAAAATTTTCGAAAAAAAAAATTTTCGAAAAAATAAAAAAAAAATCAAAAAAAAAAATTTCAAAAAAAAAATTGAAAAAAAAATCCAAAAGAAATTAAAAAAAAAATCGAAAAAAAAATTTTTCGAAAAAATAAAAAAAAAATTTCAAAAAAAAATCAAAAAAAAATTTTTCAAAAAAAAAATTGAAAAAAAAAATTCAAAAAAAATTTAAAAAAAAATCGAAAAAAAAAATTTTCAAAAAAAAAATTGAAAAAAAAAATAAAAAAAAAATTTTCAAAAAAAAATTTCAAAAAAAATTTAAAAAAAATTTTCAAAAAAAAATTTCAAAAAAAATTCAAAAAAAAAATCGAAAAAAAAATTTTCGAAAAAATAAAAAAAAAATCAAAAAAAAAATCGAAAAAAAAATTTTTCGAAAAAATGAAAAAAAATCTCAAAAAAAATTCAAAAAAAAAATCGAAAAAAAAATTTTCGAAAAAATAAAAAAAAAATTCAAAAAAAAAATCGAAAAAAAAAATTTTCGAAAAAATGAAAAAAAATCTAAAAAAAAATTTAAAAAAAATCGAAAAAAAAAATTTTCGAAAAAATAAAAAAAATTTCAAAAAAAATTTTAAAAAAAAATTTCAAAAAAAAATTGAAAAAAAATTTCAAAAAAAATTCAAAAAAAAATGGAAAAAAAATTTTTCGAAAAAATAAAAAAAAAATTTTCAAAAAAAAATTGAAAAAAAAATTTCAAAAAAAATTCAAAAAAAAATTTTCAATAAAAATTCAAAAAAAAATCGAAAAAAAAAATTTCGAAAAAATAAAAAAAAAATTTCAAAAAAAATAAAAAAAAAATCGAAAAAAAAATTTTCGAAAAAATAAAAAAAAAATTCAAAAAAAAAATCGAAAAAAAAATTTTTCGAAAAAATAAAAAAAAATTTCAAAAAAAATTTAAAAAAAAATCGAAAAAAAAATTTTTCGAAAAAATAAAAAAAAAATTTAAAAAAAAATAAAAAAAAATAATCGAAAAAAAAAATTTTCGAAAAAATAAAAAAAAAAATTTCAAAAAAAAATCAAAAAAAAATTTTTCAAAAAAAAAATTGAAAAAAAAAATTCAAAAAAAATTAAAAAAAAATCGAAAAAAAAAATTTTCAAAAAAAAAATTGAAAAAAAAAATAAAAAAAAAAATTTTCAAAAAAAAATTTCAAAAAAAATTCAAAAAAAAAATCGAAAAAAATTTTTTCGAAAAAATAAAAAAAAAAATCAAAAACAAAATCGAAAAAAAAAATTTTCGAAAAAATAAAAAAAAAATTTCAAAAAAAAAATTCAATAAAAAAATTCTAAAAAAATTCAAAAAAAAAATCGAAAAAAAAATAAAAAAAAAATCGAAAAAATAAAAAAAATTTCAAAAAAAATTTTAAAAAAAATTTCAAAAAAAAATTGAAAAAAAATTTCAAAAAAATTCAAAAAAAAATGGAAAAAAAATTTTTCGAAAAAATAAAAAAAAAATTTTCAAAAAAAAATTGAAAAAAAAATTTCAAAAAAAAATCGAAAAAAAAATTTTTTTCGAAAAAATAAAAAAAAATCTCAAAAAAAATAAAAAAAAAATCGAAAAAAAAATTTTTCGAAAAAATAGAAAAAAAAATTCAAAAAAAAAATCAAAAAAAAAAATTTTCAAAAAAAAAATTTCAAAAAAAATTCAAAAAAAAAATTTCAAAAAAAAAAAAAAAAAAATTTCAAAAAAAAAATCAAAAAAAAATTTTCAAAAAAAAAATTGAAAAAAAAATTTCAAAAAAAATTCAAAAAAAAATCGAAAAAAAAAATTTTCGAAAAAATAAAAAAAAAATTTTCAAAAAAAAATTGAAAAAAAAATTGAAAAAAAAAATCGAAAAAAAAAATTTTCGAAAAAATAAAAAAAAAAATTTCAAGAAAAATAAAAAAAAAAAATTCAAAAAAAAAATTTCAAAAAAAATTCAAAAAAAAATCGAAAAAAAAATTTTTCGAAAAAATAAAAAAAAAATTTCAAAAAAAAATCAAAAAAAAATTTTTCAAAAAAAAAATTGAAAAAAAAAAATTCAAAAAAAATTAAAAAAAAATCGAAAAAAAAAATTTTCAAAAAAAAATTGAAAAAAAAAATAAAAAAAAAAATTTCAAAAAAAAATTTCAAAAAAAATTTTAAAAAAATTTTCAAAAAAAAATTTCAAAAAAAATTCAAAAAAAAATCGAAAAAAAAATTTTCGAAAAAATAAAAAAAAAATTCAAAAAAAAAATCGAAAAAAAAAATTTTCGAAAAAAAAATCGAAAAAAAAATTTTCGAAAAAATAAAAAAAAAATTCAAAAAAAAAATCGAAAAAAAAATTTTTCGAAAAAATGAAAAAAAATCTCAAAAAAAATTTAAAAAAAATCGAAAAAAAAAATTTTCGAAAAAATAAAAAAAATTTCAAAAAAAATTTTAAAAAAAATTTCAAAAAAAAATTGAAAAAAAATTTCAAAAAAAATTCAAAAAAAAATGGAAAAAAAAAATTTTCGAAAAAATAAAAAAAAAAATTCAAAAAAAAATTGAAAAAAAAATTTCAAAAAAAATTCAAAAAAAAATCGAAAAAAAAAATTTTCAATAAAAATTCAAAAAAAAATCGAAAAAAAAAATTTCGAAAAAATAAAAAAAAAATTTCAAAAAAAATAAAAAAAAAATCGAAAAAAATTTTTTCGAAAAAATAAAAAAAAAAATTAAAAAAAAATAAAAAAAAAAATCGAAAAAAAAAATTTTCGAAAAAATAAAAAAAAATTTAAAAAAAATTAAAAAAAAAATTTCAAAAAAAATTCAAAAAAAAATCGAAAAAAAAATTTTTCGAAAAAATAAAAAAAAAATTAAAAAAAAAATAAAAAAAAAATCGAAAAAAAAAATTTTCGAAAAAATAAAAAAAAAAATTTCAAAAAAAAATCAAAAAAAAATTTTTCAAAAAAAAAATTGAAAAAAAAAATTCAAAAAAAATTAAAAAAAAATCGAAAAAAAAAATTTTCAAAAAAAAAATTGAAAAAAAAAATAAAAAAAAAAATTTTCAAAAAAAAATTTCAAAAAAAATTCAAAAAAAAAATCGAAAAAAATTTTTTCGAAAAAATAAAAAAAAAAATCAAAAACAAAATCGAAAAAAAAAGTTTTCGAAAAAATAAAAAAAAAATCTCAAAAAAAATAAAAAAAAATTTTTCGAAAAAATAAAAAAAAAATTTCAAAAAAAAAATTCAAAAAAAAAATTCTAAAAAAATTCAAAAAAAAAATCGAAAAAAAAATAAAAAAAAAATCGAAAAAATAAAAAAAATTTCAAAAAAAATTTTAAAAAAAATTTCAAAAAAAAATTGAAAAAAAATTTCAAAAAAAATTCAAAAAAAAATGGAAAAAAAATTTTTCGAAAAAATAAAAAAAAAATTTTCAAAAAAAAATTGAAAAAAAAATTTCAAAAAAAAATCGAAAAAAAATTTTTTTTCGAAAAAATAAAAAAAATCAAAAAAAAAATAAAAAAAAAATCGAAAAAAAAAATTTTCGAAAAAATAAAAAAAAAAATTTCAAAAAAAAAATCGAAAAAAAAATTCAAAAAAAAAATCGAAAAAATAAAAAAAAATCTCAAAAAAAATAAAAAAAAAATCGAAAAAAAAATTTTTCGAAAAAATAGAAAAAAAAATTCAAAAAAGAAATCAAAAAAAAAAATTTTCAAAAAAAAAATTTCAAAAAAAATTCAAAAAAAAAAAAAAAATTTCAAAAAAAAAATCAAAAAAAAATTTTCAAAAAAAAAATTGAAAAAAAAATTTCAAAAAAAATTCAAAAAAAAATCGAAAAAAAAAATTTTCGAAAAAATAAAAAAAAAATTTTCAAAAAAAAATTCAAAAAAAAAATCGAAAAAAAAAATTTTCGAAAAAATAAAAAAAAAATTTCAAGAAAAATAAAAAAAAAAATTTCAAAAAAAAATTTCAAAAAAAATTCAAAAAAAAATCGAAAAAAAAATTTTTCGAAAAAATAAAAAAAAAATTTCAAAAAAAAATCAAAAAAAATCAAAAAAAAATTGAAAAAAAAAATTCAAAAAAAATTAAAAAAAAAATCGAAAAAAAAAATTTTCAAAAAAAAATTGAAAAAAAAAATAAAAAAAAAATTTTCAAAAAAAAATTTCAAAAAAAATTTTAAAAAAATTTTCAAAAAAAAAATTCAAAAAAAATTCAAAAAAAAAATCGAAAAAAAAATTTTCGAAAAAATAAAAAAAAAATTCAAAAAAAAAATCGAAAAAAAAAATTTTCGAAAAAAAAATCGAAAAAAAAATTTTCGAAAAAATAAAAAAAAAATTCAAAAAAAAAATCGAAAAAAAAATTTTTCGAAAAAATGAAAAAAAATCTCAAAAAAAATTTAAAAAAAATCGAAAAAAAAAATTTTCGAAAAAATAAAAAAAATTTCAAAAAAAATTTTAAAAAATATTTCAAAAAAAAATTGAAAACAAATTTCAAAAAAAATTCAAAAAAAAATGGAAAAAAAAATTTTTCGAAAAAATAAAAAAAAAAATTTCAAAAAAAAATTGAAAAAAAAATTCAAAAAAAATTCAAAAAAAAATCGAAAAAAAAAAATTTTCAATAAAAATTCAAAAAAAAATCGAAAAAAAAAATTTCGAAAAAATAAAAAAAAAATTTCAAAAAAAATAAAAAAAAAATCGAAAAAAAATTTTTCGAAGAAATAAAAAAAAAATTTTAAAAAAAATTTTTCGAAGAAATAAAAAAAAAATTTTAAAAAAAATAAAAAAAAAAATCGAAAAAAAAAATTTTCGAAAAAATAAAAAAAAATTTAAAAAAAATTTAAAAAAAAATTTCAAAAAAAATTCAAAAAAAAATCGAAAAAAAAATTTTTCGAAAAAATAAAAAAAAAATTAAAAAAAAAATAAAAAAAAAATCGAAAAAAAAAATTTTCGAAAAAATAAAAAAAAAAATTTCAAAAAAAAATCAAAAAAAAATTTTTCAAAAAAAAAATTGAAAAAAAAATAAAAAAAAAAATTTTCAAAAAAAAATTTCAAAAAAAATTCAAAAAAAAAATCGAAAAAAATTTTTTCGAAAAAATAAAAAAAAAATCAAAAAAAAAATCGAAAAAAAAAGTTTTCGAAAAAATAAAAAAAAAATCTCAAAAAAAATAAAAAAAAATTTTTCGAAAAAATAAAAAAAAAAATTTCAAAAAAAAAATTCAAAAAAAAATTCTAAAAAAATTCAAAAAAAAAAATCGAAAAAAAAAATTTTTCGAAAAAATAAAAAAAAAATTTCAAAAAAAATTTCAAAAAAATTTTCAAAAAAAAATTGAAAAAAAATTTCAAAAAAAATTCAAAAAAAAAATTTTCGAAAAAAAAAATTTTCGAAAAAATAAAAAAAAAAATTTCAAAAAAAAAATTCAAAAAAAAATTTCAAAAAAAATTCAAAAAAAAAATCGAAAAAAATTCAAAAAAAAAATAAAAAAAAAATTCAAAAAAAAAAATTTTCAAAAAAAATTCAAAAAAAATCGAAAAAATAAAAAAAATTTCAAAAAAAATTTTAAAAAAAATTTCAAAAAAAAATTGAAAAAAAATTTTCGAAAAAATAAAAAAAAAATTTTCAAAAAAAAATTGAAAAAAAATTTCAAAAAAAATTCAAAAAAAAATCGAAAAAAAAAATTTTTCGAAAAAATAAAAAAAAAATTAAAAAAAAATAAAAAAAAAATCGAAAAAAAAAATTTTCGAAAAAATAAAAAAAAAAATTTCAAAAAAAAAATTCAAAGAAAAATTTCAAAAAAAATTCAAAAAAAAAATTTCAAAAAAAATTCAAAAAAAAATCGAAAAAAAAAATTTTCGAAAAAATAAAAAAAAAATTTTCAAAAAAAAATAAAAAAAAATTTCAAAAAAAATAAAAAAAAAAATCGAAAAAAAATTTTTCGAAAAAATAAAAAAAAAATTCAAAAAAAAAATTCAAAAAAAAATTTCAAAAAAAATTTTAAAAAAATTTTCAAAAAAAAATTGAAAAAAAATTTCAAAAAAAATTCAAAAAAAAATCGAAAAAAAAAATTTTCGAAAAAATAAAAAAAAAAATTTCAAAAAAAAAATTCAAAAAAAAATTTCAAAAAAAATTCAAAAAAAAAATCGAAAAAAAATTCAAAAAAAAAATCGAAAAAATAAAAAAAAATCTCAAAAAAAATAAAAAAAAAATCGAAAAAAAAATTTTTCGAAAAAATAGAAAAAAAATTCAAAAAAAAAATCAAAAAAAAAAAATTTTCAAAAAAAAAATTTCAAAAAAAATTCAAAAAAAAAAATTTCAAAAAAAAAAAAAAAAATTCAAAAAAAAAATCAAAAAAAAATTTTCAAAAAAAAAATTGAAAAAAAAATTTCAAAAAAAATTCAAAAAAAAATCGAAAAAAAAAAATTTTCAATAAAAATTCAAAAAAAAATCGAAAAAAAAAATTTCGAAAAAATAAAAAAAAAATTTCAAAAAAAATAAAAAAAAAATCGAAAAAAAAATTTTTCAAAAAAAAAATAAAAAAAAAAATTTCAAAAAAAAATTGAAAAAAAATTTCAAAAAAAATTCAAAAAAAATTGAAAAAAAAATTTTCGAAAAAATAAAAAAAAAATTTCAAAAAAAAATCAAAAAAAAAATTTTCAAAAAAAAAATTCCAAAAAAAAATTGAAAAATAATTCAAAAAAATTTTCGAAAAAAAAATTTTTCGAAAAAATAAAAAAAAAATCAAAAAAAAAATTTCAAAAAAAAAATTGAAAAAAAAAATCCAAAAGAAATTCAAAAAAAAATCGAAAAAAAAAATTTTCGAAAAAATAAAAAAAAAATTCAAAAAAAATAAAAAAAAAATTTTCAAAAAAAAATTTCAAAAAAAATTCAAAAAAAAAATCGAAAAAAAATTTTTCGAAAAAATAAAAAAAAAATTCAAAAAAAAAAATTTTCAAAAAAAATTCAAAAAAAAATCGAAAAAAAAATTTTTCGAAAAAATAAAAAAAAAATTTAAAAAAAAATAAAAAAAAATCGAAAAAAAAAATTTTCGAAAAAATAAAAAAAAAAATTTCAAAAAAAAATCAAAAAAAAATTTTTCAAAAAAAAAATTCAAAAAAAATTAAAAAAAAAATCGAAAAAAAAAATTTTCAAAAAAAAATTGAAAAAAAATTTCGAAAAAAATAAAAAAAAAAAATTTCAAAAAAAATAAAAAAAAAATTTCAAAAAAAAATTTCAAAAAAAAATCGAAAAAAAATTTTTCGAAAAAATAAAAAAAAAATTCAAAAAAAAAATCGAAAAAAATTTTTTCGAAAAAATAAAAAAAAAATTCAAAAAAAAATCGAAAAAATAAAAAAAAAATCTCAAAAAAAATAAAAAAAAATTTTCGAAAAAATAAAAAAAAATTTCAAAAAAAAAATTCAAAAAAAATTCAAAAAAAAAATCGAAAAAAAAAATTTTCGAAAAAATAAAAAAAAAATTTCGAAAAAAAAATTCAAAAAAAAAATCGAAAAAATAAAAAAAAATCTCAAAAAAAATAAAAAAAAAATCGAAAAAAAAATTTTTCGAAAAAATAAAAAAAAAAATTCAAAAAAAATAAAAAAAAAATTTTCAAAAAAAAATTTCAAAAAAAATTCAAAAAAAAAATCGAAAAAAAAATTTTCGAAAAAATTTAAAAAAAATTCAAAAAAAAAAATTTTCAAAAAAAATTCAAAAAAAAATCGAAAAAAAAATTTTCGAAAAAATAAAAAAAAAATTCAAAAAAAAAATCGAAAAAAATTTTTTTCGAAAAAATAGAAAAAAAATTCAAAAAAAAAAATTTTCAAAAAAAATTCAAAAAAAAATCGAAAAAAAAATTTTCGAAAAAATAAAAAAAAAATTCAAAAAAAAATCGAAAAAAAAACTTTTCGAAAAAATGAAAAAAAATCTCAAAAAAAATAAAAAAAAAATCGAAAAAAAAAATTTTCGAAAAAATAAAAAAAAAAATTTCAAAAAAAAATTGAAAAAAAATTTCGAAAAAAATTCAAAAAAAAAATCGAAAAAAAAATTTTTCGAAAAAATAAAAAAAAAAATTTCAAAAAAAATAAAAAAAAAATTTCAAAAAAAAATTTCAAAAAAAATTCAAAAAAAAATCGAAAAAAAAATTTTCGAAAAAATAAAAAAAAAATTCAAAAAAAAAATCGAAAAAAATTTTTTCGAAAAAATAAAAAAAAAATTCAAAAAAAAAATCGAAAAAAAAAATTTTCGAAAAAATAAAAAAAATTTCAAAAAAAATTTTAAAAAAAATTTCAAAAAAAAATTGAAAAAAAATTTCAAAAAAAATTCAAAAAAAAATGGAAAAAAAAAATTTTCGAAAAAATAAAAAAAAAAATTTCAAAAAAAAATTGAAAAAAAAATTTCAAAAAAAATTCAAAAAAAAATCGAAAAAAAAAAATTTTCAATAAAAATTCAAAAAAAAATCGAAAAAAAAAATTTCGAAAAAATAAAAAAAAAATTTCAAAAAAAATAAAAAAAAAATCGAAAAAAAAATTTTCGAAAAAATAAAAAAAAAATTTAAAAAAAAATAAAAAAAAAAATCGAAAAAAAAAATTTTCGAAAAAATAAAAAAAAATTTAAAAAAAATTTAAAAAAAAATTTCAAAAAAAATTCAAAAAAAAATCGAAAAAAAAATTTTTCGAAAAAATAAAAAAAAAATTAAAAAAAAAATAAAAAAAAAATCGAAAAAAAAAATTTTCGAAAAAATAAAAAAAAAAATTTCAAAAAAAAATCAAAAAAAAATTTTTCAAAAAAAAAATTGAAAAAAAAATAAAAAAAAAAATTTTCAAAAAAAAATTTCAAAAAAAATTCAAAAAAAAAATCGAAAAAAATTTTTTCGAAAAAATAAAAAAAAAATCAAAAAAAAAATCGAAAAAAAAAGTTTTCGAAAAAATAAAAAAAAAATCTCAAAAAAAATAAAAAAAAAATTTTCGAAAAAATAAAAAAAAAATTTCAAAAAAAAAATTCAAAAAAAAAATTCTAAAAAAATTCAAAAAAAAAAAATCGAAAAAAAAAATTTTCGAAAAAATAAAAAAAAAATTTCAAAAAAAATTAAAAAAAAATTTTCAAAAAAAAATTGAAAAAAAATTTCAAAAAAAATTCAAAAAAAAATCGAAAAAAAAAATTTTCGAAAAAATAAAAAAAAAATTTCAAAAAAAAAATTCAAAAAAAAATTCTAAAAAAATTCAAAAAAAAAATCGAAAAAAAAAATTTTTCGAAAAAATAAAAAAAAAATTTCAAAAAAAATTTAAAAAAAATTTTCAAAAAAAAATTGAAAAAAAATTTCAAAAAAAATTCAAAAAAAATCGAAAAAAAAAATTTTCGAAAAAATAAAAAAAAAATTTCAAAAAAAAAATTCAAAAAAAATTCAAAAAAAAAATCGAAAAAAAAATTTTCGAAAAAATAAAAAAAAAATTCAAAAAAAAAATCGAAAAAAAAAATTTTCGAAAAAAAAATCGAAAAAAAAATTTTCGAAAAAATAAAAAAAAAATTCAAAAAAAAAATCGAAAAAAAAATTTTTCGAAAAAATGAAAAAAAATCTCAAAAAAAATTTAAAAAAAATCGAAAAAAAAAATTTTCGAAAAAATAAAAAAAATTTCAAAAAAAATTTTTAAAAAAATTTCAAAAAAAAATTGAAAAAAAATTTCAAAAAAAATTCAAAAAAAAATGGAAAAAAAAAATTTTCGAAAAAATAAAAAAAAAAATTTCAAAAAAAAATTGAAAAAAAAATTTCAAAAAAAATTCAAAAAAAAATCGAAAAAAAAAATTTTCAATAAAAATTCAAAAAAAAATCGAAAAAAAAAATTTCGAAAAAATAAAAAAAAAAATTTCAAAAAAAATAAAAAAAAAATCGAAAAAAAAATTTTCGAAAAAATAAAAAAAAAATTTAAAAAAAAATAAAAAAAAAAATCGAAAAAAAAAATTTTCGAAAAAATAAAAAAAAATTTTAAAAAAATTTTAAAAAAAATTTCAAAAAAAATTCAAAAAAAAATCGAAAAAAAAATTTTTCGAAAAAATAAAAAAAAAATTTAAAAAAAAATAAAAAAAAAATCGAAAAAAAAAATTTTCGAAAAAATAAAAAAAAAAATTTCAAAAAAAAATCAAAAAAAAATTTCTCAAAAAAAAAATTGAAAAAAAAATAAAAAAAAAAATTTTCAAAAAAAAATTTCAAAAAAAATTCAAAAAAAAAATCGAAAAAAATTTTTTCGAAAAAATAAAAAAAAAATCAAAAAAAAAATCGAAAAAAAAAGTTTTCGAAAAAATAAAAAAAAAATCTCAAAAAAAATAAAAAAAAAAATTTTCGAAAAAATAAAAAAAAAATTTCAAAAAAAAAATTCAAAAAAAAATTTCAAAAAAAATTCAAAAAAAAAATCGAAAAAAAAATTTTTCGAAAAAATAAAAAAAAAATTCAAAAAAAAAATTTTCAAAAAAAATTCAAAAAAAATCGAAAAAATAAAAAAAATTTCAAAAAAAATTTTAAAAAAAATTTCAAAAAAAAATTGAAAAAAAATTTTCGAAAAAATAAAAAAAAAATTGAAAAAAAAAATTGAAAAAAAAATTTCAAAAAAAATTCAAAAAAAAATCGAAAAAAAAAATTTTTCGAAAAAATAAAAAAAAAATTAAAAAAAAAATAAAAAAAAAATCGAAAAAAAAAATTTTCGAAAAAATAAAAAAAAAAATTTCAAAAAAAAAATTCAAAAAAAAATTTCAAAAAAAATTCAAAAAAAAAATTTCAAAAAAAATTCAAAAAAAAATCGAAAAAAAAAATTTTCGAAAAAATAAATAAAAAATTTTCAAAAAAAAATAAAAAAAAATTTCAAAAAAAATAAAAAAAAAATCGAAAAAAAAATTTTCGAAAAAATAAAAAAAAAATTCAAAAAAAAAATTCAAAAAAAAATTTCAAAAAAAATTTTAAAAAAATTTTCAAAAACAAATTGAAAAAAAATTTCAAAAAAAATTCAAAAAAAAATCGAAAAAAAAAATTTTCGAAAAAATAAAAAAAAAAATTTCAAAAAAAAAATTCAAAAAAAAATTTCAAAAAAAATTCAAAAAAAAAATCGAAAAAAAAATTCAAAAAAAAAATCGAAAAAATAAAAAAAAATCTCAAAAAAAATAAAAAAAAAATCGAAAAAAAAATTTTTCGAAAAAATAGAAAAAAAATTCAAAAAAAAATTTCAAAAAAAATTCAAAAAAAAAAATTTCAAAAAAAAAAAAAAAAATTCAAAAAAAAAATCAAAAAAAAATTTTCAAAAAAAAAATTGAAAAAAAAATTTCAAAAAAAATTCAAAAAAAAATCGAAAAAAAAAAATTTTCAATAAAAATTCAAAAAAAAATCGAAAAAAAAAATTTCGAAAAAATAAAAAAAAAATTTCAAAAAAAATAAAAAAAAAATCGAAAAAAAAATTTTTCAAAAAAAAAATAAAAAAAAAAATTTCAAAAAAAAATTGAAAAAAAATTTCAAAAAAAATTCAAAAAAAATTGAAAAAAAAATTTTCGAAAAAATAAAAAA
Source organism: Chrysolina oricalcia (assembly GCA_944452925.2). Taxonomy (NCBI): domain Eukaryota; kingdom Metazoa; phylum Arthropoda; class Insecta; order Coleoptera; family Chrysomelidae; genus Chrysolina; species Chrysolina oricalcia. The sequence continues at coordinate 35,026,444 of OX101810.2, read as the reverse complement.
AAAATTTCAAAAAAAAATCAAAAAAAAAATTTTCAAAAAAAAAATTCCAAAAAAAAATTGAAAAATAATTCAAAAAAATTTTCGAAAAAAAAATTTTTCGAAAAAATAAAAAAAAAATCAAAAAAAAAAATTTCAAAAAAAAAATTGAAAAAAAAAATCCAAAAGAAATTCAAAAAAAAATCGAAAAAAAAAATTTTCGAAAAAATAAAAAAAAAATTCAAAAAAAATAAAAAAAAAATTTTCAAAAAAAAATTTCAAAAAAAATTCAAAAAAAAAATCGAAAAAAAATTTTTCGAAAAAATAAAAAAAAAATTCAAAAAAAAAAATTTTCAAAAAAAATTCAAAAAAAAATCGAAAAAAAAATTTTTCGAAAAAATAAAAAAAAAATTTAAAAAAAAATAAAAAAAAAATCGAAAAAAAAAATTTTCGAAAAAATAAAAAAAAAAATTTCAAAAAAAAATCAAAAAAAAATTTTTCAAAAAAAAAATTGAAAAAAAAAATTCAAAAAAAATTAAAAAAAAAATCGAAAAAAAAAATTTTCAAAAAAAAATTGAAAAAAAATTTCGAAAAAAATAAAAAAAAAAAATTTCAAAAAAAATAAAAAAAAAAATTTCAAAAAAAAATTTCAAAAAAAAATCGAAAAAATAAAAAAAAAATTCAAAAAAAAAATCGAAAAAAATTTTTTCGAAAAAATAAAAAAAAAATTCAAAAAAAAATCGAAAAAAAAAATTTTCGAAAAAATAAAAAAAAAATCTCAAAAAAAATAAAAAAAAATTTTTCGAAAAAATAAAAAAAAAATTTCAAAAAAAAAATTCAAAAAAAATTCAAAAAAAAATTCGAAAAAAAAAATTTTCGAAAAAATAAAAAAAAAATTTCGAAAAAAAAATTCAAAAAAAAATCGAAAAAATAAAAAAAAATCTCAAAAAAAATAAAAAAAAAATCGAAAAAAAAATTTTTCGAAAAAATAAAAAAAAAAATTCAAAAAAAATAAAAAAAAAATTTTCAAAAAAAAATTTCAAAAAAAATTCAAAAAAAAATCGAAAAAAAAATTTTCGAAAAAATTTAAAAAAAATTCAAAAAAAAAAATTTTCAAAAAAAATTAAAAAAAAAATCGAAAAAAAAATTTTCGAAAAAATAAAAAAAAAATTCAAAAAAAAAATCGAAAAAAATTTTTTTCGAAAAAATAGAAAAAAAATTCAAAAAAAAAAATTTTCAAAAAAAATTCAAAAAAAATCGAAAAAAAAATTTTCGAAAAAATAAAAAAAAAATTCAAAAAAAAAATCGAAAAAAAAACTTTTCGAAAAAATGAAAAAAAATCTCAAAAAAAATAAAAAAAAAAATCGAAAAAATAAAAAAAAAAATTTCAAAAAAAAATTGAAAAAAAATTTCGAAAAAAATTCAAAAAAAAAATCGAAAAAAAAATTTTTCGAAAAAATAAAAAAAAAAATTTCAAAAAAAATAAAAAAAAAAATTTCAAAAAAAAATTTCAAAAAAAATTCAAAAAAAAATCGAAAAAAAAATTTTCGAAAAAATAAAAAAAAAATTCAAAAAAAAAATCGAAAAAAATTTTTTCGAAAAAATAAAAAAAAAATTCAAAAAAAAAATCGAAAAAAAAAATTTTCGAAAAAATAAAAAAAAAATCTCAAAAAAAATAAAAAAAAAATTTTCGAAAAAATAAAAAAAAAATTTCAAAAATAAAATTCAAAAAAAAAATTCTAAAAAAATTCAAAAAAAAATCGAAAAAAAAAATTTTCGAAAAAATAAAAAAAAAATTTCAAAAAAAATTTAAAAAAAATTTTCAAAAAAAAATTGAAAAAAAATTTCAAAAAAAATTCAAAAAAAAATCGAAAAAAAAAATTTTCGAAAAAATAAAAAAAAAAATTCAAAAAAAAAATTCAAAAAAAAATTTCAAAAAAAATTCAAAAAAAAAATCGAAAAAATAAAAAAAAATCTCAAAAAAAATAGAAAAAAAATCGAAAAAAAATTTTTTCGAAAAAATAGAAAAAAAAATTCAAAAAAAAAATCAAAAAAAAAAATTTTCAAAAAAAAAATTTCAAAAAAAATTCAAAAAAAAAAATTTCAAAAAAAAAAAAAAAAATTTCAAAAAAAAATCAAAAAAAAATTTTCAAAAAAAAATTGAAAAAAAATTTCAAAAAAAATTCAAAAAAAAAATCGAAAAAATAAAAAAAAAATTAAAAAAAAATAAAAAAAAAAATCGAAAAAAAAAATTTTTCGAAAAAATAAAAAAAAAAATTTCAAAAAAAAATCAAAAAAAAAATTTTCAAAAAAAAAATTGAAAAAAAAAATAAAAAAAAATTAAAAAAAAAATCGAAAAAAAATTTTTCAAAAAAAAAATTGAAAAAAAAAATAAAAAAAAAAATTTTCAAAAAAAAATTTCAAAAAAAATTCAAAAAAAAATCGAAAAAATTTTTTTCGAAAAAATAAAAAAAAAATTCAAAAAAAAAATCGAAAAAAAAAAATTTCGAAAAAATAAAAAAAAAATCTCAAAAAAAATTAAAAAAAAAATTTCGAAAAAAAAAAAAAAAATTTCAAAAAAAAAATTCAAAAAAAAAATTCTAAAAAAATTCAAAAAAAAAATCGAAAAAAAAAATTTTCGAAAAAATAAAAAAAAAATTTCAAAAAAAATTTAAAAAAAATTTTCAAAAAAAAATTGAAAAAAAATTTCAAAAAAAATTAAAAAAAAAAATCGAAAAAAAAAATTAAAAAAAAAATTCAAAAAAAAATCGAAAAAAAAATTCAAAAAAAAAATTGAAAAAATAAAAAAAAATCTCAAAAAAAATAAAAAAAAAATCGAAAAAAAAATTTTTCGAAAAAATAGAAAAAAAAATTCAAAAAAAAAATCAAAAAAAAAAATTTTCAAAAAAAAAATTTCAAAAAAAATTCAAAAAAAAAAATTTCAAAAAAAAAAAAAAAAAATTTCAAAAAAAAATCAAAAAAAAATTTTCAAAAAAAAATTGAAAAAAAATTTCAAAAAAAATTCAAAAAAAAAATCGAAAAAATAAAAAAAAAATTTAAAAAAAAATAAAAAAAAAAATCGAAAAAAAAATTTTTCGAAAAAATAAAAAAAATTTCAAAAAAAAATCAAAAAAAATTTTTCAAAAAAAAAATTGAAAAAAAAAATTCAAAAAAAATTAAAAAAAAAATCGAAAAAAAAATTATCAAAAAAAAATTGAAAAAAAAAATAAAAAAAAAAATTTTCAAAAAAAAATTTCAAAAAAAATTCAAAAAAAAAATCGAAAAAAATTTTTTCGAAAAAATAAAAAAAAAATTCAAAAAAAAAATCGAAAAAAAAAATTTTCGAAAAAATAAAAAAAAAATCTCAAAAAAAATAAAAAAAAAAATTTCGAAAAAATAAAAAAAAAATTTCAAAAAAAAAATTCAAAAAAAAAATTCTAAAAAAATTCAAAAAAAAAATCGAAAAAAAAAATTTTCGAAAAAATAAAAAAAAAATTTCAAAAAAAATTTAAAAAAAATTTTCAAAAAAAAATTGTAAAAAAATTTAAAAAAAAATTCAAAAAAAAAATCGAAAAAAAAATTTTTCGAAAAAATAAAAAAAAAATTTAAAAAAAAAAATTCAAAAAAAAATTTCAAAAAAAATTAAAAAAAAAATCGAAAAAAAATTCAAAAAAAAAATCGAAAAAATAAAAAAAAATCTCAAAAAAAATAAAAAAAAAATCGAAAAAAAAATTTTTCGAAAAAATAGAAAAAAAAATTCAAAAAAAAAATCAAAAAAAAAATTTTCAAAAAAAAAATTTCAAAAAAAATTCAAAAAAAAAAATTTCAAAAAAAAAAAAAAAAAATTACAAAAAAAAATCAAAAAAAAAATTTCAAAAAAAAAATTGAAAAAAAAATTTCAAAAAAAATTCAAAAAAAAATCGAAAAAAAAAATTTTCAATAAAAATTCAAAAAAAAATCGAAAAAAAAATTTTCGAAAAAATAAAAAAAAAATTTCAAAAAAAATAAAAAAAAAATCGAAAAAAAAATTTTTCGAAAAAATAAAAAAAAAATTTCAAAAAAAAATCAAAAAAAAATTTTCAAAAAAAAAATTGAAAAATAATTCAAAAAAAAAATCGAAAAAAAAAATTTCCGAAAAAATAAAAAAAAAATTCAAAAAAAAAAATTTTAAAAAAAATTTCAAAAAAAAATTGAAAAAAAATTTCAAAAAAAATTCAAAAAAAAATCGAAAAAAAAAATTTTCGAAAAAATTTAAAAAAAATTTTCAAAAAAAAATTGAAAAAAAAATTCAAAAAAAAAATCGAAAAAAAATTTTTTTGAAAAAATAAACAAAAAATTTCAAAAAAAATAAAAAAAAAAATTTCAAAAAAAAATTTCAAAAAAAATTCAAAAAAAAATCGAAAAAAAAATTTTTCGAAAAAATAAAAAAAAAATTTCAAAAAAAAATCAAAAAAAAATTTTTCAAAAAAAAAATTGAAAAAAAAAATTCAAAAAAAATTAAAAAAAAAATCGAAAAAAAAATTTTCAAAAAAAAAATTGAAAAAAAAAATAAAAAAAAAATTTTCAAAAACAAATTTCAAAAAAAATTTTAAAAAAATTTTCAAAAAAAAAATTTAAAAAAAATTCAAAAAAAAAATCGAAAAAAAATTTTTCGAAAAAATAAAAAAAAAATTTAAAAAAAAATAAAAAAAAAATCGAAAAAATAAATTTTCGAAAAAATAAAAAAAAAAATTTCAAAAAATAATCAAAAAAAAATTTTTCAAAAAAAAAATTGAAAAAAAAAATTCAAAAAAAATTAAAAAAAAAATCGAAAAAAAATTTTTCAAAAAAAAAATTGAAAAAAAAAATAAAAAAAAAAATTTTCAAAAAAAAATTTCAAAAAAAATTCAAAAAAAAAATCGAAAAAAATTTTTTCGAAAAAATAAAAAAAAAATTCAAAAAAAAAATGGAAAAAAAAAATTTTCGAAAAAATAAAAAAAAAATCTCAAAAAAAATAAAAAAAAAATTTTCGAGAAAATAAAAAAAAAATTTCAAAAAAAAAATTCAAAAAAAAATTCTAAAAAAATTCAAAAAAAAAATCGAAAAAAAAAATTTTCGAAAAAATTGAAAAAAAATTTCAAAAAAAATTCAAAAAAAAAATCGAAAAAAAAATTTAAAAAAAATTCAAAAAAAAAATCGAAAAAAAAATTCAAAAAAAAATCGAAAAAAAAATTCAAAAAAAAAATCGAAAAAATAAAAAAAAATCTCAAAAAAAATAAAAAAAAAATCGAAAAAAAAATTTTTCGAAAAAATAGAAAAAAAAATTCAAAAAAAAAATCAAAAAAAAAAATTTTCAAAAAAAAAATTTCAAAAAAAATTCAAAAAAAAAAATTTCAAAAAAAAAAAAAAAAAATTTCAAAAAAAAATCAAAAAAAAATTTTCAAAAAAAAATTGAAAAAAAATTTCAAAAAAAATTCAAAAAAAAAATCGAAAAAATAAAAAAAAAATTTAAAAAAAAATAAAAAAAAAAAATCGAAAAAAAAATTTTTCGAAAAAATAAAAAAAATTTCAAAAAAAAATCAAAAAAAATTTTTCAAAAAAAAAATTGAAAAAAAAAATTCAAAAAAAATTAAAAAAAAAATCGAAAAAAAAATTATCAAAAAAAAATTGAAAAAAAAAATAAAAAAAAAAATTTTCAAAAAAAAATTTCAAAAAAAATTCAAAAAAAAAATCGAAAAAAATTTTTTCGAAAAAATAAAAAAAAAATTCAAAAAAAAAATCGAAAAAAAAAATTTTCGAAAAAATAAAAAAAAAATCTCAAAAAAAATAAAAAAAAAAATTTCGAAAAAATAAAAAAAAAATTTCAAAAAAAAAATTCAAAAAAAAAATTCTAAAAAAATTCAAAAAAAAAATCGAAAAAAAAAATTTTCGAAAAAATAAAAAAAAAATTTCAAAAAAAATTTAAAAAAAATTTTCAAAAAAAAATTGTAAAAAAATTTAAAAAAAAATTCAAAAAAAAAATCGAAAAAAAAATTTTTCGAAAAAATAAAAAAAAAATTTCAAAAAAAAAATTCAAAAAAAAATTTCAAAAAAAATTAAAAAAAAAATCGAAAAAAAATTCAAAAAAAAAATCGAAAAAATAAAAAAAAATCTCAAAAAAAATAAAAAAAAAATCGAAAAAAAAATTTTTCGAAAAAATAGAAAAAAAAATTCAAAAAAAAAATCAAAAAAAAAATTTTCAAAAAAAAAATTTCAAAAAAAATTCAAAAAAAAAAATTTCAAAAAAAAAAAAAAAAAATTACAAAAAAAAATCAAAAAAAAAATTTCAAAAAAAAAATTGAAAAAAAAATTTCAAAAAAAATTCAAAAAAAAATCGAAAAAAAAAATTTTCAATAAAAATTCAAAAAAAAATCGAAAAAAAAATTTTCGAAAAAATAAAAAAAAAATTTCAAAAAAAATAAAAAAAAAATCGAAAAAAAAATTTTTCGAAAAAATAAAAAAAAAATTTCAAAAAAAAATCAAAAAAAAATTTTCAAAAAAAAAATTGAAAAATAATTCAAAAAAAAAATCGAAAAAAAAAATTTCCGAAAAAATAAAAAAAAAATTCAAAAAAAAAAATTTTAAAAAAAATTTCAAAAAAAAATTGAAAAAAAATTTCAAAAAAAATTCAAAAAAAAATCGAAAAAAAAAATTTTCGAAAAAATTTAAAAAAAATTTTCAAAAAAAAATTGAAAAAAAATTTCAAAAAAAATAAAAAAAAAAATTTCAAAAAAAAATTTCAAAAAAAATTCAAAAAAAAATCGAAAAAAAAATTTTTCGAAAAAATAAAAAAAAAATTTCAAAAAAAAATCAAAAAAAAATTTTTCAAAAAAAAAATTGAAAAAAAAAATTCAAAAAAAATTAAAAAAAAAATCGAAAAAAAAATTTTCAAAAAAAAAATTGAAAAAAAAAATAAAAAAAAAATTTTCAAAAACAAATTTCAAAAAAAATTTTAAAAAAATTTTCAAAAAAAAAATTTAAAAAAAATTCAAAAAAAAAATCGAAAAAAAATTTTTCGAAAAAATAAAAAAAAAATTTAAAAAAAAATAAAAAAAAAATCGAAAAAATAAATTTTCGAAAAAATAAAAAAAAAAATTTCAAAAAATAATCAAAAAAAAATTTTTCAAAAAAAAAATTGAAAAAAAAAATTCAAAAAAAATTAAAAAAAAAATCGAAAAAAAATTTTTCAAAAAAAAAATTGAAAAAAAAAATAAAAAAAAAAATTTTCAAAAAAAAATTTCAAAAAAAATTCAAAAAAAAAATCGAAAAAAATTTTTTCGAAAAAATAAAAAAAAAATTCAAAAAAAAAATGGAAAAAAAAAATTTTCGAAAAAATAAAAAAAAAATCTCAAAAAAAATAAAAAAAAAATTTTCGAGAAAATAAAAAAAAAATTTCAAAAAAAAAATTCAAAAAAAAATTCTAAAAAAATTCAAAAAAAAAATCGAAAAAAAAAATTTTCGAAAAAATTGAAAAAAAATTTCAAAAAAAATTCAAAAAAAAAATCGAAAAAAAAATTTAAAAAAAATTCAAAAAAAAAATCGAAAAAAAAATTCAAAAAAAAAATCGAAAAAATAAAAAAAAATCTCAAAAAAAATAAAAAAAAAATCGAAAAAAAAATTTTTCGAAAAAATAGAAAAAAAAATTCAAAAAAAAAATTTTCAAAAAAAAAAATTCAAAAAAAATTCAAAAAAAAAAATTTCAAAAAAAAAAAAAAAAAATTTCAAAAAAAAAATCAAAAAAAAAATTTCAAAAAAAAATTGAAAAAAAATTTCAAAAAAAATTCAAAAAAAAAATCGAAAAAAATTTTTTTCGAAAAAATAAAAAAAAATTTAAAAAAAAATAAAAAAAAAAATCGAAAAAAAAAATTTTCGAAAAAATAAAAAAAAAAATTTCAAAAAAAAATCAAAAAAAAATTTTTCAAAAAAAAAATTGAAAAAAAAAATTCAAAAAAAATTTAAAAAAAATCGAAAAAAAAATTTTCAAAAAAAAAATTGAAAAAAAAAATAAAAAAAAAATTTTCAAAAAAAAATTTCAAAAAAAATTCAAAAAAAAAATCGAAAAAATTTTTTTCGAAAAAAAAAAAAAAAATTCAAAAAAAAATCGAAAAAAAAAATTTTCGAAAAAATAAAAAAAAAATCTCAAAAAAAATAAAAAAAAAATTTTCGAAAAAATAAAAAAAAAATTTCAAAAAAAAAATTCAAAAAAAAAATTCTAAAAAAATTCAAAAAAAAAATCGAAAAAAAAAATTTTCGAAAAAATAAAAAAAAAATTTCTAAAAAAATTTAAAAAAAATTTTCAAAAAAAAATTGAAAAAAAATTTCAAAAAAAATTCAAAAAAAAAATCGAAAAAAAAAATTTTCGAAAAAATAAAAAAAAAATTTCAAAAAAAAAATTCAAAAAAAAATTTCAAAAAAAATTCAAAAAAAAAATCGAAAAAAAAA